>JAHTLZ010000007.1:4274624-4306845 GCA_023846285.1 Phrynocephalus versicolor | reverse complement strand
AAAGAAAGAAAGAAAGAAAGAAAGAAAGAAAGAAAGAAAGAAAGAAACTGCAAAACGAACTTCTAGATGGCTCAATGGTTTAGGTCTCTGGCTGAAGATCGAGAAGTTAGGAATTCAGTTCCCCACTGGGCCTCCTTGACAGAGTGGAACTCAGTGATCCATAAGGTCCTTTTCAGCTCTGCAGTTCTAAAATGAACATGCTGGTGGTGCCTATGGTGCCAGAGGAGAAAATGTGACTTATTCCTAAAGTTACTTTGACCTATCCAATCAAAGTTCATAAAAGAAGTCATCCATCCCAAATATGAAGTGTAATGACTCAGTATACTATAGCTATTCAAAAGAAAATGCAAGAACATTTTTGCAATGGAACCTGTCTTTTAAGACATGTACCACCCTTTCCTTGCCATGCCTAGACATGAAACAGCTGCTCATTTGGGGGAAAGGGGAATAAACAGGGGTTGGTGGTGTCATTATCAGTAACTGGAGCTTCCAGGGGAGATTTTGACTTTAAAGTTCCAGATGTCACTCTCATGGTTTGGCACTCCCTCCTTTTACTACAGGAACCAGCTCCAACTACATTTGTTCAAATTAAAGCATTTTAAACTCCCGAAGCACTGAAGCAACCAACTATAATTTGTAGGGGTACCCTAGAAAAACAAAAGTGACTGGAGGCATCTTGGATCATCCTATATTTACTATGATAGTATACAAATATCTCTGCTGTTCCTCATTTGGCCTTTTTTTCACCCATGAAGCTAGTGCATGTTCCTATTCCTTTTGGGAATCAATAGATTTAGTTATTCAAAATATGATATAGAAACAATGCTTCAGGAATGAAAAGATAACTAGGGATGGGCAGGAAAATGAAAAATGAAATGCTGTTTTGCTGTTTCATGATGTAACAAAACAAAACAAAACAAAACAAAATGAGGAAGCAGCATTTTGTTATCGACAAACAAAACGGTCATTTTTCCATTGAAATGAACCGTTTTGTTCCCTCGTTTTTGGGCTTCTGCCGAGCTATCAGTGGCTGGAGACCTTTAAACCTGGCCCGGTCAGCACCAGCAGTCATTAACAGCTCAGCAGAAGCCCTGTGAAAATGCTCAGGAGGGCAGCACAATCGCTGGAGCTGCCCTCCCGACTATTTTCTGAGGGTACCTGCCAAGCTATCAATGTCTGGACCCCTTTAAACCTGGTCCCCCAATGCCGAATGAGCCAGGTTTAAAGAGCTCCAGCCATTGAGAACTTGGAGGGAGCCCTTTAAAAATCTGGTGCCTCTAGGACCCATGGGAGCCATTTTGTTTTGTTTCATTTTGTTTCGTACAAATTTTGTAAAAATATTCAAAAAATCTAACTGAAACAAAATGGTGGTGGGTGAGCATGAAACAAAATGAAACATTATTTTTTCATTTCGTGCCCATACCTAAAGATAACATGACTTCCCCACACTTAGTATGGTAGAAGTCTTTGATAGCAACAATGTATAGTAATAAATAAGAATATAAATCTCCCCCTCTGCCTAAAAATTTAAAAATTCTGTAGGTTTCTCCCTAATGGACAATAACATTTTTGCTGGTTTATTTGTTTATTTATTTATTTATTTATTTACATTTTGGGATGTTTTAGCAGGAAAAATGCAAAAAAAAAGTGTTTTTGTGTGAAATCCTTGTAATTTGTGTTAAAAAGTATTCATGCAAAAAAATGCATTTTCTGCAGAGCTGTGGTTTGAACTACAATTCCACTCTCACACAAGCTTTTCCCCTCCCTTTGCCCGGGCCCGCCGCCATCTTGTTTCTTTCTCGTCCTGGTGCTTTACTTCTTGTTTTTATTGTTGTTAGCCGCCCAGAGTTCCCTCTGGGAAGATGGGCGGGATACAAATCTAACAAATAAATAAATAAATAAATAATATGGTTGTGGTTTTGTTGCTGTTGTTGCTGCTGACAAAAAATAATGCGTGGGAGGATCCAAGATCTTGCCAAAGCTGATGGTGTTTTTCATTAACATCTTGATGTTTTAGAATACCTCTTTTCACTGATAATGAAAAAAATGGCGAGAAGATGTTACTCTTTTTTTTTTTTTTGAAACAAATACCCAGAATGTAATGAGAGAGCCCAGGAACCAGAACCAGAACCAAAATCAGAGGTTTTCATTATTTTAGCACTTCTATTTTTGAATATAACCCTATATTATTTTAGGTATTGGAAAATGACACGTATTTTCTCCCAGAGATTTCAGATTAAGGCCAAAAGGAAAAACACAGTTTTGCTGATCCATCTGTCTCTTGAATAGTTCTTGAGTTAATGGGTTGAATTTGCTCTTCTGTTTAAGCTAATTAATGAAGTCATTCCAAATTGTTTGTTCTTTTTTTTTCTTCTTCCTGAAAGCAAGAGTAGCCTTCTCTTTTTGTAAAGCAGTCAGAAATTTACAAAGAAGGAGATCTTGTTATAGTGCCAGGTTAGATGCACATCTGGTGATTCTCTCTAATCAATTTTCAGAGAACAGAATGGTTCCAGGGACAATTAATTGAAGCTGCCTTCCTCACAAAATATTTCTGAATTTGCAGTTTTGAACAAATGTAGGGTGAGATGAAGAATCTGTCAAGGAATATGCAACTTGTGAATTTTTTATTTTATTTTTATTTAGAGGTTTATGAGGAGTAATACTCTGAAGTACTGTATTCTCAAAGGCTTTCACAGCCAGGATCTGATCGTTGTTGTGAGTTTTTCAGGCTGTTTGGCTGTGTTCCAGAACATGGTCAAACAGCCTGAAAAAACTCACAACAACTATTCTGAATTAACACAAGCTGTTATTTTAACATATTATTATAGGGTGACACAAATAGCATTTTCAAATGGCAAGATAAAATTCACAAATCAAATATCCCTATTCAGTCTAGAGTGATCTGAACCCCTTCTGACTCAATAAGGGTGGGTCATGAAGCCACATCAGTTTGGATCAGTAAACTCCCCACTGACTTGTTTAGGGGAAAATGTTATATATTTTTCCAATATACACTGTGTGTGGAATTTGGAGACATCATAAGACCTTAGGAGGCTGGCATCAATAACATCATTTTTGCAACTTCCTAATTCTATCACCCAATATCATCCTTCATTGCCTGCCTAAACCTCTTGCAAAGTGCAATGTGAGCTGCTGCCAGAGGATTTGATACTGTTTGTTGGACTGAAAGAGGATTAATGTTCTTGTCCTTAAGAGATTTCCACCCCTGTTCACTACTTGCTCCTAAGATGTTCACTGCTTGCTCCTAAGATGGCTGAAATGGGTGCTGATGCTGTTAGGTCCTGTCAATTTGCTTCTGTCTATGTGATATCATCAATAAAAATAGATAGCAAAGATTCCAGATAAACCTGTCTTTTCTTTTGTGGTGACCAAGGCTGCCTGCCTCCTGTCCCAGGGGCTGCAGCTTCCAGATTGCAGCTGCTACCTTCTGCCTTCCTGCAGATTCCTGGAGGAAAAGTCTATCACAGGTTACAAACCATGATGGAGATGTGTAATCTCCAGACTTAAAACCTGGGTTTTAAGGACCAGATGCAGGGGAGTGTTATCAGGAGACAGATATCTAGTCTTGTGCGTTCCCAGACGCATCTGGTGGGGCCACTGTGAGATACAGGAAACTGGACTAAATGGGCCTTTGGCCTGATCCAGCATGGCTCTTATGTTCTTATGTTCTTATGTTCTTATGAAGAGACAACATGGTGAATTAAGATAAAGTAGATTCAGGTCATGATTGTGTGTGAATCAGAAGTAGAGATGGGCACGGATAGAAAAAATGACATTTCGGGTTTTCGTTTGTCGTTGCGGGTCCGTTTCAGGTCGTTACCGTTTTCTGTGAAATTTTTTTAAAATTTTCATTCCATTGGTTTGAGGGTTCGTTGTTCGTTTTGCCTGCATGTGGGCGTCCCACACACCCCAATGCGTCAGTGGAGTCAGCCTGCAGCGGCAGCAGGGGCTTTTCCAGGCACTGGCTTAGGGCCAGCGCCTGGGGTTTTTTAGAGCGCTGACAGGCTGGAGGAGGAGGAGGAGGTGGCCGCCTGACGCCGGGCACGGATTCCTCTTGTGCTATTGAGGCTGAGGCACGCAACAGAGGTGATCCTCCGCCTCACACACCCACCCTCTGGTGCTTTTCCCATGCTTTTCCCAGCCTTGGATTCTCCCCTGAAGTGGGAGATGCGACCAGCCGGGAGCCTTTGCCAGTGCGCCTACAAGGCGGGCAGCGGCTCCTCTGACGTGGGTGACCCCCTCTCTCGCTCCTGGGGAGGGGCGGGTGCCTTGTTGCCCTCTCGTGTCCTTACCTGATAGCAGGCACCACCACCGTCGCTGCCGCCACTGCCGCCACCACCAAGCCGTCCGGTGTCCAAGGCATCCAAGGGCAAGCTGCGCCGAGCCTGCCAGTCGCACTTGCGCTTCAAGGCGCAGCTTCCGATGAAGGAGGAGAAAGCCAAGAAGTCTTTCCTGCAGCAGTCCCTCCTCCTTGAGTGCCTCCGCTGGAACCTTTTTTTAACTTCCGGGTTTCCTGGCCCCGCGCTACAGTTCAGCTGTAGTGCGGGGTTTTTATTTTTATTTTTCTTTCAGCGCCTACAGTGAGGCCACTGGGCCCTGTTGGCGCTGGGGTTTGTAAAATCATATTTTTGAGATTTTAGGGTGCCAACAAGGCCACCCCTGGGGCCCAGTTGGTGCTCCTTTTTCTTTTTTCTTTTTTTAAATTTATTTTTTACTGCCAACCATGTGGCCGGAGCATGGCAGTCGGCTTTTCCCCGGACTAGCAGATACAGGTAGGAGACATCTCCGGCTCCGCCCCTCCCCATCAACGAACCAAACCTAACCGAAGAATTTTTCTTGGTTCTGTTCGGTTCGTGGTAAATTTGCCCCTAGGGTCGTTAGTCGTTCCGTTACCTAACGGAAACGGTAAACGGAAACGGAAACGGAATTTTAGTCATTCCATGCCCATGTCTAATCAGAAGTGAAGTTTTGTTGTACAAATATTTTTCTGGCAAAAACAGAAAAAAATGAAACAGATAAACACACTGCGGCACCTTAACAACTATTATACTTTAATATGAGCTTTCATGAATCAAATCCGCATCATAACAGTGAATTTACAGGGTATAGTTGTATACATTTGTACATGGCACCAAAAGTAAGAGAGAGTGGTTAGTTGGTTAGTAGGCCTAAGTTGCAAAATGTGGTATTTCACCCATAATAATGGCTTTCATTCTAAATTCAGATCTTTTTCACTGACGTTTGGTGCTGTAAAAGGCAACAATGGTCAGTGGGTGAAGGAACTCCTTCTATGGTATAATAACAGCAGAAACTACCAAATTGTTATTTATACATGGACAAAAACACAGAGGATGGCATAGGATTCCCATTTTGCTTCTGTTTCTGGAAATGTTGTTCAGCTATATTGGTATAATTATTAAAGTCAACTAAACAAGGCATGTGTCATATCTTAAAGAATGGGAAATGTCATCAAAGAAATTCAAATTCATATGTGAAATTATTATAATTATTATTTGCTTAATTCATTTTTCCAACACTTCAAATTTTCGGTGCTTTTGTGCTATGTTTTGGTATCCTTTGAATAATAGTTTCACTGGATACAAAAATACTGGTTGGTTACAGTCATTGGTTCGCTTATTGTTGAAAAGGAACATACTTCTAATAATGTGAAGCTACATCAGAAATTGCTGAAGGCAATTGCTAGCAAAGGGAATAAGGTTTTCACAAATCTATCAATCATGTTCTGTTTTGCGTTTGGGAACTAATAAAAATTAAACCTTGCACACAATGTCACAAATAAAAATGAAATCAATGTAGACATCTGTAATATAAAAGTATATAAATATATCAGTTCTTTGGTTCACCCTCATTTAGCAGTGGCACAGGAGATATTTCATATAACCTGAAGCTATAAATTAAGACTCTCTAAAGACAGAGTCAAATGCATACAAGACATTTAAATGTGTAATAGGTCATATAGGAATAGATGAGCTTCCACTCGTTTGGTGCAGCAATATGAGTGTATATTACTTCGATTTTACTGATAAAAGAGGGAGTGTGTAAATAAGTGTGTGTGTGTGTGTGTGTGTGTGTGTGTGTGTGTACACATATAAATCTGCATTTTTGTCTCCTTACTCGCCTCTCTTCTGGCATCTTAAATTCATGTTGCACTAAATTTTTAAGTGGTTAAATTTCTTGCTGCAGAAACTGTAGCTTCAGACCAACAAATATATTTGTGAAAAAGCACAAACTTCCACTCATTTTGTGTGCAATGATTTGCACCTGTTGGAGCTGCCTTTAGATTTCACTACCAATACATCTTTTTTGGAACAGCATTGCAGAGTGCTCCCTGTTTTAAATTAAAACTCTTCTTTGAACAGAACTGATTGCTAAGGCTGTTTAGAAGAGGATATGGTGAATTTTGGAGAGTGGCTTTTTGCCAGATGTGTGGTATATAAATCAAACAACAACAACAATAACAACAGCAATAACAACAGCAACAACAGCAACAGCAACAGCAGCAGCAGCAGCAACAACAACAACAACAACAAAATCTGTGCTTGCTGGCCTGGTCTCTATGTATTGCCTTAACATTGGTATTTGTGGCTTCTCCCCTGCCAAACACAGTGGCCACTAGCCACAACCCTAGTCCACTTATGTACCCAGAACATTATCAGTGAATTTAGAAAGAGCACTGCTGACCTTGCTCATAAATTAGCTGCAACAAAGATCAGACATATTCTTTCCCCCTTCACTTATATGAAGAGGAATAACTGTGGGATATTTTTTGTCACTGATGGAATAATATGGTGGCAGAAGTAAGCTATATGATCCAGCTCACCATTCCTTCATTAGCCCAAACTTCTTAATTTTTTTCACAGGAAAACAATTAGCTGCTATTACTCAATAAGCCATTAGTTCATCATTTGCAGACCCAGGTGAGATAACCCTGTATTTCTTCTCCAGCCAGCCAATGATGCACACCCACATATAGTTATTTTTGTTGCAAAAAGTTGTAAATGGAAGACAAAAAGCTACAGATTGAATTGGTTAAAGCAGAACTGTTTTGGTGTACCATACGGAGTAGATCCCAGCATTGGGTGACCTGTCTGAAACTACTTCTAGGCAACCTAGGGTGACTGATCCAATGTGATGCATGATGGACTACTGGGGGGGGGGGGGGGAGATTGCCACTTGTGATAGAATATGAGGACCCAACAGACTAGCAGTCCTGTACTTCTTGCTCTCCACTGGATGTGATGTCATACCTAAGATAAGGTGAACCACCCCTCTTCTGTTTCCGGAATAATTCCTACATGCAAATCACCAATTGCTACAACCAAGTACTTTATGACAAATTTGAGATTATGTATACCACAATATACAACTAAAGTTCCCCTTCACCCTGCCCAACATGCATCAACAGTTAAAAACACACCACACAAAAGAAAAGGGTGCAGTCTACCGCAGACTGACAGGCTGAGAACAGAAGCTACTTTTATACTTCCTTGGCTACCCAGGATGGAAACATCCATTTTCTGGTCTGCCAGGAAAGTGTCTGCCCCTCTCACCTCAGCCAACCTCTTCCCTATTGGCTGGCTCCTTCTTGCTCTCCAGCTCACCTGATTATCTCCTCCCCCACCATCACACAGGGCAACCCGGGAAGATGCCATAAAGCCAGAAGATGCAGGATCCTGAACTCCAGGACCCCTTCAGTCTTACACAGGAAGTGGACTGAGTGACCCCAGGAAGTCTGAACATACAAATGAACAATATTGGTACCTCCCACAGAGAGATACACACACAATCTCCATGTTGTGGCTTTGATGTTTCATTTATTCACCTGAACCCACTCTTAGGGGGTGCTCATTGAGAAAAGGACATGCTGAAGAACTCAATAAAAATAGCCCAAAGGACAAAAATACTTAAACAGATGGAGACAAGCCAAGATCTCCTAAAATACTCTATATGTCACCTTGGTTAACTTAATGGTGTCCCTATAAATGACTCCAATAGTTTGGTGCCCAATAATATTTCAGAGAGAAATATATATATAAATTAAATAAAATGCATTGTTATGTTCATGCTATCCAAATAATGGGATTTATTAAAACATATTAAAAATGCTGTTCACAAGTGGAGTTTAGCTTTATCACACTTTAAGGACATATTCAGATTCTCAAGGACAGTTCTTAGATTATTTAAAGAGCTTATATACTCTCTGTTCTATTGCTAGAGAACAGTTTGTGAGGAAAATAACAATAAAAGCAGAGAATAGATTATCTGTCGTCTTAAAAAGTGAGATACACTCACTGAAGAGACACAACTTAGAAATTGGATTTTAAGGGTATCTATATGTTGACCAAATTTATATAGGAAATGTGCTGCACTTATCTTCATATAACAGATGAAGAGAAAGTTAGAAATGTTTGTAGAATCACTAAACTATTAGAACTAAAAGGTTACAATGTTACTCAAACCAAATCTAGAAATATTACTTGCATAGAATCTGTCAGAAAGTACACTACAGTTATCAACACCTGGCACTATCACAAAGGTAAAATCTATAAACTTAATTACAAAATATGAAATAGATACTATACTGGATGTAACACAACTTAGATGATGGACTAGACATTTAGAACTGTTTATTCCACAATGTTGTAAGACAAATGCCACTCTGTATAAATGTGTTTATCTGTTTTTATGTGTCAATTGAATAGTATATTCAGACTGATTGATTCATGATGTTTCAGCCACAACTGGGGAACTTTGTATTTTATTCAGGAACTTCAAGTTAAGGTAAATAACTTCAGTGAAGAAATAAAAATGCAAATTAGGAATTAAAGGGAAAAAACCAAGATGCCTGGAAAACCTGCTCTATGAAGGAATTTTACAATGCCTGTAAAACAACATGGGCATATCTACAATGACATTTATTCATTATTTATTTATTTATTTTGAATATGAGCAGAAGAGATACAATGTTCATGTTAACTGTTATTGTTGGTGGTGGTGGTGGTGGTGGTGGTGGTGCTGGTGCTGGTGCTACTGCTGCTGTTATCCTTTAGTTGTTCCTTGTGGGACTGATGGTGTGCTGAGCCCCTGCTGTACTGGTTCCCCCTATCATGGGTTGCTATCTCACACCAACTCTACCTCCATTTAGGATAATTTATATTTTTGCCCTTTTTTAAATTGAAAGGCGGG
This sequence comes from Phrynocephalus versicolor, assembly GCA_023846285.1. NCBI lineage: Eukaryota > Metazoa > Chordata > Lepidosauria > Squamata > Agamidae > Phrynocephalus > Phrynocephalus versicolor. The sequence goes on along the minus strand of JAHTLZ010000007.1, from coordinate 4,297,617 downwards.
CTTTCCTTTATTTTTGCAGTGTCCTGAATCTGTCTGGTGAATGGGCCTGCTTTCTGCTTCTTGATTTATGAGAAGAAGACAGCTATCAAGAGGTAAAAAGGATAGAAACAATCCCATATTCTAGGTGGTTGAATTTGTAGACTGGCTTTGATTGTATTTTTCATTGTTTTTCCTTTCTTGGTTTTTCCCCAAATTTAGGGGGAATAAAACTACAATATATGTGTGTGCTTTTTATTTTGCTGCCCCTATGGTCACTATGGTGCACTGTTTTTCCTTTTTGTTTATTTTTTAATGTTGGGTTTTGTATATTTGTTCTGCTTAAGCATTCTTATGTGGGTCTCTGAGGTAAGTTCAATTCACTTTGGGGGGCGCTTTTTATTTTATTTGTTTATTTGTTTATTTGTTTATTTGTTTATTTGTTTCCTACTTGATGGCTAATTTCTTAGATCTGTGATATTTATTCCTTTAACTAGTTTAGTGGGTTTGGTGAAAACTGTTATGTTTGATTCTCTGGGATGTGGGATAGAAAATGATGAACTTCTGCCTCCTTCCTCTCCTTTCCCATCCTCTCCTGTGCTCTTCTGGCCCAGTAAGGGGCTTATTAATCTCTGCTGGGATGTGGTGGCACTGAACATTTAATGTTGTTTTCCTTTTTCTAATATTTGTCTTCTTGCTCTTCTGCTTTTGAAATGGTTGGTATATGAGCATTTTTCCAGTGCTTCCTTGTTTGAAAGAACATCTTCGTGAAGCCCCTCTGCAAGGGGGTGGGGGCAGAAGCTTTCTTTACTTTTCTTTTACAGATATTTTGTTTTGTAGTTGTTTGGACACATTTTGGTGCTGAGCTGAGCCTAGTGACACTGCAGCTTGGTCTAGAGCAGTGTTTGCGAACCTATGGCACAGGTGCCAAAGGTAAAACTTGATGCCCTTTCTGTGGTCACCCCAAATCGACCCTTCACAGCCACATGTTTTCAGGTTAAATTGCTGTATTGGCACTTTGCAAAAAAATTGTAGGTTTTGAATAGCAGTTTGGGCACTCAGTCTCTAAAATGTTTGCCATCACTGGTCTAGAAGACGAGAGTCTAAGTGGATAGGAATAGTCCAGGCCTGACCTACCTGCATGGTTGCTCTTGTTTAATCATCTTCTGAGTTCTTGATCCATTTTTTCCTCCAGGTAGTGTTGATGGGTGCTTAGTAAACAGGCACTCTCCAGTCCATGTGGTGGGTCCTGCTCGCTTGGTGTGGTGAGGCTAGCTGTTAAGACTAAGCTGCCAAGCCAAGATTATAGGTTGGTGATATGTATTAGTGTAATGGATGCAACCTGTGAATATAACAAAATACAGGTATGATGTATTTGTTTTACTATAATAAAAATGTCAGAAAATTTTACTGTGTTAAAATAAAATGTATCCCTTATAATAGTTGTGGTTGCCATTATCAGATTAATGTGAAGGGGTTTTTTGTTTGTTTGATTGATTTTTGTTTTTGCTGCTTTCTGCCTTAATTATCTGCCACCAAGGCTATTTTTGGTAACCTAAATTCATAAATTGTCCCTGTTCTGTTAATTAGTGCATTCTAATAATTAATTACCTGAGGTGGGCAGGCTGCATCTGCCAGATACGGCACGAGGAGTGTGCCTCCTGAAATCCTTTTGTTTCAAATTTATTTAGATTCTAATCAAAGGAAAATGCAAAATGTTAATAAATTATGGATTATCTAGGTAGTTAGAGGTGATGTGAATGAAAAAGGAATAAGTTACACTTGGCAGAATAAAACACACAGTCACTCTTCATAAAGACTGCAGTGGAGCTGTGCCAAATTTCATTATCTCAGGAACAGCTGAAGAATCTTAGCTGATGAACAGATATTTACAACTTTATGCAGACATATAGAACACAGACAGGGATGTCATAAGATCGCTATATACTACAGTTTTAAATCATCTCAACTAATAGTGGTGTGACAGAGTATATTTCCTAAGGAACATTTTAAACATCAGTTTCCTGAGAATGAATGGGTGGCAAAGATAATAGAATACAGATGAAGATGATCAATCTGATGTGGGGTAGAACTAGAACAGAAATACATGCCATTTTGTGGACAAGGTAGTAGATGCCATCATAACAATGTCTCTTAAGAGAAAGACAAAAGGCAAATATCTCAATTTTCCAGGACAACTTTGACATGATTTTAATAGACAACCCTAAGATGGCAGTAACATATGAGGGGAAATAGGAGTGAGAGTCAAAGGCATAAGCATCATAAATTAAAAATATTAGTACTTCCTAAATGAAATGTAGAAGCTAGAGTCAGCATGGTGAAACATAAAAAATGCACCTAGTATGAATATACTGATGTGTGCTGACGCTCAAGAGAATTCTAATTATTACATGGGAATTGTAGATGAAGGGAGCATGATAAACTAGTTACACTGTGCTTACTTGGAAAAGTTTCATTTAGAAATGGTGAGCAAAACTGTGTAAATAGCTGGTGCCTAAGATGGTAAGCTAATAAGTAAGGTTACGATGTATGTTACTATGATATGTTAAGGTGTCTCTTGTCTTTTGCCTTTCATCATTTCCCTTTTGTTTGTAATGTGAAGGATTAAATAATTAAAAAAAAAGAAAATTAAAAAATGTTAAATTAAAAAATTTAATTAAAAAAAGAAAATTAAAAAATGATGAGCAAAACTCTGAAGAAATAGCGTAGACTTATATATTTGCAAATTTATTCATGCAAGCCAAGGAAGTGTATTAATGCCTTCAGGCATTAATGAACTTAAAACCTTATCCCACTCTAAAAAGCGCTCGTAAATTCAGGAAAAAACATCTTAAAATATTATGCCCCCACAAGCAGCTGGCTTTAAAACACACACACACACACAATCGTGCCCCATTATGTGCTTCCCAGCAGGTCTTCCAGCAACCACCTCTGGGGGTACTGTTTTTTGGAGCCCCTTTCAATGTGTCTTTTAAGGTGATGCAAACTTGTGGGGACTCCGAAATACCAGTTTTTTTTTCTCTTGACCCCCAATGTGCTTACTTCCCTTGTGTTTTTTTTTTAAATTGTGGTTTTAGGATATCGATACGCTGGCAAGCCTACATCATATGTACTGGCCTATATTTTACTAAGCTGCCTAAATGCCCTGAGCACATCCAATCACAGCAGATTTCGGAACCTAAGTAGGGTCAGCCCTGGTTAGTACTTGGATGGGAGACCACCAGGGAATACCAGGTGCTGTAGACATCTGGCAAGCCACTCCAGTATTCCTGCCAAGAAAACTCTATGGGTATGGGGTCACGAAGAGTCAGTCACGACTGTAACGACACAACACACACACATATTTTACTAAAATTAATGAAAATTTCCCTATTACTTAAAATTTACTGAAAATTTCCCTGATAAACACAATGAAGTAAGATTATAATTCCACATATTACTGCAGAGTTTGCAGTGACACAAGGAAGGTGATGTGTCAGCATAGAAACTTTAAAATGTGTTTGCAAAGGAAAAGCAGGGAAACATCACAGAAAGTGATGTTTTGATGCACATCACGGTGGTGGGGACAAAACTTAGGCAAAGAATACAGCACCATCCATGAGGACACAGAGACCCACGTTCTGAATCATGTGACTGTTGGCACAGCAAATCCGTCTTCTCTTAGGAGCCGGTTATTCCAGCCATGGGATAAGCCTCTTAGAATAGATAAACTTATCCTAGACATTAAAAACAAAACTATAATATTATAATCAGAAGTGCCGTTTTACTATTTTTCTGTTCACTGGACCTGCTTTATTCCAAAGTGTGAAAACGCTGTTTTGCCCAAGACTATTACTGTGTACAATATTTGTATCCAAATACAATTTTTATTATTTATTTAAAACATTTCTATCTTACCTTTCTCCCCAAAAGAGCCCAAGGTGGCTTACATTATAAAACAGTATTTAAAAGCTAAAAATTGGAAATATACAAATATATAAAAAGAATTTAACAATTATTATATTGAAACAGTAATAAGAACAATATTAAAACAAACATTAAAGTGGAGCACAATGAACCATTTAAAAGTCCTCATTAAGGAAAAGCCTGACTGAAGTGAAAGGTCTTTTCCTGCCTGCAGAAGAACAGTGGAGATGAGGCCAGCCTAGATTCCTGTGGGAGGAAATTCCAGATTTGGAGCAGCAACAGAGAATAACTTCTCTTGAGTACCTACCAAACACAGCTGTGAGGTTGGTGGGAGTGAGAAAAAGGACTCCTCTGAATATCTTAAAGCCTGGGCAGGATTGTATAAGGAGAAGAAAATTGATAACTTGGATACAAGCCATTTAGGGCTTTATAGGTTACATAAACTGACTACATAGATTAGACTGGTGGAGTCCCTGCTGCTGGCCTTCAGGAGAGTCTTAAAGACCTGGCTCTTTGTGTAAAGCTTTAGTGATCGCTGAGTGTATGATTGTGTGTTGTTGTTGGTTGTATTGTCATCCCAGCCCGAAATAAAGAGGTGACACACGTTGTCTTGGATTAAACAAGGGCCACAATTTATTATCAACAGTAATTAACTTTTAACTTTTAACTTTATCAGAACTAGAACTCAAAGAGGGCCTGTGATGTAATGCAAGTTTATTGGTGGATATGATAGCTTCAAGGTCACTCCCATAACAGAATTTCTTGTGGCATGTTAGGATGCCGCAGATGGGATGCCTTACAGGTCTTTTGGCATCCTTTTGTTCTGAATATAATTAATTGCTGGCAGCCCTCTTGTATCTGATAGGGGTTGCTATTTAGTTGGAGCTATATCTACTTCCTATTCTAAGCTGTTTATCTGAGGGCTGCCAAGCACCTTGAAGACGCCAAGTGAAGGCGGGACCAATTTAATTAATCCACAGCTTGCGCTACCCCCCAATTGTGACCAATTAAAGGGAGGTATTATAACACCCACCGCCAGGTTTAGATGATGGGATGGGCAAAAAAACACTGCCACTCTGAGTGATAGTCAAAAAGCATCACCATCCACAATTAAAAGTGGTGGGAGGGTGGGGAAGTTGCCGACTGTGAAGGCTGCTGGAGGGGAGTGCGCATAGCCAACCAGTGCCTCAGTCGGGCAGGTGACAAAGCAGCCCCAGCGCTGCACGAAGACAGTGTGGAGCAGCCATTGTTTTATCCCACCCTTTTTCTTGCCGGATCGTGTGTTGTATTGCCATTGTTGTTATTATTTTTATACTTTTATATTTGTTTTGCTTACTTGGGATTTGTGCTTTGGGCAAGTTGTTTTGCAATTGGTTGTACACTGCCAAGAGTTCCTGAGAGTCAACAAGTACAAAATAAATAAATAAATAAATAAATAAATAAATAAATAAATAAATAAATAAATAAATAAATAAAACCAGCACTTTGAATTGTGCCTGGGAACTGATCGGCAACCTTGCAGAACTTGGGAGTTATTTGTTCCCTGTAATTAGTCCCAGTTATTTATTTATTTATTTATTTATTTATTTACTTATTTATTGAGCTTATATAACACCTGTCTTCCCGAAGGAACTCCAGGTGGTTTACAACAAGAAATATAAACAAAATCAAGCAATTAAATAAAACAGTTTAAAAAGCAAGGGACAAAAAAAAAGCTGATACATAGCAGATGGTGGGGAAGAAAGAAGGGGAAAAACGAATTAATTAATTTTATTTAGTCACCAAACGCCTCTCGGAAAAGCAAGGTTTTTAATGCCCTCTGAAATGCTGGCAGGGACTCTGCAAGGCACACTTCGCTGGGAACGTGGTTCCACAGAGTGGGGCCAGCCACAGAGAAGGCTCAAGTATGGGTGGAAGTTTTTTGAGCCTCCCTGGGCGTGGCCACCCGCAGCATGTGCGCCCGCGACAACCTACTCAGTCGGGCCGATGTTGACCGCTGGTCGATCCGCTTTGCCAGGTAGTCAAGTCCCAGGCCATGGAGGGTTTTATAAATTAAAACCAAGACCTTGAATCTGATTCGGGACGCAACAGGCAGTCAATGCAGACGAGCCAGAACTGGGGTGATGTGGTCAAACCGGCGCACACCTGCTAACAGTCTGGCCGCCACATTTTGTACCTGCTGCAGTTGCCGAAGGAGAGTCAAGGGCAACCCCATATAGAGCGCATGGCAATAGTCTAGTCTCGAGATCACCAGTGCTTGCACGACAGTCCTGAGGGAGTCCCCATCTAGGTAGGGACGAATCTGGGCTATTTGATGAAGATGAAAAAAGGCAGTCCTGGACATAGCAGCTGTCTGGGCATCCATGGTGAGTGCTGGGTCCAGCACTATACCCAGATTCCAGACGCTGTCCGATGGCCAGAGGGAAACACCCTCCAAGGTGGGGAAAGGGCCTCCATAGCCAGATGGGTAAGTCCCAAAGAACAAAACCTCAGTCTTCTCAGGGTTGAGTTTGAGTCTGTTGGACCTGGTCCATTCCATGACTGCGTCCAGGCACTGGTCAAGGTCTGGACAGCCTCATCTGCAGAGATGGAAAAAGAGAGATAGAGCTGCGTGTCATCAGGATACTGATGACAGCAGACTCCAAATTTCCTTATGTCCTCTGGCAGCGGCCCTACATAGATGTTGAACAGCATGGGAGAGAGGGACGACCCCTGTGGAACGCCACACGGGAGTATCCAAGGAGCAGACAACTCCCCCCATGATGCACCCGCTGGGGACGGCTCTCGAGGAAGGACCGGAGCCAACTGCGAACAGTGCCTCCGATCCCAATCTCAGAGAGCCGATCCAGCAGGATACCATGGTCGACGGTATCAAAGGCCGCTGACAAATCCAGAAGGACCAACAGGATAGAGCAACCCCTGTCAGCCCCCGAGGAGGTCATCTTGCAGAGCAGCCAAGACTGTCTCAGTCCCCTGACCCGGCCTGAACCCAGACTGGAATGGGTCAAGGACCCATTCTCCCTCCAGAAATGATTGAACCCAGACTGCGGCCACCCTCTCGATTATCTTGCCCATAAAGGGAACATTTGCAATTGGGCGGTAGTTGGTCAATTCTCCCGATGCTATGCCAGGTTTTTCCAGAATGGGCTATACCACAGTCTCCTTCAGGTGAGAGGGAAAAATCCCTTCCCTGAAGGAGGCTGTGCCGATAATAGAAGCCCATTCGGGCATGCTCCCGCCAACGGTTTTCATAAGCCAGGATGGGTAGTTAAGTGTCCACTGGACTTGTTTTATTTACAGACCCATTTAGAATGCATTTGAGTAGTCCAGCTATGATGTAACAAAGCCATGAGTCACCATGGTCAAGTCAGAACTCTCAAAATATGGGTGCAGCTGGCACACTAGTTCTAACAATCCAAAGGCACTCCTGGCCACCACTCTAACCTGGGAATCCAGGCTCAGCAACAATCCAAAGCCACACCCAAACTGTGTGCCTGTGATTTCAGAGGGTGTTGTAGCCTCTTCCAATGCCAGACACTGATTTGGTATGAAGACAGCTTTCTTAGAGTTAGATAGAAAGGAGAAATAGAGTTGGGTGTCATCCAAACTCTGGAAACCTATCCCAGTGGTTTCATGTAAATATTTAATACCACAAACCAATGGCCAGGTATTAAACAAGAGTCCCCTAGTACCACGCTCTGAGTTTCCCCCTCCAGGAAGGACCAAAGCCACTGTAAAGCAGTGCCTCCAAGTCCCAGCCCAGAGAGATATCTCAGATGGATACCTTGGTTGATGGTATCGAAAACCATTCAGAGAACCAACAAGGATGCATTCCCCCTGTCCAGTTCCATGTGACCAAAGCTATCTCTGTCCCACAATGAACAAGCAATACATGGAGCAAATTTGAGGGTAGGGTTTAAAACAAATAAGCAAGCAGAAATGAAGCATGAAGCACTGATGTCCCATCACTTTAGGGAATCAAAGAGCAGAAGGCAGTTCAGCCTCATTCTGCTCCTTGAAACCCAAATGGAAGTTGCAGTAGAAACAGATAAAGCTACGAATTCGTGGTTATATCTAGGGAATAAGAGACCTATGAAAATTCCATATACACATTAAGCTGCAGCCTCTCCAATAAGTGGGCACAAAAATGCTACTCCAACTCTCTTTCTGTTCTTTCTGTTCTTTTTGGACAAGGTATATCCTTCAATGGCTGTACTGCAGTCGTGGGTGTAATCCCACCAAGTTTCAGTCATCCCTGTCAAGTCATATTTGACCTTCTGAACTAGGGTCCCCAGTTCTTCTTGTTTGTTTCTCATATACTTCACATTTGTGTACAGATGCCCGAGACTGAATGATTTATGGCCTGCTTTCTTTGCTACCTTTTTATGAAGATTATTATTGAATTCTGTTAGAGGTGCTCATTCTGCTACTTTTTTCTACATAAGCCTTTGCTGTCTGCCTTCTGTAAATTACCACTGTGACCAAGTAATATTATATTGCTAGTTTTAAATCAGTTCTTTAGAGGAAAAAATGTTCCTTCTGGATATATGCCAATGTACACAGAAGGCACTAATGGTATTTACATTGCTTTTTGTTGACTGTGCTCCATGTACCCTTTCATATTCATCTGGTTTACAGATGATAATAAATTATTCACCTAACTAGGTTCGTAAAGCACAAACTAATAATCCTACAGAGGGTCAAGAGTTCTATGTCTATCTAACCACCCTGATCTTTGTTTTATCCTTTACAGCTTCATTATGAAAAGACAGCAATGCTTAGCTACATAACAGTATGGATTCTTTCAGATAATTAATTATACAGAGCATTTAGCATGTTAGGGTAATTAATTACACTGCATCTATTAAGACCAATGCAGAATTGAATAGCATCCCACTTAACAAATTAGAGGAAACCCAGACTGCTCTCAGAATAAATGCAATCACTTAATACATTTGATAAAAATTATAAATGTATTTTTTCAGACACTCTGAATTACAAGAAATCAACTTTGATAAGATCAGCAAGTTCAAACCCTTTAATTGCATTTGTCAACAGGATAAGGTCAAAGCATTCTTTCGATTGGTGCTATGCATGTTAAACTATCCATACGCATGCATGCACACTTCTACCTACCTTCCTACCTACCTACCTACCTACCTACCTACGTACCTACCTACCTACATACATACCTATCTACCTACCTATCTACCTGGTGTGAATGCTACATATAAAAATGTTCAGGATGCCTTATCAGCAAATAACTCTATCACATAATGATTAGAGATGGGCACGAATAAAAAAAATGGCATTTTGTTTGTCGTTTGTCGTTTAGGGGGCCCGTTTCAGTTCGTTTCCGTTTTTTGTGAATTTTTGCAAAAAAATCGTTTTCATTTTTGTTCGTTTCTTTACCATTTAATTACCATTTATTTCAATTTTTTGTGATTTTTTTTAGCATTTAAAGCAGTTCACTTGTATTACCGTAATGAAAACGAAACGCACAACAAAATTTCTTGTGTTTCTGTTCGTTTCGTTTCATTTTAGAGACAAAATTTTGTCATTTTGTTGCATAACAAAATGAAAAAACAAAAACGGAAACGAAAAATTGTTCGTTTCGTGCCCATCTCTAACAATGATAACAGTTCACATCCTAGACCCAGCTTGTTTTTACATGCCATCAGTTCCGTTTCAATTTATGGATACCTTACTATAGTTCTTAGATTTCATGTCCAATATTCAAGGAGTGAGATATTTAAAGATCCAGTATATCCATCTCTTCCATCTGTGTCTCAGCTATGGCACTTAACTATATCCATGAGAACATGATGGAGGAAAAATTACCTGTAATGATTCGATCCAACATTCCACATCAATATGTACATTGGCTGGACAGTCTGCAATTCAGAAGTCTGTAGCCACTGCAACTGCCACCCTTTTCACGCAAAAGCCTGAAATTAAAGCATATCCTTCCAAGTTCTAGACCACCTATATCTCAAATATAATATTTATATAATACTCTTTTAAAAGCTTTTGTCATACTATAAAACTATTTTAACAACCCAATTTGCTTATCTTGCCAATGAGTAAACCTATCTACTGTATTTGAGGGAAATGATTATTTTTAGGCATGAATGGTAAGGATTAAAGGTTCCCCCCACACATGCATGCTAGTCATGTCTGACTCTAGGGGCAGCACTCATCTCTGTTTCTAAGCCAAAGACCCAGTGTTGTGGAAGTCTGTGGCCATGTGACCAGCATGGCCGAATGCATTTCTGCACACAGAACACTATTTACCTTCCCACTTTTTATGGTAGTACCTATTTATCTACTTACATTTAAATGCTTAAATCCATATTAGCCATTTAAAGAGCCAACTGCCAAAAAAGAGTGATGTGCTCTGACTCCCATGGTTGCTGGGTCCAAGCTGACCAGCCCTCACAAGAAGTCTTGAGTTTGCAATTTTGGGAGAGGAGAGATTGCCGGCTTTTGGGGGGGGCAGGGCTGTGGAACCCCACCCCCCAAATTTTGAGGCCATAGGGTTCAGCCTATTTAGCCTATAAATAAATCCGGCCCTGGTTGGAACACCACTGGACAGTGGCATGTTGGCAATATATTGTTTAGTCAGGGATCTCCCATCATTTGCCAAAAAAACAAAGTGAAATAATGAGGCTTTTCTCATGGGCGGGCGGCGACAGCAGCAGGGGTGAGGCACGGGTGGGCGAGTGGGCGGGCGGTGCGGGCCGCAGGTGGTTGGCGGCGTGGGCGGGGGGTGAGTGGGCAGTTAGGATATCACTTAGGACAGAGGTTCTGTTCTTGGCTTGCACCCCAAATGTGTGTGTGTGCAAGCAAATTGAAGTTGGGAAAATAGAAAATAAATGGTAGTATATAATATATTTTTAAAATAAATCCACACCTCCCACTCCCAGTCGAACCTCCCCCTTTATCCAATATCAGAAAAAAATCCTCACAAACTGCCAGAGAAGAAATAAAGAATAAACTGCTATTCCCTTCAGCAGACAAAGCTGCAGGGAATCAAAGAAATTATTTTCTAAATTCAATTCCCTCCCTGCCTGCCTAACTTAAATCCTAAAGCCTCCAGCCTCCCTCCTCAATCTCGATCGGATAAAACCAGCACCAGCAGCCAGCCCTCCTTCCTCAACCACATCCATACACCCGACTGCAATTTCTGGAAGGTGCCTCAGCTTTTTATGCCCTCCAAGACATCCAGAAGTGTCAGTCAAAAACCTGGTGATGCCATTGGTGGAATGGTTCAAAAAAATTGCATGGTCCCATCCCATGCCCAGCCCAAATGGGCAGGTCTAAAAAAATAAAGTAAAATAAAATCAATAAAACATTTTATTGCTATAAAAAAACCCACTGCTGCTACTATTAAAATTCAGGCATTTAAGATAAATAAATTTCACATGTTTCTGTGGTGATTTGGTGTGTTTTTTGACCACGATTTCAAAAGAAAAATTGTGGTCGCCATTTTGGATCCCCCCCCACCGCATGGCATGGTGAGACGATGAGGATGACCCCCCCCAGCCTGGTGCAAGCAGCCCAGGACAGGAGAAGAGGGGGGGAAAGGCCGGGGACCCCCCAGAAACCACCCCTCTGGTAGGTGGCAAAGCCTCAGGCAGGCATATTTTCACCTGCTTTTTTGGCCGGGAGTCGGGGTTTTGTTAAAAAACTTTTTAAAACTTTTTCTGTGCTTTGCATTGTGCGATTGCTGCAATGCCACAAACGAAAACGAAAAACCTGACCAAATTTTTCTTTTTTCAGTTCGAGTTCGAGTTTTGACGGCTTAATTATCGTTACCGTTTCTGTTACATAACGGAAACGAAAAACAGAAACGAAAATGAAAATTTTGCCGAGTCGTGTCCATGTCTAATATTGAGACACAAGGATAACTAAAGAAACAAAAATAACCCCTCCTACTCATACAGGTCCTGAACATAACCAGTTCTATGTCAGTATGAATATATAACTTGTACACATGCCTACTTCTATTCAAAATAGGTTGTTTTGTTGTTTTGTTTCACACCATACTTCTTGTTGCAGCTGCATATTTATTTGTTCTTGAAAATATTTATCTTGACATGCATTGTTTTACTGCAAACTCTGTGTGGATATTATTCTATAACAGGAGATTAAAAGACCAAAAATCAAGCAGCGTATTGATAGACGTGCAGAGAGCAAATTGAAGTCCCACAGTAGGACATCAAACATGTTCTAAGTTCTAAGAATTCATCCTCCTGTGCCTTCACCCATTCTATGGTAATCTGACCTTCTCTTGGATTCATATTATCATCTCTGCTGGCTCTCTGGCTATGATGTTGCATTTCACTGTCTTTCTATTCCTTTGGGGCTCTTTCTTTTCTAATTATCACAATAAGCAGATTTGGCTTTCTTTCTCTCAGCTTGATCACTTTTTTCATGCATGATGCCATCTGCTTAATAGGCTTTTCTTTCCAAAACTATTATCATTGATTTTGCCGTTACATCATGAGAGATCTTAATCCATGTTTCTTCACCATTAATGAAATACCTTCTTATTAATAGGTTATGTGATCACCAAGAGTTTTTTCGGTGTCACCACAAAGGGCCTTTATTGCTGTGCAAGAGACTCCTGTACTAAGTTGTCCTTGTCCCCAAAAGAGCATATACATCCAGTTCTTGTTTCAAATGTCCTACTGTTGCATACATGTGAATAATCACAAAACATTTAGAATCATAGAATCATAGAATAGTAAAGTTGGAAGTTGGAAGGGGCCTACAAGGCCATCAAGTTCAACCCCCTGCTCCATGCAAGAATACAAATCAAAGCAGATCTGATAGAGTTGCTCCAAATTCCTCTTGAATGCCTACAGTGTTGAAGCATTTGCCACCTCTTGACGTAATTGGCTCCACTGCCATACTTCTCTAACAGTTAGGAAGTTTTTCCTGATATCCAGCTGAAAGCTGGGTTCTCTTAACGTGAGACCATTATTGTGCATCCTGCACTCTTGGATGATCAAGAACAGATCCTGCTCCTCCTCTGTATGTATGACAGCCCTTCAAATATTTGAAAAGTGCTATTATATTATAAAAAGCTGCCTAGATGCCCTAAGCACATCTGATCTCACTTGATTTTGGAAGTTAAGCAGGGTCGGGCCTGGTTAGTACTTGGATGGACGACCACCAGGGAATACCAGGTGCTGTAGGCGCCTGGAGTAGGAACTGGCAAGCCACTCCAGTACTCCTGCCAAGAAAACTCCATGGACATGGAGTCATGAAGAGTCAGTCATGACTGTAACGACACAACACAACACACACACACACACACACACACACACATACACACACACACACACACATCATATTATATTATAAGAAACACATGTGTCTTGCACAAGTGAAATTCAAAGGTAATAGATTATGTATGAAATGAATTCAGTTTCAAAGAATTTGATAAAGATAAGAGAGTCATCATCATATTTGTCCTATCTATAGAGATGGTCATGAAATGAATTTTTAATTTGTTTTGTTATTCCATGAATTGAAATTTTATTTATGGTCAATGACCAAAAACCAAAAAATAAAATCATAGAAATAAGGATGTTCAAATATGCATTCCAATAGACAGCACATGAATCAAGCCTTATTACAAGATATATGATAAATACAATTTTAAATACAATTTAAAATATGGTTTAAAATTTATTCTGGTCCGAAATAAAAGTGGTCATGAGCTACGATAAAAACAGTCATCAGTTACTACTATGTTTCTTTATCTCTATTTAAAATTTGTTTACGAACCCTTATTGCAGCAGCACAGAATTTGGCAACTTGCCTAGTTACCTGGTAAGTGTTATCAGAAAGTAGCATCTGTATATACAATTCTATTGACCTCCCAGGATATTTGCCTATAATTGGGGAGATCATTTCCTTGCGTAGATCTTGATAATAGGTGCAGAATAGAAGCACATGTTCTACACATTCCAATTGGTCATTGGCACATGGGCAATTTCGATCTGAAAAAGGTAATCCTTGAAACCTCCCCTCCAGTAGCTTGGAGGGAAGGACATTTAATCTAGCCAGAGTAAAGGCCCTCCTGGAGACAGGAGATAGTAGCCTATCCAGATACGGGGAGGGAGTAAATGCTGATTTCTTAAGAAATTCCATTTTCCCCAACTGGGCAACATGTTTCTTCAATTCTGTATTTCTGATTTGTAATTTTACCTCATTCATGGCTTTACAAAAACCCAATGTTTGGAGGGTACAAGGAGAATATCCTAAGTTATGTATAACTTTTATTTTCTGTTTTTTCCATTCAGACTGAAAAGTATCTTTCAAAAGCAAGGGAGTTAAGCCCTCTGAAAGGAAAATAAGTTTAAGCCAGTACTTAACCATGAGAAATTTGGCTTGTGCTTCAATGGGAATAAGCCCAACCTCTAAAGGAAGTAAAGTGTTGGAGACACATGTAGGAATGCCCAAAATGGCTCTTGCAAATCTGGTTTGAACAGTCTCCAGAGGTCTCAGATTAGCATATCTGAACAGCTGTGAGCCATAAAGCATTTGGGTAATTATTTTAGCCCTGAAAACTTGTAAAGTATTCATTATTGATTTCATTACCTAATGGAACGAATAATGAACTGGCCCATCAAAGAAAAACAAAACAAAACAAAATGGAAATTTCTGCTTCGTTTGTTTCGTTATTCATTTTCCCATAGGAATGCATTGAAGCAATGCATTCCTATGGGAAAGGTTTCCTATGCTGATTGGTGTGGGGAAACCATGGGCTTTTTTTCGCCACCCAAAGCCAGTACTGGATTTGGCAGGGAAAGGATTTTAAAAGCCCTCCCTTTCCTCCACCATTTTCTGAGGGCTCCTGCCTAGCTGTCAATGGCTAGACCCCCTTTAAACCCAGCCCAGTCAGTACCAGGGGGCCAGGTTTAAAGCAGTCCTGTGACCGGCAGCTCGGCAGGAGCCCTGTGAAAATGCTAGGGGCAGCAGTTCCAGAGATCAAGCTACCCTCCCGACCCATTTTCTAAGGGCTCCTGCTGACCTGTCAATCACTGGACCCCTTTAAACCTGGCTCAATTGGTACCAGGTCCCCCTGGTCCCGACTGGGTCAGGTTTAGAGGGGTCCAGTGACTGACAGCCTGGCAGGACCCTTCTGAAATTGCTAGGGAGGGCAGCATGCATGGGGAAGCTAGCACCTTTAGAGGCACTGGCCCCAAGCCAGCTCCTCAAAAAGTCCCCACTTAGGGGACTTTTAAAATTTTTAAAGAAAATGCTGGGCCTGCTGGTGGGGCACCTGTGGCCAGGGCTCTGGAGGCGGCGGTGAGGCCTCCCACTGCCCGGCATGGCTGCTGCTGGGCCTCCAGAGAGGCCTCCCACCATCCAGCGTGGCTGCTGCCAGAGTCTTTCGGGGTGCCGGTGCCACTGGGATTGCTGCTACCACTGCCACTGGGGTTGCTGCAGAGGCAAGGTAAGTCGAACCAGTTCGGCTCATTTCGGATTCATACGATTTTTTTTTAAATCGTACAAACCCGAACTGAACAGAACCGAGGGTGGGCCCGAAACAGAACCAACCGAACTATCAGTTTTCTGTTTCATGCCCACTTCTACCTATACATTAGGAATATTGTGAAGTTATAGCAAACAAATACATAATTGCTCACAAAGCTTCATATTTTTATTATTTTTATGATGAAATAAAATACACTTGTCTGGATCCAAAGTATGTTGTTGCTATTTAAATCTTACAAAAAAATTACATTGGAGTCAATTGTAGTTAACTCAGAAACAACTGTGAATAACTATGTCTAGGATGGGACTATTAATCCCCACTGAAATTCCTCCAAGAGTAGGAAAATTATAGTTTAAAAGTTGTAGTTGAGGCTATTATGAACCAGTTACAGTTTTGCCACCAGGTCCTTTAATTTACAGTGGAACTACAACTGTGCTGCTTCTTCAGAGCCATGTTTAGTGTAATCAAGCATATATTTTATCTATCTGCTAGGTAATGGCAAATGGTCATTTTCTGACAATGCACAGTGTACAAGTCTGTTGCATGCTGCATGATATATTGCAAGAAACAAACAAAAGATTTAAATCAGTTAGAATCAATCATTGACTTTTTTCTTACAAATAAAGAGATGACACAAAATATTATGGATTTAAATTGGGCCACAACTTTATTAACATCATAATTAACTTTCAGACCGCACTTTCTTCACAAGAAGGGGGGGTGACTGTAGTGCAAGTAAGCCTGGGCTTAGGTTTGCTTTGACTTCCAACTTGTTTGACATTCAGTGAGCTCCTACTTCAGTAGAGTGCTGCCCACCTGTTCAGCACTCCTCTGAACTCTAGGGGACTATCTCCCTGAGGCAGCCCTACACACCATTTTTATTAATCATAATTTCAACCTATGTTGTCTTATTAAAACTGACCTAATTTATGCCTTAATCTCTGATTCTCTTATACAGGCTGCCTTGTGCCCATGCAGGCACCTATACCAGGAACTCCCCTTAATTCAAAACCTTGTAGTATCTGCTGTTGTGACCAGTTAGCTGAACTACCTAACCCAGTAGTGAGAGTGGGATGGGAGAAAACAAACTGCCAACCATTTTCTAAACAGGGAAACAGCCTAAAATTCCCATCCGGCTCCTAAGCAACCAGCTAATCTCATTCTAAATACTACTAGGGTGAGAGGGACGGATGCTCACAAGTAATTGAAAGAGACAGGCTAGCATGTGTAGCTATTATATAGCCTGCATTGCCCCTGTTCAACCAGCCCCATAGTGGCACAATTTTTTGCAGCAGAAATCTGGCCAGGAGAGCAAAGAATCTCCACCACAGAACTTTGTCTATGTGGAGCCACCATTACATTTGTGAGAAAGAAGTAGCTCCATAGCAGCTTCTCTTTTACCATAGTGAATATTAAATATAGTAATAGTAATAAATATGTATTTATTTATTCAATTTACTTCACTGAACAAATTTACTTCCCCTGTCGTTATTGTTATTACCATCATTTCATTTGTATATTTGTACAGATTCCTAAGACAGCCTTATAGCAATTTCATCACACAGAAGTTGGAATGTGCTGGTTTTCATGTTCTTTATTGGGATATCTGACTGAACAGTACTAGGTCAATATCTATTATTTGTAAATTAGTTAAGGTAACTGTGAGAAGCATGGCTTCAGTTAGCCCTGAGTTGGAAGGGGCTGTTAATCTTAGGAAAGTTGTACCATGAATAAGACAGCCAGAAAATTATGGGTCAGCAATTTTCTGGCTTTGGAAGGCTGGTTGTTTTAATGGCCATGAAATTCATGGCCAAGTCAAACCTGCATGTAGCTGACTCAGTTATTTTTAAAACCTTCATTCACTAAGCAACTGTCTTATAGGATGCTATTTCAGATGCTGAGGGTGGGGTAGAGGGGGGAAAAATCACAGCTAGGTTCAAAGGACTGTTATATTCAGGTACAGACTATGAAAGGGAGAAAGATAATAGAAGTTTGTTGGGGGTACATTTTATACTTCATTATATAGTTATAATAATATTATCAATATAGTTGCTTGCATATGTACTTGTTTCAGCATATAGAAAATGAGCCTAATTACTTGGCCTAAGCTAATGAATAGGTCTTTTATTATTTATTTATTTACAAAAAAATTATGCTGCTCCACAACCAAATTGTCTCTGGGCAACATACACTCTATTCTGCTCTAGTCAGACCCCACCTGGAGTACTGTGTCCAGTTCTGTGTGCCTCAGTTTAAAAAGGATGTTGACAACCTCGAGCGGGTGCAGAGGAGGGCGACCAGGATGGTTGAGGATCTGGAGGAAATGTCTTATGAGGAACGGCTTAGGGAACTGGGAATGTTTAGCTTTTCAAAAAGAAGACTGAGAGGGGATATGATAGCTATGTTTAAATATTTGAAAGGATGTCATATTGAAGAGGGAACAGGTTTGTTTTCCATGGCTTCAGAGACTAGGACTCAGGGCAATGGTTTCAAACTACAGGAAAAGAGATTCCATTTGAACATTTGGGAGAACTTCATGACAGTTAGAGCTGTTCGGCAGTGGAATATGCTGCCACGGAGGGTGGTGGAGTCTCCTTCTTTGGTGGTTTTTAAGCAGAGGCTGGATGGCCATCTGTCGGAAATATTGTGAAGGGGTTCCTGCATGGCAGGGGGTTGGACTAGATGGCCCATGAGGTCTCTTCCAACTCTATGATTCTATGATTCTATGATTCTATTAAAACTATAAAACAACACAAATATTAAAAGCCATCAAAGGATGAGCCATTAAAACAATATATAAATAATAAAATCCTACTAGTGAATCTGACTAAAGGTCACTAACTAATTAAATTGCTGGCTGAATAAGAAGGTCTTTGGCTGGCATAGAAAAAACCAAAAGCAGTGTATACTATCAGTGCACAGTGTATTTGTATTAGTACAATATATTAATTATTACAATAACAAGCCTAATGGCATGTAAGATATATTCAGGTACAGACTATGAAAGGGAGAAAGATTATAGAAGTTTGTTGAGGATACATTTTGCATTTCATTATATATTTGTAATAATATTATCAATATAGTTGCTTACATATGTACTTATTTCAGCATATGGAGAATGGGCCTAATTTCTTGGCCTAAGCTAATGAATAGGTCCTTTATTATTTATTTATTTATTTACAAAAAAATTATGCCGCTCCACTACCAAATTGTCTCTGGGCAACATACAGCAATATATTAAAACTATAAAACAACATAAATATTAAAAGCCATCAAAGGATGAGCCATTAAAACAATATATAAATAATAAAAATCCTACTACTTGTGAATCCGACTAAGGGTCACTATCTAATTAAAATGCTGGCTGAATAAGAAGGTCTTTGCCTGGCATAGAAAAACCAAACGCAGTGTATAATATTAGTACGCCGTGTATTAATATTAGTACAGTGTGTTAATTATTAGGGTAACCAGACTAATTGAGAATCACCAGGCTAATTGAGAAATTGAGAATCACTGTTCTCAATTTCTAATCAAGACACTGGCTTTTTTGGGAGTGTGTATGTTGAATGATTCCAGAACAAAAGTAAAAGAGTAAAGGAAGTAATGTCATGTCAAGATATTAAAAAGAAAAGTCAAAAGACGTCAAAATGTGACTGGACTACAGCAGAATAAATAGGGAGGTAAGAAACAAACGTTCATCATGAGCAAATGCCGAAAGAGTCACAAGCAATAACAAGCACAAGGACCATATCTCCATAGCAACTGTTTAGCCTTCATTCATATTACAGCTGTGCACAAATAGTCTTTTGAAATTTTCCATTATTTTGTGTGCAGAGAAATTGGGAAGGGAGATGGTTTCACCAAATTTCCCCTGGTGGAGCAGAAAGTATTTAAAAATTTCCTCATTTGCAGTATCTGAAGCACATCTTTTTTTGCCAAAAGATGTTTGCTTTGTTTCCTTTCATTTCATTTTGTACTCCCACTGAAAGTCACAGTAGCAGTACCCTCTCTTATGTTGGAAATCAGTACCCTTCTTTTGCTAGGGGAGTTGGAAAAACCGCTGATTTAGCTCAGTGAGGTGGAGAGCCAGGCAGGGGGCTGGGAGTTTGGATGGTCACGGTGCCTGCATGGAGAAAAGCATGTCAATAACATCTAGAACATGGGTCCCTGACGGGATTGTCTTCTGTGTAGCCTTGGGCAAGCTATACAGTCCCTCAGCGCTACCAGAAGGAAGGACTGCTAAACCCCATCTGAATACTTTATCAACAGAAAACTCTGACACAATTGGAATCTTCTAGAAGTCATATAGGTAATAAGAAAAAATAAATATCTCAAAACTAGCTCTTAGAAAAACTTATTCTAAAAACTTTGGCTTAGCACTTCTTCAGCATTCAGCAGTTTCCTCAGTCCTTCAAAATATTACCTTTTTTAAGGGGTTACTGTAGATAGATTCTTATGAAAATGGTTGCCTCATAACATCTTTCCTGCACTCTGACTGGGTATGCTCCAAGATGGCACACAGATGATCGTACACTGGCCGACAGGATATATACATCTGCCCCCCAGCCCCCTCGCCCATGAAAATGCCTCTGAATTTTTTCCTTCTCACACTTTTCTATAAAATTAAATGAGAATTGTTGGAATTTTTAGCAAAGCATTAATTCATCCTAATAAGCAACAATCTAGCTTTGTTTATGTGAATTTTACAACCTGCAACCAGTATAGCTTCATTATGCACCACCCAGCTGTTCTTCAACAAAAGTCTCATGACACCTAGTGAGGAACTATGGCCTGGAGCCATAACAACCCCATGCACCTTCCATAATAGCTACTCTCCAATT
Source organism: Phrynocephalus versicolor (assembly GCA_023846285.1). Classification (NCBI taxonomy): domain Eukaryota; kingdom Metazoa; phylum Chordata; class Lepidosauria; order Squamata; family Agamidae; genus Phrynocephalus; species Phrynocephalus versicolor. Next base: position 4,277,358 of record JAHTLZ010000007.1, on the reverse strand, counting down.
TGAGAGTATATTGTCATTATACATTATAAGCAAAGAAGAACTTATAATGTTCTCTTACTTTTGCATCTAGCTAATTTAGGAGATCTGCCACTCCTTAAAAACTGGAGGGTTTCTTTTCATATATTGTGCTGCAAATCTTTAAGGGTGCCTGGATGCCCTTGTTAATATATCTTACTCCCTATGCAGGGAGTTGGTAACAAAAGCCCACCAAAAGCTTTTTATCCCGCTACTCTAAACAACCCAGGGCATCATAGCCAATGTTAAGCAGAAATGGAAACTGCAGTAAAAAAACAATTTGCAAGGTAACAGTTGCCATCCATGAGCTACAGAGAAGAGAATGGAAACATTGAGGACTTCCTTTGCTGACCTATGTTGAATGCTTTTACATGTGATTACTTTTGTAATGTAGTTCTGATTTGATTCACTCACCATTCAGTGATGGGTGCATTTGACAGTTCAAAAGACATGGACCTCAAGAATGGCTTTGAATTTTTTTTAAAAAAAAAACTTGTTATTTTCCAATGAATCTACACAGATAATATATTCCAAAGTTTTATGGTTTCAAATTTATCTGAGAATCAGTATATACAGTTTTCAAATAAGAAAAAATGTTACAGTGTGCTTTACAGAATAACAATAGAAGGTTGTTTTATGACCCTGGGCCTTGCATACCTATCCAAAAGAATAAGTGTGGTTAGATTGATCCAAGTCATGAATGACCAGTCTTGTGGTGGTAGCCATAGTGATAGTAGCTGCACAGTTAATCAGGCACTATTTTGTGCTCATTTGATTATTGCACATTGTTGAGAATGAAAAATTACTGTGGTATATTAACACACTATTTACATTTGGTGGCAATAACGATAGAAAATAGCATCAACAGTTTCAGTGATCTGTCTATCTAATTTCTCTAGAGTATGCTACATATTATGATCTCTCTGATCTGATGAAGGTGTTCAGTTACCAATAGTGCGCAATGAGTTTCATCAGGCTAAAATGGTACATAGGCAGTGTTGCCATAGAAATGGAATAGCACCACAGAGAGAGCCATATAATCATGAGTGCACCTAGAATGTTGTCACACATAACTATGCATGAGAAATTGGCATGCTGGGATTGCATCTAAAATTATGCTGGGATTGCTTCTAAAATTGCTATCAGTGATGTCTGTGGCTGGTTTTCAAAAGGCAGTACAAAGAGGAAACAAAAGAAAATCTTCACAGAGAGCCAGAACAGAGGATGAGTGAGAATCAGACAAATGCATTGAAATTGAATATGAAAACTTAAGAGAAATAGACAAATAAGCATATAGGCGAGATACAGAAGAATATTGATAAGCAGGAAATAAAAAATATAAAGGACGTCTTGGAGAAGAAATTCAAGGGATGAGAAGGAATTCAAAGGGAAACTGAAGATCAGATGGCAACAGATGGAATATGACATTGTTGAAAATGAAGGAAATAAGAAATTCACAAAGAAAAAGGCAAAACTAGGGTGGACTGGCTTTAAGGAAACTGAGGCCGCCTAGATGTTGCTGGACTAAAATAATCACCTTCCCAGACTTTGTTTCAATAAAGTTGAGAAGATCAGTTTAACAGTCTATGAAGGGCTACCCCCTCCACATCCTCCTGCAAGTGAATTAAAGAAGCTAAATTATTATTCTGTTTTCAAAGATATATAGTTTCTATGGAAATACAGCATTGTTGCTCATTGCAATACTTGGCGATCAACTCAGATATATTACCTGTAACATGAATTACAATATTTATTTAGCAGGGCGAATAGCACAAGAGATCAGCTGCTTAAGTCTCAATTATATAAAGTGTACTAAAACCAGTTATTCACCTTCTCATCTGACTACTGCCAAAACTCTAATAGCAAGTAGATGCATGCAAAATACAATAAAATAAACAAAATAATGTTAAATGCAATCAAAAGTATATATTGCAGCCAAACACAATTTCTAATAAGAGAGAAAACAACCTAAAAGATAAAAAATCTAAATATGCTCTGTCATTTTTAAGCTACTCTAAATTCAAATTTACAATGCAACTGTGCATGCAAAACATACCAACAAAGTGCTAAAAATACATGAAAAGGGGAAAGTCTTTAGATGCCACAAAAAATCAACAAATAAGTATCAGACATAAATAGTTACATGGTGTGGTCAAAAGGCACATGTTGAATCCCATTATCCAGATACCTACACTACCTGGAAGTCCTACCGACCTTTTTCTGGTCAGTGCAGGTCTGCATTCACGCTATAAGCTGAATGCATGATTGGCAATCATAATTGAGAAGCATCCCCAGTCATAAAATTGTGTTCATGTGTCCAGTTGAACACTCTTGTAGCATCAGTGCAGACTGCAGACCAGTGCACAGCAAAGTTGAAACAAGAATTCTAAGCAGGGTGGGATGTAGGAGGCAGAGCTCTATTTGATTAGGACTACAAGCAGAAACATACCATGAAAAGATGTTCATTCAGATGCTGTCCCTCAAACCATGAAGAGGTTTTTAGGTCAAAATCAGCTGTTTGAACCAGGCTGAGAAAAGAGCAAGGAGCCAGTGAAGATGGCACAGTAGTTACAATGTCCAGACCAGGTCAGCATGCTAATTTTCTTTGATATTTTGCCTGTCAGTACCACCATGCCTTCAGAATGTTGTCTTAAAAGAGAGGTCAAATCTACTGAAATTGTCTTCATTCTTTCATATGGATAGATCATTTTAGGTTTTA
>JAHTLZ010000007.1:4241366-4274614 GCA_023846285.1 Phrynocephalus versicolor | reverse complement strand
ATGGACATCTCCTGAAGTCTATCCTGCACCAGCATGTTATCCTTATAGTAAAGTGTCCCTTCCCTTGGTTTATCACATTTTGCTGTCTACTAAGAAGAAATAATGCAGGGGGAGTGTGAGGATTTGATGTCATTTATGTTTAGAGAACCCAATATCAAATCCCAAGATGGAAGAAATGCTAAGAATGAGGACAATACAAAATTTGAGGTAAAATTTGAGAACTGGACCAACTAACTTTCTGTCCTTGCCATTTACAAAGGGAGCAAGGTAAAGACTGACGTGATTGATCAAGGTAAATATATATAGGACCTCATTATATACTTGGATGATATAAACCAAGCCTTGTGGGACTCTACAGATCCTGTTTGGTTCAGGAATCAAAAACCCTTTCATATGAAGACCGGCAGTGACCCTTTGGTACTTTGAAACTGTGAATCTTAGAGGTTTGACCTCAGATGGTGATACAAGACCCCTCTTCATGATGATGAGAGAATAGTGAACTTTTTATTGTTTATTCTCATCCTTCTGGAGCTCAGGGCATGAGACCCATGCAGTGAGTGGAAATCTGACTGGTCTCATTGGACATAAATAGTTCTGGAAGTTAACATCCATTCCATACACATGGAAATATCAAAGCCCCTCTTGTTCTGGCTACCCACTCTAACTGTTGTCATCCAGAATCAGGACCATTAAGCCATGGGCCAAGTACACTCAGAAAGTACCAAGCCTGACAAAAGCCAATAGTTTAGTAAGGTTGACTGCCCTCTGTCAATTGATCCCTTATTAGCCTGACAGTTATGCTATTGAATATCTGTGTGTCATCTATATTATACTTTAAGCTATTAGACCAATTCAGTTTGAGGCAGCTGCTATACGCATTCGTGTTAGTTGAACTTTTTAAGGACCTTGTTCTCCTTGCCAGATGCTTTAATGAAAGCCATACTTGGGTCTTCATTTGTGGGCATTCAGTGATCTGGCTACCCCACTCTTAGAAGCCTGGAAAAATTGTGATTGCTGGGCAAAAGAAACATGATTTCGAAGTACCCAGTCTGCTTCCATAATATCATTTCCCCCACTTTCCAGGTTTCCACATTTTTATTTTCTTTTGGTTGAGAATGAAAGTGAGAAGTACTCAAATCTTTCCTTTCAAGTTGATCAATACATTAAACTTGATGTCCTCTAATGAACTTCAGTAGATGGCAACTTTTCATGGATGCTACACTTGCTGAAATTCTCTCCTTTATGCAACTCTTAATTTACAGCAACATTTTTAGCTGAGTTCCCTAAATTGATAACGAACAAAGAGGTTTCTTGATACAGTTTATTCTTTCCTCTTTATGGTGTAATTAATGCAAAAATGAAAGTCAATATAAGATAAAATTGGTTTGTAACATTCAGGGAAGAAGAAAGAATATAAAGAAGACAGACAGCATGACAGGCTAACTAAGATAAGAAAAAATAATTATACTGGAAACAATCTTCATCACATACTGAGCAGGAAACTCTGATGCTGATATGGCTTTTGAAATATATACTGAAAAAATGCCCAAGCATTGCTCCATAAGAACTGCATGTTCCTTTTAAAAGGATGTATTTTAAAAACTGTGTTAATAACAGCATTGTAAAATTATTCATAAATACTCAAAGATCCCCATAAATGTTCCTCAATAAATACCTGCCCATATATTTGTGATGATATATAAATTAACATGGAGCCATCACAGTTAATAGTATTCCAAAGAAACCATGAACTTCATCGAGAAACATTAACAACTTCAGAATATACTGTAATTACATTAGCAGCCTAATTAGTTAATAAAAATGTCAAAGAAAATTAATCATAATATTTACTCAGTGTGTAACATGAATATCCCATGTTTCTGGTTCCTGCTGTTAATAAGAGAAATCATTTAAGAGCCAGGTGTTTGGGCTAATTTTGAAAAGAGGAGATGGTGGAATAAATTGGAAATTGTCTAGCTATAATGTTTATGAAAGGTAACCCAAATTCTTTTTAAACATGAATCTTCTTACATAGAAATATATTCTGAATATGAGCCCTCAATTCTAAACAATAAAAGACATACTGTGCTGTAGAAATCTCTTTAATCGCTTCAGGTTACTGTTTTATGTTAAATGGTAGAATCAAAGAACTGGAAGGGAGGTTGAATATTGGGCATCTCCTGACTCAACCACGTCACAAATTACTCCTTGTAACAAATTTAAAAAAAATTATTTATTTGTTTATTTAAAATCATCCCACCTTTTTCCTTAAAGGGACCCAAAAGATGAATGGAAAAGTATCATGTGGGTATGAGAACAAAAGAATCACCATGGAAAGAATACCACAAAAAGCTTATTTGCTTAGTTTAGAATTGGGGAGGGAAATGTGTGCCTGTTGCACACATCTTTCGACACAAGTGCAGCAGAGAGGAAATGGGAGTGAGACAGAAACAAAGAGTGGTGTAGCTATACAGTGCTGAAAACCACACTCACTTTTCAGACTCATTTGCTTAACACTGAATCTGGTTCGGGGCTGCCACTGTCTACAGCCCCTGAGTGATTGGTTTCCTATGGATACCAACCAAGGATGGGGACTCAAGTCATGGAACTAGCTTTGAAGTTAGACTTAAGTTGCACTGTTGACTCAATTTGGACTTGACTCCATAGTCTTCATTTTAATGACTTAGACTCTAGTTGCAACTAGGAATTATCACTTCCTGATTTGGATCAGTGACTCCCGCAGGAGTCCAATAAAAATTTACAGACATCCTCAGTAAAAAGAACAGATTATATGATTAATCATAACTGACACTATCCCAGTAAAGGATTAAATACCACAATGAAACCAAATATTCAGTCACAAGCTGTTTGTAAATTGATCTGAGTGTCTCATTTAAGTGTCTTCATTGTTGCAATAATTCCAGGCCAGGCCAGAAACTGTTAATTCTATACAAGTTCCATTTATTTACATTGTTTCTAGTTTTCATATGAAAACATAAAGTATTGCAAACATATTACTTTTGAGAAGTCACAGGCACATTGCTTTATCTTTCAAAATCATACTGACAGTTATAAACAAAGCTGTTGGCAAGTTGCTTAAATCCTTAAAAAGTACAACTTAAGTTGTACTTAAATACAAAATATAGCAATGTTGAAATAGAGGAGCTAATACAGTAAAATATAAGAGCATTAGTAGAGTAAAATATCAAAAATAATGTTTTCAGTTACATTCTGAAATAGAGAAGCATTTTTATCAAGATACAGACACTTTCAAAAATAAAATGAACAATAATGAGCCTAATGAGAATGTGAATATATCTCTGGAATATTCCATGTAAAGGTATGCGTCATATAACTTTTAATTTAAGTCATTAAAAGAATTTAAACTTTTTAAAATAAAAATATACACAATTCAAAGCTTGTGTTATTTAACTCTAAGCATGGAATTTACCCAGAAAATCACAGGTGTGCTTGGTGGGGACGGGGAGAGGGCCTTCTTGTTGGCTGGTCCTTGGGAAGCAAGATGGATCCCATCTCTCATGTCCTTCCTCCAGCAGACAAATATGTTTTTCTTCAGACATGCTTTTCCCCAGTGACTGGAAGTTTGAGGCAGGAGGTGGGATTAAATAGATTGCTGTGCTTTGTTGTTTAAATGTGTTTTAATATGAATTTAATATTGTTTTAATATTGACTTTAGTAACTATTTTAATATAATATTTGTTTACTGTGATTCATCAAAATATTGTGATGCACAGGTCTGGCTTTTCCATAAAGTAACGTCCCTAACAATATAGTTGGGTTGTGCATCCTAATGACTGTTGCATGCTTTCACATTTATGCACTTTTCTGACACAGTTTTCAAAAGTAGTTTACAATTATTACAATGTTTTTGCTCTTCAGTTAACTTTCTTGCCTTTTCCCTGCCTCATATTCATTCAAAAATCCATACTTGACAAAACGTATGCACCCCCTCCTTTGGCCTAGGGGAAAAATCTTGTTTTTTTTTTTAATAGGGACCTGACTCTGGAGCTTGGGACTCAGGACTTGGTGCCAAAGACTTTGACCTGGACCTGTCTCTTGGTACCAAAGACTCAGACTTGGACTTGGAATTCAAAGCCAAAGACTTGCCTACATCCATGGCTGCAACAGTTCATAAGATATTTTTCCCCAATACTTGGAAACTAAGCTCCAGGCCTGACGTTGCTCTGAAAAGCTCCCTCCTGTCTCCACATGCCAGCTACAGCTGCCTCTTTGTGTGTGGGAGGCACCAGAGGCAGGCAGCCAGCCAGCCTTCGGAGGGGAGTGGCTGGAGAGGAGGGACTTCCATCCCACAGCTTCTTCAGCGGACTTCCAGACTTGCTGCAGTCTCCACCAGCAGGTAGCAAGCTCCATACTGGATGTTGCTCGAATAAGACACCTCTTGTCTCTATCTACCAGGGTAGGGGGTGGGATTATGGAATTATATGAGTGGATGGGGTTTTTTTCTTGCTTTGTTTTGTTTTCTTGTTTTTTTCTTGCCATCAGGTATAGGTGGTAGGGACCCACAACAGAACTGATGGAACAGGAAGGTGGAGGGCAATGGAGAGGACAGCTATTGGAGTTGTGCTGGGTAGGGGAAGGTATGGTGGTAGGAGTGGAACGTGCCCACATAGGAGAAGAGAGATTAGATATCTTACATCTATCCCCTCTTCTGGTTCCACCCCTAGCCAGAAGGAATCAGGTGACCATATCAGTGAACCCATGAGCCACACAGACCTGTTGTCAGTACAAAATAAGACTGCCTTCATCCATGGTGTCATACTGGGTGGCAGCCTGGCATGTATTACTGAGACTTAGGTTGGAGAGGAAGGTAGAGTCCCCCTCTCCCAGCTATGTCTGCCTAGGTACTCGGTTCACCACCAGTATCACATGGAGGACGGGGGAGGGGGAGTTGCTGTAGTCTATAGGAGTTCTATCTCCTTGACCAGGCTTCCTGTCTCCTTGGGAAAGGGTCTGGAGGGCCTGTATTGTGTGTTTGGCTCACGAGACAGATTGGGGATTCTGATGGTGTACTAACAATCTCCCTGCCTGAGCTGACAAAGGTGGTCTTGGACCTGGTGTTGAGGTCCCCCAGACTGTTGGTACTGGGGGAATCTCAACATCCATGCTGAGGCTGCCTTAACTGGAGGGGGTCAGGACTTCATGGCCACCATGACAACCATGGGGCTGTCTCAACCTGTCATCAGCCCAACACATGAGAAGGGCTATTGTCTGGACCTTGTCTTCTCAATGGGACTGGAGATGGTGGTTTGGATGTGGAGGGGTTGGCTTTGATCCCACTGTCATGGTCAGAACACTTCCTGGTCAAGCTTAGGCTATTAGCTACTCTGAGCCTCTGTAATGGTGGGGGATCCATTAAGATGATCCACCCTCAGAGACTAATGGATCCGGATGGTTTCCTGAAAGCTGTGGAGGGTTATCCATCTGATATGGTCGGTGCTCCTGTAGAAGCACAGGTCGCCCTATGGAATAGGAAAATGACCCAGGCAGTTGACATGATCGCACCTAAGCGCCCTCTCCCCCTACGCAGAGCCCAGACAGCTCCTTGGTATACATCTGAGCTGCAGGCAATAAAGCGGAAGGGGAGGCGGCTGGAGCGCAAGTGGAGAAAATATTACTGTGAGTCTGATCAAACATGGCTTAGAGCCCATTATTGGCGAAAATGCAACATTATTGGCGAAAATGCAACATTTCATCAACCGTATTGCTTCCTCAGAGTGCCATCCAGCAGAACTGTTTCTGTATTTATAATTATTCAGCTGGGAGATACAGTGGAGGCCCTGGACCATTCAGCGCCATGCTGGGATGAGTTTGCTGTCCACTTTGAGGGAAAAATCATTCAGATTCACAGTGAACTGTACTCCACCATTGGTGCAAAATCAAAGGATGTGTCTAATGTGCCATGCTTAGGTCCAGTGTTATTGGATGAGTTTCAGTTATTGAGACCTGAGGATGTGGACAGGGTGCTTGGATCTGTCTGTTCTACCACAATACTGTTTGACCCTTGCCCTTCTTTGCTAGTTGAAACATCTGGGTCCAGGAGGCTGTAAATGCCTCTTTAAGAGAGGGAGTGGTCCTTGCTGCCTTGAAAGAGGTGTTAATTAGACCACTCCTTAAAAAAACCTAACCTGGATCCAGGGCTGGTGGTTAACTACCAACCAGTGGCAAACCTCCCTTATTTGGGCAAGGTGTTGGAGTGAGTGGTGACTGGGCAGCTCCAGGCACTGCTGGATGAAATGGATTTTCTGGATCCATTTCAATCGGGTTTCAGGACGGGTTTTGGAACAGAGACTGCCTTGGTCGCCTTGTATGATAACCTTTGCCGGGAGAGAGACATGGGGAATGTGACCCTATTGATACTCCTGGACCTCTCGGCAGCTTTCGACAACATCGACCATGGTGTCCTTCTGGATAGGCTGGCCAGGTTGGGAGTTTGAGGCACTGTCTTGCAGTTGTTCTGCTCCTTTGTGGCTGACCGTGTCCAGAAGATGGTGCTGAGGGATAGTAGCTCTGCCCCATGGTGTTTACATCAAGGGGTTCCACAGGGCTCAATACTATCTCCCATGCTGTTTAAAATCTACATGGAACTGCTGGGAGAGGTCATCAGGAGGTTTGGGCTGAGGAGTCAGCAATATGCTGACAATACTCAGCTCTACCTCACACTTTCCACCAATCCAGGTGAGGCGGTTTCTATGCTGAACTCGTGTCTGGACCAAATAATTCACTGGATGAGGGTTAATAAATTGAAACTCAGTCCAGACAAGCTGGAGGTGCTGTTAGTGGGTGCTTCACTGGACAAGTTAGAGGGCCATTTCCCTGTCCTGGACAGGGTTGCACTCCCCTTAAGGGACAGGGTCCACAGTCTGGGGGTGCTCCTGGACCCCAGTCTAACTCTGGAAGCCCATGTGGACTCGGTGACCAGGGGTGCCTTTCTCCAGCTGTGGAAAATATACCAGATGCAACCCTACCTGGACGAACGGAGCCTCATGACAGTTACACATGTACTGGTAACATCCCGTATTGATTACTGCAATGCGCTTTACGTGGGGCAGCCTTTGAAGACGGTCCGGCGATTGCAACTGGTTCAGAATCGTGCTGCACAGTTGGTGAGTGGCAGGGCCACCAAGGAACAAATCACACTGATTCTGTATAACCTCAATTGGTTACCGGTTGCTGCCAGAGCCCAATTCAAAGTGCTTGTTGTGACATAAAGCCCTAAAGGGCTTAGGACCTAGATACCTGAAGGACCGCCTCCTTCCATAGTAATCTACCAGGCAATAAAGATCTAGCCAGGGAGCCCTCCTGAAAGAGCCATCCCTCAAGGAGGGGGAAGGGATGGCTTGCAGGTATAGAGCCTTTTCAGTAACTGCCCACAGACTGTGGAATGCCCTCCCAAGTGAGACCCGCCTGGCACCAACATTGATGACATTTCGGTGCCAGGTAAAAACCTTCCTGTTCCAGAAGGTTTTTAACTGATGATTGTGGGTTCTGATGGCAATTTTAGTGTTGTATTTTAATATATTGTATTTATTGTATTTAAATGTTTTTATTGTTTTAATTTTTTTATAATTTTGATGTTTTAATTGTTTATTTTGATTGTGAGCCACCCAGAGACCTCTGGGTAGTGGGCGGCATACAAGCTATATAAATAAAATAAAATAAAATAAATAAAATAATTGGTGGTTTGTTTATGTCTGACTAGAGACTTCCTGTATCATCTCATTTCTTACACAAACATAATGCATGTTGTCCAAACTGGCACACTTATTAATTACATAAAATGACTTTGCAAAACACTTGATCTCTTCTTTTTAGACAAAGCTGAAATTTTTCAAACACAATCAGTTTGGTCAAGTAGTACTTTTACATGCCTTTAAAAAGAGAAACATAATGTTGATAGTACTGTGTTGAGGTATACGAACCTTCTGTCCAACAGACCTCAAGTTAGTCAGCTCTTTTAGCAAATGCTCAAATCAGCACATGATAGTGAAGCATTTAATTTTGTTCTTTGTCTGGGTTGATTAAATGAGAACTAAAATTTTAATGGACAGTGAACTGAATTACATCTGCATTGCTTTTTATGCTGTATTGATATTCTTAACAGAATTTAATTATAACATTTTCATAATGACAAGCAAATCAGAAAACAAAATACAGCCTTTAATGGAAATAAAAAAGTCTATGCAACAGTAATTATAATATTTAACTTAATTGCAGCATTTAATTATCATTCCAAATATTACTATGTCTTTTCATTAACATAAGCTTCATAGCAGCTTAGGAGGGTACTTAGATATTTTGTATATATTTATATTTCACAAAGGGTAAGCCACTGGTATTTATACTAGCACTCCTAGGAAATGTTGAAGAGTGAAGACAATGGCAACATCTAGTAGATTCTCTTTTGGCATTTTCAACAATTTTAAAAAGATCTGTAAATATTGCCATTATTATTTCCATTTTCTACTGATTTGTTCTTTATTTATTTCCTTTCCCATTAATTTTAAAATTAATCCACTACTCATCTATTTTGGTGTAAATGCACTGGTGTAAACTGCATAAGAGAGAGGTGTTAGTTAATGAATCACCAGTTGTATCGCCTGACATGTGTCAGTTGTGTGGCATGGTAAACAACTGAGCTATTACACTAAAGGTAGCAGCTCAATAACTGGCAGGAATTTGCTGCTGCAGGTTAGCTATATTGTTTATGCCAATGGAAAGAACCAACAAAAATCTTAACTTTTCTGTCATAACAAAAGCATTTCAAATTATGGGCTAGAATTAGGATCCCTGTTTCCACCTTACCTTATTCTCAAAAAGGTGTTTTCTACTTCTGCTTGACAACCATATTACTCTGTTCATGTTAGCCCGTGGTCTCACTAAAGTTTTCTGCGCATCTTAATTTGATGCATAGTTTTTTTTCGGGCGGTCACATGGTGTTTGATGTGCAGTAAGTGTCCTGTCATCAGGGTAGTATTTTACTGCTCTGTGCTTGTCTCTACTTGCTTACTGCACATTTTTTCTGGGTCAATTTTCTAAGTCTCCATTGCAGGAAGTGGCAGGAAAAGGGGTATGAAGCTAATTACTGCATATTCTCTGGGGTTGCACCTCACTAGAGTAGCAAAGAACTGCACGTATTTAAGGGAAGTTTTTAAAACCAACGCCTAGCAGTGGTTTAAAAAACTTCGGTAAAAGTGCACTTCCGGGGGCGTGGTTGACCTGGACTCTGATTTACTTCCCTTCGTGGTTAGGACACAATCTTTTACTGTGCAGTTCGCCACAGCAAAAATGCGCAGATGAGACTCTGGCCTTAGAGAAATTGATGACTGCTACAGTCATAATGATGTTGAGTGTTATAATGGCACTCTTAACAGCCTGCTGACCTTGTGACTCTTTTAGAGATGGGCACGAAATGAACTTTTTAGTTAAGCAACAAAATGAATAACAAACCTATGGGTAAATTTAAAACGAAACGAAACAAACCGGAAAAAATCATTCGGTTAGGTTCATTTCGTTAAGCTGCCGATGACAGCAGCTGTTCTCGGCCACAGGGAAAACTGTCTAGAGAGAGCCCTCGCCTCTTCGTGTGGATGTGAAAATGGGACTCTCTCTAAAGAGATCTTCCCCATGGGCAATGACAGTGTGTGGCCATTCACTGTCATCGCCTGCAGGGAAACTGTCTAGAGAGAGCCCCTTCTCACCTCTTTATGTGGAGGTGAGAACGGGGCTCTCTCTAAAGGGATCTTCCCCATGGCCGATGACAGTGGGGCTGTCATCACCTGCGGGGGAGAACTGTCTCTAGAGAGAGCTTCGTTCTCACCTCCATGTGCGGAGGCAAGAACAGGCCTCTCTCTAAAGGGATCTTCCCTGTGGCCGAGAACAGCCTGCCAGGCACTGTCATCCGCCGCGGGGGAGAAATGTCTGAAGGGACCCCCGTTCCCACCTCCACATGTAGAGGCGAGAACGGGGGCCTCTCTAAAGGGATCTTCCCCCAGTCGATGACAGCTGGCCTGGCCCACCATAGAACTGCTGGCACTCTCACTCTGGGTGGCCATCCCTAGGGAGGCCAGTAAGGTTTCCACCCATAGTCGGGCCTTCTCGGTGGCTGTCCCAGCCATGTGGAATAAACTACCAAGCAAGATTTAAAAAATAATCATACGAACCCGAACCAATCCAAACTGGTTTGGGTTCTTACCAGTGGTGGCGGCAGCCTGACGCTGTCATTGCCACAGGGAAGATCCCTTTAAAGAGACCCCTCTTCTCGCCATCACATGCAGAGGTGGGAATAGGGGTCTCTTTAAAGGGATCTTCCCCCACGGCGATGACAGCATTGAGCCACCGCCACCAGTAAGAACCCAAACTGGTTCAGATCGGTTCGGCTTTGTAGAATTTTCTTTTAATTCATACAAACCCAAACCCGAACTGAACCAAGGGTGAGCCCGAACCAAACGAACCCGAACCATGGGTTTTCTGGTTCGTGCCCTCCTCTACTTTTTGTTTTAATTTTTCCTGGTACTGTCTGGATCTCATCAGGCCAATGGTATTGTTGTGATGTAGAATCATTCTGCAGAATCATACCCTTCTTGATTTAGACAAGTAGATGCAGTCATCTGCCAGTGAGCCATGCTAAACAAGAGGCAAGTTCCTCTGATGTTGTCTTCATCCTGAAAAATCCTTTGTTACACACAAATTTGCAGCTCTGAAAATTGCCATTTTACTCCAGCACTGAAATAAAGATTATCATAACACAGAAACTTAATTGAACCAAGCATCAGAAGATAAAGTGGGGAATCTGACTGCAGAAAGTATTTAAAAGCAGCTTGAAAATGACATTTTGAAAACATTTGAGAAAGAATACTAGAGCATTTATTTGTGTAAACACAATTTTAGAAAGCATGTCCATTACTCAAAATTAAGTTGACCTATCAACCTGTAGCTTCTAATTATGGTACTTGAAAACTGGTTTGTTTATTCTTAAGGTGACCACTATTTAAATTATGTATTACCCATATCTTTAAATTTATGCAGCCTATCTAATGTTTAAAGGCATTCTTGCTTGCCAGTAGACAAATGAATGCCCTGTTCTTCATTGCAAAGCAATCCAGTGCAACTATGATTTTCCCAGAGAACTGGCTGTTTAATGGCACTGGAATTAAAATGATGCATTATCTATTCAGTTTAATGCTTAGTTACTACTAGAAATGGCTGTGAGCTGAATGGGAATTTTTCTTAATACATCCACTTCAGCAGAAATGGAAACACAGCAGCTTTGATTTGTAATAGAAGCTGCTGATATTTATTCATCTCTCTGCAATCATTTGTTTCATTGCCATTTCTTTTAATGTGGTATAATAGAGGTAGATTGAGCAAACCTTTCTTGGAGATTCACTACCATAAATTGTGCAAAGTATAAACTAAAACTGTGGAAAATTAAAACATGATAAGTGGGAATATTTTTTTTTCCACACCTGCCATTCTGTTGCTCTCGGTTGTGCCATTTTGTTGTGTCATCATGAGGCAGACTGAAAGCAGGAAATCCACAGCTGGCTGAAATAGACAGAAAAACTGGCAGATTAGATTGCAGTGGGGAGGAATTGCATAGGACATAAAGTACTCTACTAAAGAATTACTGGTACATTTTTATTTTAAGAGCTATCTAGATGGTATGTTCTTATCAAGGAGCACAAGGTGCAGAATATTTACAATACAATATAGTGAAATGTGTGTGTTGGTTCAAATTTATCAAATACAATCCAAAACCAAGAATACATAGTGAGTGCCCTACCTTATATAATCTTACAAATAAAATTGAGTTCTCCAGTTGACTTTGAAAAGACAGAATTGAAGACGCACAAAATTAGATTCTCTGAAGCCATCATACAACTCCTGGACAGATGCTGGCATATAGCCTGAAAGACTGTCTAAGGCATTTTCATCTTCTAACTTCTTATATACATTGTAGGGAACAGGGAAGCAAGATTTTTTTAAAGCTGGAATTCATTTCAAAGCTATAAGAACAAATGTATATAACATGGTTAGTTTATATCCCTTAAAACAAAACAAAACAGATAACATGCAACACATGGATGGTTTTAGAGTCAAATGTTCTACATATTTTTACTACAGTATATTTGTTTCTTCTTAAGGGACAAAAGGAATACAGATCTCCATGGCGTGGGACCTGGCAGAGTGGATTTACCAAACATCAATGCTGGCCCGGCCCACCATAGCATCACTGGCACTCTCACTCCGTGTGGCCACCCCTAGTAAGGTTTCCACCCATAGTTGGGCCTTCTCGGTGGCTGGCCCAGCCATGTGGAATAAACTACCAAGCAAGATTCACCAAGCTGAGCCCTTAACATCATTTTTAAAAAGCTTTAAAACCTTGGCTATTCAAAGAAGCATATGGTCTTTGCTAGGTGTTTTTTGTTTGCCCCTTCGGGTTTGGTTGGTTTGTTGTTGTTGTTCTTGTTGCTTTGCATTTCCTGTTTTTTTCCCTTGGTTTTGTGCCTCTTGCTGGGCCCTTGGCTTTTAATTCTTGTATTGAGTGATCTATTGATCATTGATTGATCTGTTGTTATTGCCTGTTCATATTTTTAACTACTGTTGATCTGTTGTTCTATGTAAACCACCTAGAATTTCTATAGAAAAACTGATGTGGTATAGAAATGTATAAATAAATAAATAAATAAATAAATAAATAAATAAATAAATAAATAAATATTCATTTTCCTATAGTTATATTTTATGAATGGAGATGAGCAAACTCTATAGACAAACATAATTTCGATTCAGGCATAGACTGCACAATCCAGAGTGGCAGGACTTCATCAACTTTTCAGCTCCACCTCTCCACCACTGACCAGTCCAATTCAAACTCAGATTTCTCACAATTTGATCTTTTGTGATTTCATAGTGAGTTTTTGAATCCAACAAATTGGAACTCAACTACAAAACCACCACTTAGAGCATGTGAGTTTTGCATCAAATTTTTGGAATTCTATAGTTTCAAGTTTACCAGGGGCTGGTGAATAAAATTTCTACAACACTTTCTGCAACTCATATTTTTCATTCTATTAAGTTTATGCATACTATATTTCACTAAGATGTTTGGAAGACTTTAAAATTTATTACTGGCCATGTTGTTTGCATTTTTTCTGCCTTCAGTGGCCTTTCATTCCTTGGCTAGAACCCCAGTAGGTGGAGCTGCATCACTGTATGACTAATAACATCATCAGATGTGGCTACCATATTTAGCTCTAATTTAAAACTTTTTACTCACCACTATCAGGTCC
This sequence comes from Phrynocephalus versicolor, assembly GCA_023846285.1. NCBI lineage: Eukaryota > Metazoa > Chordata > Lepidosauria > Squamata > Agamidae > Phrynocephalus > Phrynocephalus versicolor. Next base: position 4,261,280 of record JAHTLZ010000007.1, on the reverse strand, counting down.
CAAAGCTCCTAAGAGATTGGTTTTGATTTGAGGAAGCCTTTGGGAGATCTCAGAAGTGAGGGGACACTATGAATTCCAAAAAGCACTGCAAATGACAGTCCTGATTCCTCCAGCAGTGATCCAGATATAATTTTTTTCCCCCACACCCATCCCATCCTAAAGCAACTAAAGACATTCCAAGGGCAAAAGGGATTCCTATGGATGCTTGGAACCTGACCAGGGTGGGTGGAGATTATGAAGTTTTCAGTTAGGGATGAAAAACCATTGTTGGTGATGTTATTGGCTTATGCAATTGTACATTTATGCAAAAGATTTTCAACCACTGAGCAGATATATTTTATTTTTGTTTGCCTCACTCTGCCTCACACTGGCAATAATAGTCTATTTCTCCATGTGGTGCCACTGGAAACTGCTCCCATGTTTGAGCTAAACATGGACTCTGACATCAAGCTTAGGCAACAGGCCTTTCCGAATTTTTGTTGCAACGGTCAGAAAAAAATAACTACTAGGGTGTTCCCATAGAGGACTCATGTTGGCCCAGTCCAACTAACATGAGAACTGGACAAGGGCTACCAGTTCTGGAGTAGGACCAGTTTAAAAAGCTAGCTCAAAGGATATCAAAACCACTGGGAATCACTACACTGATCAGAATAATGATGGAATGCAGCAGTCAACTTGCCAAAGTTCTGAAAAGCCACTGTATTGACACAGCATGCATTCAAGGGACCAAATGGAAGGGCCAGAAATCCAAAGACATCAGAGAGGGTTACAAGCTAGCCCTTATCAGGGCACATACCACAACAATTGTGGCAGATTAATGTATTACAGTAGACTATGCAAACCAGAAACCCAGCATAGACTGCTTCATTGATGTCGTCATTGTTGTGAACAAGGACCCACACACAAATGAGTGTGAGTTCCAAAAGCACCCCAGATACCTCATGTATGTCGCCACTGACACCCCCTTCCTCTGACTACAGGTGTTTTAATACCTATGCCCCACAAACAGGATTTCATGAAGACACTAATGATCAATTTTGGAATAAGCGACAAGCCAAAATCTCTGCCTGTCCTGAAGAAAACCTGCTACTCCTCTGTGGCAACTTGAATGGCCACAAGGGAAGCACATGGGGCAGATACCAGTGCCACAAGAATCAAGGTTATGGAAATTGCAATAAAGATAGATTACGAATCCTTGACTTTGCAGAAGCAAATACTCTTGTAATCTGCAACACATTTTTTTAGAAACATACAAACCATTTCATCACCTACACCAGTGGCGGAAATGGTGGCCAGATTGATTTTATCCTTCTGAGAAGGCAAGATTTTCTCATTGTATCCAACAATGAAGGTTTCCCCCTCTGACCTCATTGCCCCACCACACAGGTCACTGAATTCACAAAAGAGGCAGTTTCGGAGAGGGTAGCCATGTTAGTCTTTTCAAGGGTTCCAGGCAAAATCAAAGAAAAACAAAACAAAACAAAACAAAAGACACAAAATATGCCGCCTTAAAGACTAACTTTCATATCTTAACGTAACAAGAGGCACATCAAAATATGCTAGTCATTATATAAAATATTTTACTTTTCTCCTAAAAGTAGAATCAAGGTGGCTTAAATCATTAAATCACAATAGTAAAAGATTAAAAACAGTAAGTTAATCAAATACTAAAGAAAAATTTTAAAAGCTATTAAATGCTCGATTAAATTAAGTTTAAAAACAGAACTGATCCTAAAAAGAGAGAGAGCAGTCCATGAACTATAAGAAGGTACCACAGGAGTCTGCAGCTCTTGATGGCTTTCTGTAGAACAAAGAGATGCTGTGGGACTCTCTCTTTTTTTAACGGTCTTTCTAAAACTCTGGATCTAAGCCACAAAGTGCTTGGTCTGCAATTGCTAGGTTTAGAAATCAATCCCCTGCTTCACGGGAAGCCAAGGTACTTTGCTCAAAATTAGAGCAACATGAAAAACTGTCTTGGAGTCATTAACCATCTGATTGCTTGTGCGTTTCTCCCTTGTTCTCCATTTCTCATTGGGAGGGTGCAGTTCAAAACATCCACCCAGACACCCAAAGGTTAACACATTTTTAGCCATATATCTGTACTACATGAATGCACTTCAGGGTCACTGATAGAAGATTCATGTATTACAATAGGCTATGCAAGCCAGAAACCCAGCATAGTCTGTTTCAAAATTGAGAATGAGCCAAGAGAAAGTAAAAAAGCAATTGAAAAAAAATGGCAATAAAATATCACAGTGGAAGGGGAGAGAAGACTTTGAAGAAAGATATTGCTCTGATCCTGATAAGGGGGAAATGAATAGAACTATCAGGGAATAATTTTTAAACAGTCTCTTAAGAATGATTATATCCACTATGCAGTGCTCATGAAGCACTTCTGCGTGAAGTATATTTATGAACCCCTTCCCTGCAATTATTTCATCAATGGCATTGATATTTCTTCCTTTAAGGGGACATTTAATCCAAAAGGGTCACCCTGGGTTTCTGTTCCACCTCTACAATGTCCTTTCTAAAATATATTAATGCTGTGGGGGTTGCAATGGAAATTGAGGGGTATTTTTAAAAATACATCAAGGAGAATTGGTTTAAGTCTCCCCCCCCCCCCTCTCTCTCTCTGCTAAAGCACCACTGAATTTTGGACTGGATGAATTACTTAGAGTGTAAGATGGGTATTAAGGGAAGAGGGGGATTTTTTACTTCGACTTTTTTATGAAAACATTTTTTAACTCAAGGTTGTTGCTGCCTAGATAAATTTAAAGCTAAAAGTTTTAAGAAGCATAAAATCAATATTAATATATTAGCTTATCCAGTAGAAAGCAGCAGAGACACATTCTGTAGTATGTTGCAAGAGGAAAATGAAAGAAAAATGTCAGCCAACATAAGTTTTAATGAGTACAACATATTTTGCTTAAAGCCACTGTCCCCAGACATTCAAGTGAATTCATAGTGAATTATGGCCTATATCAGGTGGATGCAACAGGCATCCTTTGGATTACATGTAGCCACCCTCAAATCTAACCCCCAACGTCTCTGAGAAACCAGCACTGCCATAATCACATTCAAAATTATATTTAAAGGTTCAAAACCTCTCAGTACCATCTACAGTGAACATTCTGCCATGTTTCTATGGTGAAAATTATGTACCTGTAGTCTCCACATAAACCCCAAATGTAAACTTTTTAAAAATCAAAATATAGCAAGTTGACTTTTCCATGAAGAAAGCATGTTAAAGGAGAGAAGGTTAGATAGATACGTTGCAGAAGGGGACATAGTCCTCTAAGGTCCAGAGATGGATGTGCCCAGCCATAGTTGATACTTTAACTTTGGTTGTGATTTTTTGTTCAACTGAGCCTGCAATCCTAGAGTTTCTTGACTTAATATTAGTAATTTAAAAAGTACTTTTTAATTTAAATACATTGATAGTGTCTGCATTTTTGGTCTAATGTTGTGTCTTTTGTTTCTGGTTCAGAATTTGCCAATTTGTCTTTGGTCCAGAAAGGTTGGTATCAGGAGGGAGAAAGAAAGAAAGAAAGAAAGAAAGAAAGAAAGAAAGAAAAATTGCAATTCATTTCCTTTCAAAACAACAATTACCAGCTCTTTCATTATGATTAATCCAGTGAAAAATATCTTGTTTCCAAAGATTTCCTGTTTAAATGACCTTTACTATGACATAGACTAGGTTCCAACAGGATACATTTACTGATTTTTTTAAAAAAAGCTTTCATAGAAAAGGGTCATGTCCCTCCCTGAGCCTGCTAGCATTGGCCAGCTATGGTATTTGCTTCATACTGTTTAAGGGTAGAGCCAGCTTTCTGATCAAGTCACCTTCAGTTTTTATGTTATGCTCAATAGTGGCAGAACTACAGGCAATGCAGTTTTTCATTGTTTTGGTTTGTTTCAAGGATTAAGCCTGGATTCATCAACTACCTGCACAGCAAAGAACAAGGTCATAAACAGAGGGCAGCAGGTTCACACAAATAGCATATATTTAAGCTGTCACTCTAAACCTGCCTCTGCTGCCTACATAATCTGTGCTGAATGGCCCAGCATCCCAGATTTGCTCTGGGTGTGAGCTCCTACAGTTTACTGTTTCCACCACAGTTCTATAAATTCTACAGACACTTAGTCAAACACCTTTTGGGGAAATGCTGCAGGTTGGGCATTAAAGATTAACTAAGCCTGGGGCAATTTTACAGAATTTGTCATGTATGTTAAAAAAAAGCACAGAAGGATAATAGACTGTGTCTTGAGACAAAGAATATTAGATTGTTAGGATGGGATTGAGGAATCCCAGTCCCCAAATTGAAAGAGCACAAAGGAGCGCTGGACAAACATCGTTGCGTGCTACTGCTACCATAAGCTATCTACTCTTCAAGAATACTCCTTTCCTATATCCTCTGATGTATCACTACCACCTGTCACATATTTAATAACTCATATTCTTTACACACAAGTGTCTACATTGGAGAAGGAAGCATCCTCTTCAGAACCACCTTTAATCTTCTTAAAACCGGAATCACCTTGGGTTTATACAAGCACACCAGATCAACTGCTATTTCTAGTGCAGGGTCAAATGATACATTTCAGATAATGAGTCCATAGAGCCGAGGTTCATATTAGCATCCCACATATGTGATTTAAATAAACCAGGCCCACAACAAGGGTCTGTGTCACCCAGAGAAAGTATGGATTCTGCCTAACACTCCGCCCCCCCCCACAAGCAGGGGTGTGCATGGAATAGAACAAATTACAAATACTGTCTTGTCATTTTGCAACAACCCCCCCCCCCACACACACACACAGCATGGCACCTGGGGCACATATTCCACCTGCCCTTCCCAGCTATGACCCCAAGACAAGCCTGTCTAAGAAATCAGACCTATAAAATTTTGTTTATGTACTGAAGACAGAGCAACCTGTGAAGCAAAACAAAGGAATCTACCAACCCTAGTCAGCACTTAGGGAGTCAGCACACCAAGTCAGCACTTAGGGAGCCCTCTCTTATTTATTTATTTATTTACCACCCATTTTCCGAAACGGAACTCTGGGCGGTTTACAGCGAGATTTTGGAGGCTTGGGAACCATGCCATGCTTGGACATGTTCTTTTTTCCAAAGTTATTTATAAAAAATAAAATAAAGGAAAGGTTGGATTTCTTATATACATTGACTTGTTCTGTCAAAAGAGATACAGTGTGGATCCTCTGCAAAATCTCACTGTGAGACTTCATTATGTTGTGGAAATGACCCTGGGTTCCTAAAGAATGTGAAAGCAAAACCACAATCTCTGTCAGTTTCTGTCATTCTGGAAAGGCTCTAAGTATGGTCATAGTGGCAAACTGCTTGTCTGTTACCCAAGGACTTAAATAAATACAGAGAGACTCATCCAACTTTCCAGTGATGAATTGGCAATAGCAGCAAGGAACACAACGAGGATATATAATGGTAGTAGTTTGCAGCAGTGGACAAACTGCCTATACCAGGGTAAACCAAGGATTCAAGCTTTACAATAAGGATCCTATAAACCACTTTTTTTAACAAGAGGCAGAAACCTCCTATCCTAAAGTCTGTGAAGATTCTCAGTCATCCAGGTGAGGTTATCTGGAAGTTGAGTCATGGCAACTGGACTTCTTTTCTTGAGAGATCAAAACATTTCACTACTCATCTAAGCAGCTTCATCAGTCTGGGGAAAGTTAGTGGTGAGGCCTCCAATTTGTAGTTCACCTCTCCTTAGACCAACGTAGCTGCTTGGATGAATAGTGAAACATTTTGATCTCACAAGAAAAGAAGTCTAGTTGCCATGATTCAACAACCAGATAACCTCACCTAGATGACTGATAATCTTCAAGACATTCTGGAAAAGAAATCCCTTGTGATTTCTGTATGGACTAAGCAGAAAAATGGCATGGAGAATACCATACAGCAACCTCTCCAGCCAATAGGAGACAAATAAAAGGAAAATTGAGGAACAGGAGGCAGGCACTCCTTAAGCACATTTAAGGGATTTTGTAGACTCTGCTTGGAACCTACAGAAATACATGTATTAGTATCTTGAGCATGCAGAAAGGCTCACACTTTTTGACAATGAACAGAGCAATATGCGTGCAACCCTAGTCACATTTATCTCCTCTTCAAAACCAGTCTAATTAATATAATGCACTGTTTATCCTTCTGTTTCAATTGGTCAAATCGCTTCTGACAGTGCTACACTAAAAATGCTTAATGAAAATAATTTGCAGCACCTTTTGAAACAAATAAAACTTTAAGGTTTCCGTCACTGTCTGTCACATTAATGAATGGTCCACCCTCTTTTCCTGCTTTATTTCCTGGGGATTAAAAATCTCCTGTCACTGCCAGCTCTTCTGTTCTGGTTGGTCCTAGTGAAACTGCACTATAAAAATGAAATATACTTCATTTTAATTAAGAAAGTGCAATGAAGAGATCCATTATATTGTTGCACTTACTGTTTGATATATCTTGAGGGTAAAATACAACTTTGTATTCTTAGATTTTTAATTTGGGAAAGTTCATACAATTTAATAAGCAAAAAACCAAGTGTGTGTGTGTGCACACACACACGCACACACGCACACACAGAGAATACTGGCATTGTGCACAGAAATTATTTGTTGTGCCACAGCATGTGTATATGAAGGTTGAAATTCAGAGTAAGTTTGCTTGTTGTTGCAATGCAGCAAGAACACAAAGGCATTTTGTAGTATAGTATGGTACCTGAGTGGCTCAGTGGACTAAGGCTCCGAAAACTCAGAGTCAGCAGCTCGGCAGTTCGAATCCCGGGTGCCACGCAGTGGAGCGAGTTCCCGCTGTTCACCCCAGCTCCTGCCAACCTAGCAGTTCGAAAGCATGTAAATGCGAGTAGATAAATAGGTACCACCATAAAAGGCGGGAAGGTAAAAACAGTGCTTCCTTGCAGCCATGCCAGCCACATGGCCATGGACTTGCACAACATTGGCTCTTCGGCTTGAATACGGAAATGAGCACCGCCCCTAGAGTCAGGCATGACTAGCACGCATGTGCGGGGGAACCTTACCTTTACCTTTTTACGGTACCTTAAACATATAGCACACAATAGAATGCATATCTCTTTCTATATCATACTCTTGCATAATTTAAAATTCTAGACCTATATGAAATATAGATCAAATTAACACCCGGGATTCGAACTGCCAAGCTGCTGACTCCGAGTTTTCGGAGCCTTAGTCCACTGAGCCACTCAGGTACCATACTATACTACAAAATTAACATTTTAAGATTATTAGTCTATGAGACCAGAAGTGGGCTACTTCAATAGTATAATATTGGCCATTTGCTAGATCTGCCTTTGTACATGGTGGGGCATAAATTGGAAGCACATAAGCACAGCACTGACTGAATTTATTTACAATCACAAAAAAGTAGTCCTGTATTCAAGTAGCCCCATTCTACCTAATTATACTGTGATCTTCAAAAACTAATAAGTACAGATGGGCACAAAACGAACAATTTTTCATTTCCGTTATTCGTTTGTCATTTCGTTCCATAATGAAATGACAAACAAAAATTGTGATGAAAATGAAAACGAAATGAACAGAAGCACAAAAATTGTGTTTGTTACATTTCGTTTTCATTACTGGTGGCGTGCAATGAAATGAACTGTTTTAAATGTTAAAAAACACCCTGGACATCCATAAAAATGCAGTGCCTTTAAGGGGAGTTAGGGGACATCGACCCAAAATGGCTCCCAGATGCCTAATATTGATTTCTAGGGTATTAAAACGCCCTGGACATCCATAAAAATGCAGTGATAATGTGATAATTATTTGAAATTATTACCTACCAGGGGGTAGGGGTCCTTAAAAAGTTTGTTTTGGCTTTTCCCATCACGATGTATTTTTCTTTTCCCTTTAAGGGTGACAAAATGGATGTCGCCACTCCAGCCACAACATGGAGGCAAGCCATGTGATGGGATCATGTAAATTCTTGGACAACTTCAACCAATAGGATGCCCAGGTGGCAGACTGGGCAGGTCTGGCAGCCACAGAGGGCATAAAAAGCTCTAGCAGCCCCCGTCCTCCTTGCAGTCTCCAGTGGGAGTTAGGGTGGGATTGCTGTCTCTACGACTCTAGCTTCAGTCCTGCAGCCACCCTGTGTGCATGTGTGTGTACCTCTCAGTGAGGACCCTCCCCTCCCCGCAGTGCAGTCACTCTGCAGCTGCCTTGCACCCTGGGCAATGCCCACCGTTGCCTTTGCAGCCTCCCTGCGAACCTAGTCTATACTGTGTCTCTGCCAGCATAATTTTTTTTAGTGTTTTCCCTCTGGTCTGGGGCGTTGGGGGACGCCCACGCACGGAAATGCTTTAAAACATCATGCAAAAAGTGGGTAGAAACGACAAACAAAAAATGAAAAACGAAAATGAAATTTTTCCTAAAAATTCGCAAAAAACAGAAACGAAACGAAACGGACCTCTCAACAACAAACGACAAATGAAACACCATTTTTTATTCGTGCCCATCTCTACTAATAAGTGCCTTTCAGATTGTCCAGCTAGTATCTTGTCCTAGTGGGAGAGAAACTATCAACATTCATCCATTTGGCAAGGTATGTTGTATTTGTTCTCCATTATATTTTTAAAAAATTCTTCATTGCTTCCCTTTTAAGTCTCAGTCACCTTGTGTTTTCTTACCTGCAGCCTATATTTGGACTGATGGTTCTACCAAGATATACAAAATATCTATTGCAATCCCTTCTTTGTCAGTGGTACAGTTGTGTAGTCCTTCTGTAGTCATGATTTTTGTTTAAGATTCAACTTCTTCCCCCACCACCACAAAAAAGAGGAAAAAAGAAAAAAAGAAAAAAGAAAAATAAAATTTTAGTAAAATTCTCATGGGTGGGTTGTGGCAACCATGGGGTGACTTTAAATATGACATGTCTGAGGCTGCATGGCAGTTATGTCCTTCATTGTTCAATTTTCTTCCTGGTCGTTGGCAGCTTTTCTACTCTCAATTTTTCAATTAAAGGACACCAGAAGACAATGACTGAAAACCTCTAGCTTTGCATAGTATTGTATGTTCCATCATGAATAGATGTACTGTTTCAATGGGGAGCTGGTTAATCAAATCCTCCATAAGTTCAACGGATTCCAATTGCAACTTATTATGTTAAGGCATATGATTTGACTATTGAGATTGACAGGGGCCTTTTAAGATCAAGATGTATAGCTATCAAATAATAATAAAATATGCTCTAAAACAAAAAAATACAATAAAAAGAAATCCTAAGTTATTCTGAGAATAGGGAGTAAAAGGAAAGACTCTTTTTCAGGGGAAGAAAAACGTTGACTAATTCAGAAGAGATGCTGACACATCACTAATATATTATATGTTTTTGCTGACTCCCCCCTAGATCAGGCATGTCCAAAGTCAGGCCCGGGGGCAAATGTAGCCCGTTTTCAATTTTTGAGCGGCCCGCAGTCTCTTTTCCCCACCTGCTCAGCCTGGCATGCATCCTTGCCAGCTGGCCACTCCCCATACCGGATGGAGACATCAGCTTGCAGTATTGCAGTTTGCCTGCCCTCCCTGCCCAGCCTCCCTGCCCCTGGCTCAGTTGCTGCAGCATCATCCCTACCTCCTTGCATGTTATAGAGACTTGGCCAAAGTACGGCCCAGGGGCAAAATGTGGCTAAATGGTTGGCCGCCATACATTTTCACCTCACCAAATCTGGCCCTCCTTGCAAAAAGTTTGGACACCCTTGCCCTAGATTGTCACAAATCAGCAGCTTTTACAATACCATGGTATGTAGGACTGCCAGTATTTAACATGCTAGATAAAGTACTAGAAATTCAAAACTCTGCAACAGTTGCAGATCCTGAATTCAAACATTGGCTGCCACTACAGCAACACAGTTCACTGACTGCAATAAAGAAACTTCATCTTAAAATTTAGTCAAAAAACAGATGAAGCCCTATGAGACACTCTGTAATAAAAGAAAACTAAGGATACTACTTATTTCCTTCCCATAAATGTAGTTTTCACTCTCTTGTGCTAGAAGGTATCTTCTATTTCTTTCTATGAAATCAATTCATAATATATCCATGGCAAACACTGTGATATGTTGACAAGGATAGTTTAAGCTCTGAGAATGTTGGCAAAAATAGTATATGCTACTAGAATATATATGCTAACAAGGATAAGTCATATGCTGGCAAAGATGGTGTAACAGCTGCACTGTATTTAGCAGATATCACAGTGTTGGAAGCTGCAGTAGCTAGGAGTGCCTTTCCAGTGTTTAAATTAGTGCACCATCTTTACCCGTTCTTGGAGTGGTCTGATCTGGCCACAGTGACACTTGTCCTAAGTACATCCCAGCTGGTTAGTGTAACTTTGCTCTACATGGGGATGCTCTTGGAAAGTGTTCTGAAACTCCACCAGGTCAAAAACACTAGGGCCAGTTTGTTAACTGGGGCTGGTTATGAGGATCACATAATGACTGACAAGGCTGTACCCACTGCTCAATCTCTTGGTTGAGGCCCGGCCACCAGACCTAGCTCCTGGCAAGGGCCTTCATTCTAACCACCCCCGGGTGGGCCTCATGGAGGTCTGACATTGCTGTTTTCCGTAATGGTGGTGGGACCAATACTCTGTTCCCCCATAGTAGACAGACTTTGTGTGCTGACAACTCATTCCTCTGTGATGCGAAGTTCGCAACCTCCTTCCCCACATGGCCTGTGAACCACCCACTCCCCACCAAGTCCAAGACCCGAGATAATACACGGTCTTTGGATTTATATTTGGCAATGTCCCTCGGGTGGAGGGGTGGTTCTGGCAGCTCCTCGAGCTGCATGATGTGGTGTGCAGGTGCTGGATCAGGGCCACTCTCAGGCAGTGGGAGGCGGCTAAGGGCATCTGCGTGTCCCATGGCCTTTCCCTTCTGGTACTGCAGAGAGTACTTGTAGCTGGTCAAAAAGATTGACCACTGCAGGGCCCTGGGGGATAACATTTGCGGTGTCTGATGATCCGGTGCAAACAGACCCAATAGTGGCTTGTGGTCCATAATGATGGTAAAGGGTCTGCCATACAAATAATCGTGGAACTTCTTAACCCCTTTTAAGTCCCTCTTTATCAATTTGGGCGTAGTTACTCTCCATAGACAACATGGTTTGTGAAAAGTAAGCCACCAGTACCTCACTCCCATCAGGGAGTTGATGTCCCAGGACAGCACCGACCCCATAGGGTGATGCATCACAGGCAAGAATCACTGGGAGCGTCTCATCAAAATTTGCTAGCAACTCAGAAAAAAATTTTGTTTTTGTTTTCGTTTTCGGCTAGGGGTCCGTTTCATTTCGTTTCCGTTTTCGTGAGCTAATTTTCAAAATTTTTCATTTTCATTTCGTTACGTAACAAAAACGAAAACCGAAAACGAAAACAAAAATTTTTTCGTTTCTCCCCATTTAGCTCCATTGAGTGCTTTTCCAGTAACGAAAAACGAAAACTGGCTCAAAATTAGTCGTTTTGTTTCCGTTTTCGGTCCATTTTTGAACCGTTTTTTGTTTTTCATTTCGTTACGTAATGAAAACAAAAAATGAAAATGAAATTGCGCTAAGTCGTGCCCATTTCTACTAGCAACTTATTGGATGTCAAAAGATCTTTAACTGCCTGAAAAGCTGCAGCTTGTCGACGCTCCCAAACCCATTTGGCCCGCTTGTCTAACAGGCTTTATAGGGGTTTTGCTACAGCAGCCTTGTGTGGCAGGAAAGCATGATAAAAATTTACAAGCCCGAAAAAGGCTTGCAATTCTCCCTTATGAGTGGGAGGTGGAGTGTTGCAGATGGCACGAACCTTTAACTGTGCTGGGTGAATCCTGTCAACATCTACTGTAAAGCCCTAAAATTTTATGCACAAAACCCCCAGAGGACACTTTCCTCTTTTTACCTTGAATCCTGATGTTTGGAGACGTTGCAAGATGGCACGTAATCGTGTGGCAACTTCAGAGGGCGAGAGGCCCGCTATCAACACATCATCAAAAAAAGGGGTTACACCTGGGATTCCTTTAAGCAAGGAGTCCATTAAGTCCTGGAATATCCCTGGTACCACACTGATCCCAAACTAGTCTCTTTACCCTGAATGCCCCCTGTGAGTTACTATTGTTTGTGTGTCCACCGTGGTGTCATCTACTGGCAGCTGCTGGTATGCTTGAGCCAGGTCTAGCTTCCCGAATACCTTGGCTCCTGCCAACGTAGAAAGAATGTGGGTGATCACGGGGAAAGGGTAAGCATGGTCTTATAAGGCCTTGTTCAGGGTGCATTTGTAGTCTGCCCAAATTCGGACCGACTCGTTTGGCTTTACTGGCGTGACAATGGGTGTCTCCCACACCCCATGTGGCACCGGCTCTAGAACCCCTTGTTCTAGGAGTCAGTTAATTTCCTCATTGATTTTTGGCTGTAGGGCCAACGGGACCCAGGGGCCTTCAGGCGGATTGGACGAATTGTTGGGTCCAACTGCAAGGAGATCCGGAGTCCATTATATAAGCCAAGAGTCCCATCAAAAATGGCTGGAAACCCTTCACAAATCTTTTCCATGTCTGTTGTGGTCATGATCGCTGTCTGGTGGATGCCTGTGACTGCAATGCTCAGTGGTTCAAACGAATTCATTCCCAATAGGCTGGTATACGGGCCCTCCATTATAAATAAGTCCAAGTCCTGGGCCTTTCTTTTAAATTGGACCTGGAAAGTTCCCACTCCTCTGAGTGCTATCACATTTTTCTGAAAATCCCGGAGTGCAAAGGGTGCAGGTCAAAGGGGAGGGACCTTCTTGGGGCACAGTTGCCTTAGAGTCTTAGCTGAAATGATAGATACTGGTGACCCTGTGTCCAAATGCATTGTACAGGGGACCTCTTCTATGTGGACTGTCACAAATATTTGACCCAGGAGGGAAGATTCAGTACCTGCAGCATGTCTACTGTGTTGTCATCCTCAAGGATGCTTGCTGTTTGGCATGGTCTACTTTCTCCTGGTGCCTCCCTGGCTGACCTGGAGCGGCAGGCATGGGCAATATGTCCAGATTTGCTGCAAGTCCTGCAGATGGCATCACAAAATCAGCAGGTCCATCTTGCGTGGCCCTCTCTGCAGTTTCCACACGGTTGTCACGGTTGTTCAGGGATCCAGTTGGCTCTCAGAGAGGTGGGACGGATCTGCTGTGGGGCGCTGTGTTGCATCTGATTAACGCTATCCTCCTTGGAGTCCCTGCCCTCATGCCAACTCTCATGATGTATAGCTGGCTCCCTTGTGGATGGTGGGCTGCATGGCCGATGCCCCTCCCTATGTCCTTGTTCAGCAGCCGCTGCCATTTCCATGGCCTGGGTGAGGCTGATTTCCTTGGTAGCTATCATTTTATGCTGCAACTTGGCATCCGTTTGACCCCACATAAACTGGTCTAGCAGCATCTTGTCCAAACTGGCAAACTTCCACTTACTTGTGAGCTTCTGAAGTGCTGCCAGAAACTCAGTGGCCGACTCTTGCAGTTTCCTCATTCAGTCATAGAACGCCATCCTCTGTGCCATCTTGGTGGGTTTAGGTGTGAAATGCACCATCAACAGGCTCACCAGCCGTTCATACAATACTGCCTTGATATTTGCTGGGGCTACCAAGGTTTTGGCTAGCCACAGGAAGAAAGCAGCATGGCCCTCTTCAATGTGTCATCCATAACCCAGTGTAGTTCCAGGTGGAAGTCTAACCAGTCAACCCAATCTTCCCAGTCCTGGGAAATGCTGAACTCTGGCAGTCCACTCACAGGGGTAGCCATCATAACCGGTTGGGGTGGTGTAGGATTGGGGCTTGCCGCTGGTTCTCCTGTACTGTCCAGAGTGCCGGTTGCTAGGCCACAAGCTGCCCGTGGGGTTAGTGCCTGGTTCTAGTTCTAGTTCTGCTCAGCAGCATCCCACCTTCGTCACCAGTGTTATATAGTGGGTCTGATGAAACCAGGCAAAGCCCAAAGTGAAAATTCAGCTCTTTATTCCATGACAGAAACAGAGGTTGCATAGGGATAAAAGCAACTGCTATAATGGCCCAAAGGCCTGTTTATATACACTCCCAGGATTCCCCGTGACTGGCCATTGGATGGTTTAAACAGCCTGCTGGCCCCCAATTGGACAAGCCAGAATCCTGCCCTTCAGTCATTCTCCACCCTCCAGCTCCCACATTCTACACCTGTCTCCCATTGCCTGTGCTTGGGAGCTTGATCGGGCTCCGCCTGGCTGGAGCCCGGCTGGGGCCCGGCTGGAGCTTGGCTGGAGCTAAGGTAAGTTTGGAGACTTCCTTTCTATTTATTAATATACTCCACACTCAGGCAGTTCAAGGGTTACACTAAGAACCCAACAGTAGGTTTCTGTAAGTTCTTGGAAACAAACTATCCATGAGTTCCCCTGTGGAGTGAACTGATCTCACATTGTTACTGCTTCACCAGAAAATATTACATGCAGTAGAAAAAAACGATAGAATTGGTAGTTCTAAATTTTATCTGAGAAAATGGAACATGGTTCTAATTCAATTGTTATAAAAAGAAAACTTTTGGTTTATCAATGTGAGATATTGTGCTTCGGTACCCAGGAATCAAAACACTGGGAAACAGCCTGATATTGCTGCACAATATTGTGCATACAATGCCAGCAAGAAAAAGGATGCCAAACTTTATATAAAAAAGGACAACCTGAATGTCCACAACTGAAACAATTAGGATGGACTGCAGGATACCCTCTTCTGTTCATTAACATCCACGCTTGTTGAAGAATAGTCCTGACAGTTGCTTTGGGTTTGGGTAAGAAGTGGTTACCTGAGGAAAAAGGAGTCAGCTTCTGGGATTTTCTCTTGCATGATATCACTTTAGTTTCAAAGTTATTTTTTTTTTGTTTGGGGTACCCCTATTTTTAGAACTGCCTTTTGGGGTGCTGATTTGCTTTGCTACCCAATATCTATTGCTTCGCTCCAATGCAGCAATAGTTCCTTGGTCAAAACAAAATATGCATTTAAAACAGAACACCATTATAGTGGGCAAAATGTTAGAACCTGATCTTTCTGATGTGGAGTTTTTAAATGTATCGGGTGAGTATAAATGAAGAGAATTCATGATGAGTTGTTCTCCGTGTGTCTCAGAAGGGTACATTCTATTTTACCATGCAATGCATCTTGGTCTGCTTGTGTAGACATGACTGCAGATTGCCCTGCAAAAGGTCCTGTCCTGTGTCCTACAAGACAACATAGCAAAGGCCCATCTCTTTTCATCTTCTCACTTCAGAAGTGAACTCAGCAGGGTTCTTTGACAAAAAGAAGCATTCTTACAACCATCTATAAATCAGTTTTAATTATGATCACTGACCCCATCTCACCTCAATAATGATATTATGGAGTTGAAGAAGGGCTGAAAAAATACTGTAATATTTTGGATATTATACACATTGTTGATACACACACAGCTTTGAAATATTGCTAATACTGTAGTATAATATAATGTAAATGATTCATTATGCATTGAACTTTCAGTTTATGTTACTCTACATGTATGATTTTATTGGATGATAAATAATTAAAAGTTTAAACTTTATCAGTTATTTTCTAAACATAGCTTTATTATGTTTGTCTTCTAAATCAGATCACAGAAGTTTTATTATAATAACAGTAACCCTTTGAGAATACTACATACATCCACGCATTCTCCATAAGGATATTTAAAATGATTACCAATTAAACACAAGCTCATAGAGATTGCACAAGAAATATAATAAACTTAGCCTCACTTTCAGATTTCTGTATGCTGTTACTCTCTTGCCGTCCATACTTTCTGAAACTTGGGACTTTTGTTTTCAGCTTAGAAAAGAAAATTAATGTGATCAACATACAAAACAAACACCTATGTATATTTGATAGATTTTTCATCTTATGAGCCTATTTCAGACCAGGGTGTCATGAGGTCAAAGTGAACTATAAAATGGAAGACTCACAACTAGCTTTATAGTGACAAAGCTGAGAATCTTCACATACAGATACACCTGTGTGAAGTTTTATTTAGGGGGAATCAAACATACTGTAATTCTGATTAACATTCAGTGTCTTGTAACACAATTTTCTGGATTATGCTCATATTTAAATATGGTAAATAAGTCTCAGATTAAACCATCAGAGCAAATATTTATATTCATGCACACAAAGGAAACATATGACAGCTTTGGAATACTGCTAAATATTTGATAGGTTGGATTTAAACATGCACTTAAATTAATATTTAAAATTAAAATCACTTAATATCAAAAAAGCAGGAAGATCTACCTCATGCATTCTGCCTTTTAATATTTTACAAAAACAAATATATTTTTGCCTTTTCTGGATCATCCTTTAATGAAAATTATCTGATGTCAAGTGCAGTCCACTTGCAAACTGCTCTAAGATATGATACTTCAGCAGGAGGTGCAATTCAAACACAAAGAACTGCATTTAATTAACTCCACATAGATTAATTATGTAGCCAGCAACCGTTGGTTTCTTTGCTCATAACAAACCTCTGTGAAACAGAGGTCCAGCTCCAGCTATCTGCCATCACTCTGTGATATCACAGCAGCAGAAGAGCTGACCAGGATACAAAATCGTAACATGTTAAACTACCAAAAAATCATGAAATATTAATCATGTCAGTACTTCACACCTAATCCAACTTTAAAAGTCAAATGAAGGGAAAAATAAGGGGGGATATTACGGGAAAGTATGTGCTAGCATTAAAGAAGGGATTTTTCAGAATGGCTAGAGCAAAATGTGTTAAGTGCTACTGCATTTAAAAAACCTGTAACATTGACTCTGCAGTATCACGGTCATAGGAGGGGACATCTAGATTAGCAGTTAACTACTCTCTGAAACGGCAAAGGATGCCAGCTGGTAGTAGAAGGAAAGGCATGGTCTGAATAAAACCATTTCTTAACATTTTGGAAAATGAATCAAACCATACATACATAAACACTGCTTGTTCAGAGTTATGGACCTTCAGTTATGTGTACCCTGAAGAGCTTTGCTGCGATGTACCATTAAAACATACCTGTGTTTTTGAGGAATAGGGGCTATGAAGACTGGTATGTTTTAGAAATGAAATACTTGAATGGGATCACACAGTGGAATAAAGAACAGGTACATATCCTCAATCTGTGTTTTTAAGGGCAAGGGGTGCTTGAAGCATTGATCAAATTGTGATTGAGAGAAATGACTTGATACTGACAGTCCAGCAAGGGACTGGTGGGATAAGATGCTTCTTTCTCCCCAAAATGTGAATAAATGTATGGATTTCAGTAATTTCTTATACTAATAAATTGCCTGGGGGGGGAACTCTTTAGCCTGCCCCAACTGTGACTTCCATCATGGCCTTTTCTCCTTCCTCCAAGCTCTTGAATTGCTCACCAAAATCCATGTCAAATAGTGCAAATGGCACCCCACCTTATAGATTCTGGGGAAAAACAATATTTATCCAAATATAATTCCAATTGAGCCTGTATTAAATCTGTTTCTAAAAATAGACATTTCTGACAGGAAAGAAAGAAAAGAAAAGAAAAGAAAAGAAAAGAAAAGAAAAGAAAAG
The DNA here is from genome assembly GCA_023846285.1 of Phrynocephalus versicolor. Taxonomy (NCBI): domain Eukaryota; kingdom Metazoa; phylum Chordata; class Lepidosauria; order Squamata; family Agamidae; genus Phrynocephalus; species Phrynocephalus versicolor. The sequence continues at coordinate 4,243,660 of JAHTLZ010000007.1, read as the reverse complement.
AAAAGAAAAGAAAAGAAAAGGCAGGTTTAGGAGCTAGAAAAAGCAATTAAACAGGAAACTATGACCCCTAGAGATTTCTGTGGGGTGCAAATTTTTAGTAAAATTGAAAGGATTAGGAAGATCAGAGGGCTGGAGGTGTGTAGTGTGTGTGTGTGTGTGTGTGTGTGTGTGTGTGGTCTACCGATATCAAGGGGAGGGGTAAACTAGTCACTAGATCCTTTGTAATAGTGATCCAAACTGGAATTCAGAATCAAGAGTAGAGAACAAATGAAGTACAACACAAATAGTGTGTGGAGTAGCTGATATGTTTAGATATGTTTCTTAGAAAGTTGGTAGGAAATAAAGGTAGACCCTTTTTTATCATAGCATTAGATCTCGACAAAGAATAACAGCGGATATTGAAATTCCACTGTATCTCATCACACATTGATTTTTGTGCCAAATATAGGAGTTAAACATTTTCTAGAAAAGGATAAGGTATCATCTAGGGATTAAGAGGCAAAAGAAAAAATCTTTACAACCATCTGTATTTTAACTTCAAATTCTTTTTTGAATTGTGTGATGAGTGTCCCCTGATATTCTATCTCCATCCAAACTATTGTTACTATAACACTGTAATATCTAATGTTTGCCTTAACTTTGCCTTTACCTTGGTAGGATTATATATCACCATTTAATTCTTCATGTTTCCATTTCTATATTTATTCCAGGTAAATGATCAAGCAGAAATAATATTATTCATTTGACTGGATGATGGATTCATATTAGAATTGATCCCACCCCCAACTGTGTCTCAAAGACACTTACATAAAAATCTAACTGAAGGTGCACATGGCTTATATGTAATGCAACAAAATCATGTGATTTCCCCAAAATTATAGGAAGAAATTAATCACCAACAATCTGTCCCTGCCAATGATGTATTTCTCATTTTAAAAGCAGACCTTGTCCCGAAGGATTTGGGACAGTGAAATGGAAGAGTTTAAGCTAAAGCAGTCAAAACTCAACCACTGCTCTTATAAATTAAGTATCCTTATGAAGAACTCAACTGCTACTTATGGCAACCCTATGCATGGGTGATCTCCAATATGTCCTAGCACAATCGTTCTTGTAATAGCTCCATTTCGTGACGCTGCACTTCAAGAAGGATGTTGACAAACTGGAACAAGCTAAGGGTGGGAGGGAGCAACAAGAATGATTAAGGAGTTGTAAATCATGTCCTACAAGGGAAACTTTTTATGTGAACCGCCCTGAGTTCTCGCTTTGGAAGTAGGAGCGGTATATAAATTTGAAAAATAAATAAATAAATAAATAAATAAACTGAAAGAACTGGATATGTTTAGTCTTGAGAAAAGGAGACTGAGGGGAAATATAATATCATTTTTAAAATACTTGAAGGGCTGTTGTAGAGAAACCCCCTTTGGGAGAAGGACAGACCCAGCTGCCTGCATGGGTATGGCCTTTGGAAACCATTAACTTATCCACCTGAGCAGGAAAGCCCCAGGTGAAGAGGAATTGATTCCATAGCTAAGCCATAGAATGAGGAATCCAGCTCGGTATGTATCTTCCCACAGATCGGCCAGGAAGCCGGTTAGAAGGGTTTGCACGACAAACAGCTGCCTGCAACTCTCAGACTTGCCCTACCAAAAGAATTCATGGCTACTTGACCAGCTGCAGGTCTCTGTCGAAGACTCTCACCCCATTCCATTGTGATGTGTGTGATGCCTTGAGACGACATGCATGCTTGAACCTGACCAAGTGTTGTGTAGTTCTTATCACCACAGGCTGTTATACAGAGGAGGGACAGGATCTGTTCTTGATCAACCCAGAATGCAGGACAAGCCAAAATGGACTCAAGTTACAGGAAGCCAGATTTCAATTGAATATCAGAGAGAAAAAATTGCAAATGATAGAACAGTGTGGAAATGTAACCTTTACCTCAATAGGTGGTGAGTGTTCCAACACTGGAGGCATTCAAGAGAAATTTAGACCACCACTTGGCAAATGTTTGTTGATTTTCCACCTGGATCAAAGACTGAAATGGAGCATGTAAATTCAGGACAATGAAGTATTCAGGCACACCCTTTTATTTTTCCATGATCCATAATCAGCACAATTACAAGTTTTACTGTAGTTTATGGAACAAAGAATGATTTTCAGCTGAAATTTTTCAGTAATCTCCAATAGACATAGTATATTTGTGATATAATCTTGAGCATGTGTACATACATACATACATACATACATACATACATACATACATACATACATACATACATACATACATACATACA
>JAHTLZ010000007.1:4207073-4241356 GCA_023846285.1 Phrynocephalus versicolor | reverse complement strand
ACATACATACATACATACATACATACATACATACATACATACATACAAAAGGAAGAGCAAGGGATATCTTCCATAAATTCTAAGCAATCAAAGGAAAATTGATATCTACATCAGAGATACTGAAAGACCAATGGGGGGCATGTATAAAATAAAAAGAAGGTGGAAACAATATACTTCAAGTACTGCATGGAAGAGATAAGTTTACAGATTCCTTTACTAAATAATCATATGATGAAGAATCTGCAGTTTTAGGCAGTAAAGGTAAAACTGCCCTTAAAGCACCTGAAATAAACAAATCACCATTAGTAGATGGGCTAACACTACAACCATTTTCAGCTAGATATACTGAACCTTTCAAAATCTGAACAAGAATAAGCCAACAAATATGGAAAACAAAACAATGATCCAGGGACTCATTATACATACCAATAAAATATTCATTATACATACCAATCCACAAGAAAAGAAATACCTGGGAGTATAGGATCATTTCATTAAATTCCCACGCAAGCAAAGTGATGCTCAAGGTGTTTCAAGAAAAACATGTATTCCATATGGATGGAAAAATGCCAGCTGTTCAAGGAAGAGCTGTATGAGTCTAGGCTCCAGATGTCATGGCTTTTGGCTTCTCTGACCATTCAGACCACCCCACCATGTCAAGGTGTGCATCCAAGAGGTAGTACATATTAAATATGTCTACTTAAAAGAATTCTGTGTGGATTCTGCTTACATGTACCTGAAAATATACACAATAATATCTGTGCTTTATGTTCATAAACCATTCTAAAATACAAAATTACAATCTCAATGTGAACAAAGCTTTTGCTTTTGCCATTATTTAGGTTTGCAAATTAGTTATCTTACTGGACTTCCTTCCAAATAGAATTTTTGTACTTCAAATGGGCAGTGATACTGTTAAATATTAAGACAGATAAGAGCTCTGTGTTACAGTAAGATAACTTGTGCCTCAGGGGTTACTGTCCTATGAATCTTTATGGCTGTGCTCAAGGAATATATCCAATGTAATTTTAGTATTTCAATCTGTGGTGTCAAGGTACTAGTAATGATCAGACTGTGATGAAGAAAAAGGATGACATTGTACAGCAGTTTTTAACTATGGATGTATATGTCATGTATTTCCATTTATCTTGAATATGCACGATTTGAAATTCCAAAGAAATGGGAAGCATTAGCCTGGATTTTCATAATCTCTTATTGGATTTCTCCTTCTTGTTCCATCTCCACATTTTCTTCCATCTGTTCTGTAGTCTTTTGATTGCTGACATCTATGATATCTTTTTGACAATAGCACATAACACAAAAGTTTGATAAGCATTGACCAGAAAACTAAAATGACTTCCTTTATGTATCATTTGAATAGGACTCTTGGAGAAAATAAAATTAGGGTTAGCACAAAAAAAGTGTGAGAGGGGAGGACATTACAAAGTCATGTTGGATTAAATGAAAAATCTCTCAAGAGAGAACTGCATTTGAGCCTTGCCAAATCAAATGCCTCTATAGGAAGCCCTCGAGCAAGGCATGAGCGCTATAGTGACTTCTCTGTGTATGATATCAGCACTTGGCTGTTGACAGCCTGTGCACTCCTATTGTTAACAAGTAGAGATGGGCACGACTTTGCGGTATTTTCGTTTTTGTTTTTGTTTTTTGTTTCCGTTACGTAACGAAACGAAAAACGAAAAACGGCTCAGAACTGGAACGAAAACGGAAACGAAATGACTAATTTTGAGCCAATTTTCGTTTTTCGTTACTGGGAAAGCACTTAATGGAGCTAAATGGGAAGAAACGAAAAAAATTTCGTTTTTGTTTTCATTTTTCGTTTTCGTTACGTAACGAAACGAAAATGAAAAATTTTGAAATTAGCTCACGAAAACGGAAACGAGCCGAAACGGACCCCTAGACGAAAACAAAAACGAAAACGAACAATTTTTCTGAGTCGTGCCCATCTCTATTAACAAGTCTGTGCAGGTACTTCAAACTGAAGGTTGTGGTTTTCTTTATTGAACCAATCTACCTCATTTTTCCTTGTGTATTTCAGTCCCATTCAGAATCACCACTTCGGCTGAGTTGGATGATTTTGAGAACTCTGGTCTAAAATAGGAACATTTACAGAATTTGGCCAGTGTATTTACGTAGCACAGATACTGTGCCAGCTCTACCTTTTCTGAGTCAGTGTGATGTCAGACGTTATCTATACTGTAGTAATCTCAGCAAAAAATCTATCAGTATTCGTGCAAAGTTTGTGGAACTTGGCACAGCTAATAGTGGGTGATTGATTAAATGCCAGTATGCATTTTGGATGTGCAGCTAGGCACATGACTAAGAGATGCCAAACACCTGCTCAATTAGCTGCAATTAACTGCATAAAACGTAGACACACACATGCACAGAAGATTCTGGTTGTTTTCATTTGAGCCCTGCAATGTGCTGTACAAAGGGGTGGCATGTGAAAGCCTCAGTTATAAGAGCTTCATGGTGATGTGGTTAAACTGCTGTATAGCAGCTATAACTATGCTCATGACCTGGGGTTCAATCCCAGGTAGCCAGCTCATGGTTGACTCAGCCTTTTATCTTTCTGGGGTCAGTAAAGTGAGTACCCAGCTGGGGTGGGGGGAAATGTGTAACCTGCATAAATAAATTGCAAACTGCCCAGAGAGTATTTTAAGCACTATGGGGCAGTATATCAAGAGAACACTTTGCTTTGCTTTCCGTAAACTGTATTATAAGCATTTTATGCAAATATTGAAAGATCTGCACTGGTAGCCAGCTGTTTTCTGGAGGCAGTTCAAATGTTAATTTTACCTGTGCCTAAATAACTTGTTTGGCATAGGGTCATTTGTATTGGCTTGTTCAAACGGCATATGTCAGAGACGTTTATCCTGTGCCCATCACAACATACGGAATGCAATACAACCTACAACTAATTCCGTCCAGCTTCTCCTTCCCAGTTGTTTAGAGTAATATTTTTGTGATTAATGTTTCCCATGTTGGCTTATTTCTAATAGCTTCTTAATGTTGGAAGTTATTGTTTTTATCTGTTATGCACCACCTTGGCCATTTTTGCAAAAAGTGGCATGAAAATAAACAATAGAATAAATAATTTCTTGGAAATAACTTTCCTGAATGTATGCATCACAGTATCAAAGAAGGTAGAACTACAGAGTGATATATTACCAAATAATTACTGGTATTTAGAAGGATTATCAATTCCTTGCACATTCACAACTTCCTGTATCAGCTAAGAGAGGTTAGAAATGAAGGTCAATTTTAGAGCATCTCGACTGAGATTTCAGCCACTGCAGTGTGATTGTACTGATTGGAAACATTAAACTCTAATCTGTAGACTATGATCCACTGATTGCAAAATGTCATAACACATAACATTGTATATCTTGGCTGTAAAATAGTGGCAGGATGGGTTTTGGCAAACAAAGTCTTAGCCTGTGAGCAAGTCATTTTAATTCAGAATTTTAATATGCACAAAGCATATATTTTCATAAGCACATCAAACCACTCAGATCAAACCTATCTTAATTAACCTAAATTTGCTATCTTTTTTAAAAGGCAACATTCCTGAAGCATATAGCTTTGATATACCTGATACACAGGTTTCATTAAGACAATTAATCCTTATATTTTTGGCTACAACAACATAACATCCCTATTTAGTAAAAGATACAAGCCAAGTGCCAGGGAAATTAAAGGGGCCATTTAAGTTTCTCTGATATTTGAAAAATAAAAGTAGCTATTTTGTAAGAATTTCACTGCTTGTGTTGTATTGACATCCACATAACATAAACATATTAAATGGTTTAAATGGGTATAAACCATTTTGTAGGCTAAAACATTTGGGGCTCTTTAGGTGCCTGAGGGGGGATATGATTATTCAGGGTGCAGGGCATGAGTAAAGTCGATAGAGGGACACTCTTCTCCCTCTCACAAAATTCTAGAAATATGGGACACACACTCAAATTGAGGGCTGGGAGAGTGAGAACAGACAAAAGATTCTTTTTTTTTTTACCCAGCGTGTTGTTAGTCAGTGGAACTCCCTGCCACAGGATATGGTGATGGCATCTGGCCTGGACGCCTTCAAAAGGGGATTGGATAGATTCCTGGAGGAAAAGTCCATCACAGGTTACAAACCATGATGGAGATGTATATTGTATAATCTCCATTCTTAATAAGAGGACCAGATGCAGGGGAGTAGTATCAGCAGACAGATATCTAGTCTTATGCACTCGCAGATGCATCTGGTGGGGCCACTGTGAGATACAAAAAGCTGGACTAGATGGGCCTTTGGCTTGATCCAGCATGGCTCTTCTTATGTTCTTATGATCTTAAGACTGAAGCAACATGATTGTCAGGACTGTGTTTGGAGACTCATGAGTGTCCAATCAAAGCTTTTGACTGATCTGTTTCTACAAATTTCTCTGCATCATCCATAATTGTATGCACGTTTATCATATCTTCCTACCCCCCCCCCCGCCGGGGGTGTCTTTTTGTGCCAAATAGAACTTCAGTTATTGTAACCTTGCTTTAGAGGCTGTTGATCATTTTGGTTGTCCTCTTCTGCGCCTTTTTCAGAGCTTTTGCACTGTCCTTTGTGAGGTGCATCACACAGACTTATACAATGCATTCTAAATGTGTGTGTGGGCATCACAGGTTAGTGCCTTCCATGGTGTTGGCTGTTTGATTATCAAATGATTCCTAGTGCAGAGTTTGTTCTTCTCTGAGCCCCCTTTTCATTAACAATTTAATTGAATAATTTACTATTGCCCCATGATTCTTTTCCTGGTTAGTTATGGACATTTAGATCTCATTATTCCGTGTTTTAAATTATGATGGTTTGCTATTATGTACATAACTTTATACTAACAGTTGAACTTCATTTTAGTATTTCTTTTTTATCTTTTAAATGATGAGATCCTTTTCCGTTTCCTAATTCTTTTTGATACAGTGGAAGGGATGGGCTTACTTAAAGTTCTCCAGTTCATTTCTCTTGACATGTCTGTCATATGATAACTGATAAGCTTCTCACATCATAAAGGAGGGGGGAGGAAGGAAACTGATAGTGTCTAGAATACTTTTTGCCATGAGTGATTTTATGCTACATTCAGGTTTAATTACCACATCTGTATAGTTGCCAAATTCCCTGTCCAATTACTTTGTCCTACCATGATTATAAAACCAGGGCAACCACTAATACATTCCAACCCATATGGTATGTAAGTCTTTGTTTATTAGCATGTCACTTGAAGTCTAATCTAGTTTGCCTGGCCACTTCTTCCTCAGCTGTTGTATATTTCTATAATACTTGTGCATCTTTATTTGCTTCCTCTTTTTCTTCTTTTTATAAGCCCCATCTGGACACTGTGATGGATCTTAGGTAGAATATAAATTCCACTACCCACAGGATATATTCATGCCTTGTCATAACATTCTAACTGAAATGCAGCTTCAGCAAGCAAACTGAGTATGTTGAAAATTAAAAAGCAGATGCTTGACTTTAAGAGTGCCTTTGTCTGAAGAACAAAAAGTTCGTCCATCCTCAAACAATAGCTGCATCTTTATTTATAACCTTGGCAATTGGAGATTCCAAAAGTTGTATATCACAATTGTGATGTCAGATCGATTGGGAATTTGTATTGGAAAGAGCATGCTGGTGTCTGGATAGACAGATATCAGAAGAGATGACAGTTATGAAAGGTGTTCCTTAAGGTTATATTCTCTCACCTCTACTTTTTAATATCTATTCAGAAAGAATTTTCTGGGATGCTCTTTAAGGAAAGAACCAAAGTGTGAATTCTTGTTAATAATAAGATATGTTGATGACACTATACTGCTTGCAACAATTCTGTCAGATTTGCAAGGATTATTGGATTCTCTTGCTGCAGAAAGCAGTGCCATGGGACTGCAACTTAATGTGAAGACAAAATGGATGGTTTTCAGTAAAAGACAAAATGGTTCACAGACAATTCTCAAGATCGGCTGTGATATACAGTAGTTAGAAGAGCATCATCTCTTAAATCCTTCAGGTTCTATGTCAAGGATAACTGGAAACCTTCATGCAAAATTCATTGTAGAATTGAACAAGTTAGAAATTCCTTCCAGAAAATGTGGAAAGTCTTGACAAACTGGGACTTATCTATCAGACTTAATACTTTAAACCCTCAGGGGGTGTGGGTGAGCGGTGCGCAATCTTTAAAAAGGACTCTCAGCCGCGGAGCCAAGTGCTTGGCTCCACAGCCGAAAGCCCTTTAAACATTGTGCGCTGCTCGCCCGCACCCTTGGGGGTGCAGGTGAGCAGCACCCGATCTTTAAAAAGGACTCTCCGCCATGGAGCCATGCTACTTCCATGGAGTCAAGCCCCAGGCTCCAGCTGATTGGTGCTAGGGTGGGGGAGAAAACCTTTTGTTTCCCCACCCCAGTGGCAATCAGCTGGAGCCCAGGGCTTGGGAAAGGGAGGAAGATTTTAAAAGCCCCCACATCTTCCCCCCTCCCTCAAGCCCTTTCAGGGTACTGCGGTTCTGCGATATAGTGGGACCGCAGTATATGAACCGCAAAAGGGTGGCAGATCACTGTATCAGCATTATGTTTTTTGTGTTGTGCCCATCCCTATTTCAGTCCTATGTATTCAGTACACATCTCTATGGTGTTGAAACTGGGACCCTTACAGACACATTATGCAGGAAGCTGGAAGCATTCAAAATGTGAAGATACAGATGAATTCTGAAGATACCTTGGACAGCCAGAGTCACTAATATGGCTGTATTGCAGCACATGAATAAAAAGTTAGAAATCCTCAATACCATAAAGAGAAGAAAACTGCAATACAGTAGGACCCCAGTATCTGCTGGAGATTGGTTCCAGGACTTCCTGTGAATAATGAAAACCGTGGATAAGAGAGAACACCCCAAAATCACTAAAACTGCTCTTTTGTGACAGTAGCTTGCTTTCAAGATGCTGTTTTATGACAGTAGCTTGCTTTACAGCTGCTGTTTGTGACAGTAGCTTTCTTTGCGGCTGCTGATTTATTTATTTATTTATTTTCCTCTGACACCCATGGATAACTGAATCAGTGGATACATTTTGAACACATAATGTGCAATAAAAATACCATCTACTGCAGGTTATCCTTCAAGGAAAAATAGTCAGGAAGTGTGGCCCAGGACATAGAAGAACATTCTGGCCTAAGAACTTAAGCCAATGATCATCAGTGAGCACAACTGCTCTAGACAGAATAGCTTTAGATAGCAACCAGTTCAGGCTACTGATCAATGTTCTACGAAGACATGGCACCTGAAGAAGAAGAAAAGTTGTATGAATATTTTGACTACCTTGATTTTTTAAAAAGCTGGAGCATTTATTTATTTATTTGCCCCTTCTTTCTCCTTAAAATGACCTAAAGTGTCTTACAGCATTAGCTAAAAATAGTAAGTATACAAATATTATTTAATAAATTAAACAAGTATTTTAAAATATTAAATAAAATCAATATTAAAAACACCTTAAAACAAGTCCAGAAGTTGATTCAGGTAGGGATGGGCATGAAATGGAAAAACAGTGTTTTGTTTCACTCTGTTTCATATGATTTTTTTTTTAATTGTACAAAATAAAACAATGAAAAGTTTCATTTCTCTGGGGGCTTGTACCTGTGCTCCTGGTGGCCTTGCTCACCCCCGTTGGCGGTGGCAGGGGGTGGCAGCGGCCTTGCTCACCCTCAGCGGCTGGGGTCTTTGGTGGCAGCTGCAGTGATGGCACCCATGTGGCCTCCCAGAGGCCTTGATCACCCTTCCAGGCCTGGGTCCTTAGCAGCAACAGTGGCACCGGTGCCCGCTTGGCCTCCCAAGCCTAGGTCCTCAGCGGCAACAGTGGTGCCAGTGCCCATGCGGGCTTCCAGATATATCTTAACACATGGGCAGGCTCATAAATTTTATGTTATCTACTCACACCATTTAGTATCTATTCTTTTCCTCCCTCATTGCATTTGGATCATATCATTCCCTGATTTACTGGGCGGTGGTTTCAAGGAGATATATTATAATATCAGGCATACTACAAGTAGTTAGGAAAAAAGGGGAGAATGATAGAAGGAGAGTGAGGAAAGAAATGTGATATCTGCTTGGGTTAAGTTAAACTGGCTTCCCTCTCACAGACTCAAATTACTAGCAGCAATATCTACTAATCATCTTTTCTTTCTCAAAAGAATGTTGTTCCCAGACAATGGCATGTTCCAGACCATTCCCCTCCCAAATTGAACTGAATAATGAGGAGTTTTGCACATTTGAACTGAATAATTCACACAAGCGGGGTTTAGTCTGTGAGCATAATTCATAAAAAATAAAAGGTACTTTTAATACAAAAATCACACGTTTTGTGAAAAGGGATGGAAAAGGATCTCATAACCTGATAAGACACATTGGGTAAGAATCCAGTTGGGATTTTGTGAAATGGAGTGAAATAAGGATGGAACAATGTACAGGTATATATACCTATTTTCAGGACACAGTCTGAATACACATGATGTAACATTTTCACCTAGTATGTACAAGGCCCATTTATGCTCTAAATAAAAGATTTCAACAGCAGTGGAATAGTTGTCCAATTACCAATTTCATGCTAAATTTTTTTCAATGGTGTTAACACAATCAGTCTAAATCTTCAAAGAAACTGCCACCCACTATCAAGTCAGTGTAGGCACCTCTGGTTGCACACTGAGTCATATAACAATTCACTACTAAGACTTTTGTGAACTGTATTACACCAGTGGCTTTTAGTAATTTAGTTTTGGCCAAAACCGTGTTGTGGTATATAAAAAATATTTAACTGAGTAGTATTTACAATCCACTCATGTATCTTTCAGATGTAGAAAATTTAGTGATTTGAGGCACTACCAGGATGAACATCTGTAAAGATTAGAGATGGGCACGACTCAGCAAAATTTTTGTTTTTGTTTTTGTTTTTTGTTTCCGTTATGCAATGAAAACAAAAACAGAAATTTTCCAGAAAACAAAACGAAAACGAAAATGAAACGAAAAATTTTGCCCTGTTTTTCATTTTCGTTATGGCAGACACATCCCAACGAAAAGAATGCTAACGAAAATGAAAATTTTTCATTTTCGTTTTGTGTTTTTTCGTTTCGTTTCGTAACGAAAACGAAAAATGCGCCGAAAAACCCCGAAAAAACAAAAACAAACCGAAACGGACCCCAAAATGACAAACGAAAAACGAAAAATTATTTTTTTGAGTTGTGCCCATCTCTAGTGAAGATTCTCAGTCATCCAGGTGAGTTTATCGGAAAGTTGAGTCATGGCAACTGGACTTCTTTTTCTTGAGAAATAGAAATGTTTCGCTGCTCACCCAAACTGATGAAGCTGTTTGGATGTGCAGCAAAACATTTCTATTTCTCAAAAAAAGAAGTCCAGTTGCCATGATTCAACTTCCAGATACTGGGATGAACATTTAAAAAGACTTGAAGCCCATTGTCAGACAATTGATTCAGGGTTCATTGCTACCATTTTCTGTTTTTTTCAGCTTTAGTTAGCATGTGGCACTTGAATCTGTCTGTTATCCAGATACAAATGACATATGTTAATAGCACTGATCTTCATACTGTTTTGAGGGGAGTTGTGACTGACAGGTTTTCATGAGCTAATAAAAGTCCAAATGCAGAAATGCTTCAGTAGGAGCAAGGAAATTCATCATTCATATTGTGTACATAATGATGAAGTAGTTCTTGCATTCTCCATATTGATTTTTACTATCATATCCCAGCAAATTTATTTTTTAAGATTTCTGTAGCACATTATAATGTGTTTTGCAATTCAAAGTTAATATTAGGACAGCTTTGTCAGGTAGCCCAGGCCAGGACAAATGACATGCAAATTGCTGCCTCATCCCTGTTCAATTAATATTTCCACTTAGCCAGCTGACCTATTTCCAAGAATGGCAAATAATTTATTTTATCTAATCCAATGGTAAATAGATCTCAGAATGCTGTAATCCTATGAATACCAGATGTATGTTGGTGCCTACCCCTCTGTACTAAATCCTCCTAGAAGTCCCCAGTCCTCTCCATCCATACCTTCTCAAATTCCCTCATTAATTAGTAGTGACTACTAACTACTGAGCAAATAATGTTTCCCTAAACCTCTGGCATCCATGTTGTTGTAAAGAGGTTACCAATGGCACCCCTTTCCTCATTTTGAAGCCTTTTGACTACTTGGGCCCCTGGTAGAAAAGATGGAGTAAAGGTATCTGTGGAAGAGCCAGAGAATAGGAGGCATCTCTACAGGATGGAGAAGGAAATAGTGACAGAGATAAGTAACAAAAATACTCAGGGACTTCAGGAGAAACAGAAAAAGAAGCAGAAACCTTAGAGGAGAAAGAGATTTGAGGGGGGGGAGTCATAGGAGGTTTGGGGACCTTCTTTGCTTTTCTAGTGAAGTGGAGGATATCTCAGCAGATAATCCCTGGGAGGAAGTCCCTGAAGCCTTTGCCTTGGTGGGCAAAGGAAGCGGCCACAGACAAGGGGCTCCTGTGCAACTTCTGACTGAAGAACTGCTGATGATGACCAGACTGTGTGTGGTGGTCATATCAGCTGATGGGAGCAGCACAGCCCACTCCAAGAATGAGCAATGGATGGGTACAAGGAGCTCAGGGAACCTGGAGTTCTCTATGTGCTCTGAGTTATAAAATGAGCAGGAATGTGGGGTTTTCAAAGTTGTGGGAAAGAGGGAGATTGTCCTGTGCAGGGGAATAGGTGCTAGTGATGAACGGATCAAGAAGTTTCAATGCAATCAGGGTAACAGTGATCCTTCTGCGTTGTTGATGGGTGTTGGTAGCTGTTCTATTGTGTGAACTGATCACTGTTGCTTGTGGCTGGGTGGGAATCATTGAGCTTTTTGCTTTTGCACTCTATAGTTTTCAGTATGGAAGCCAGGCTTTGTTGATTTTTAGACTTTTATTTTTGTTGAAACTGTGCTTATGTTTGTGGATTTCAGTGGCTTCCCTATGTAGTCTGACATAGTGATTGTTAGTGTTGTCCAGTACCTCTGTGTCCTGGAAGAGAATTTCATGTCCAGTGGGTCCCAGGCTGCTATCCCTGATTGCATTGAAAATTCCTAAGCCCTTCATTACAGTACAATGACTAGCACCTATTCTCCTGCATAGGACAATCTTCCTCTTTCTCACAACTTTAAAAACCCCACAGTCTTGCTTACTTTATAACTCAGAGCACAGAGAGAACTCCTAGTTCCCTGAGCTCCTTGCACTCTGAAGATGCCAGCCACAGAGTCTGGCGAAACGTCAGGAAGGAAAACTTACGGAACATGGCCAAACAGCCTGAAAAACTGACAACAACTATTGATAGGCACAACCATTTGGATCCTTCCTTTCTTCCAGCTGCTCATCCTTTTACACCTGTTATAAAGCAAAATCAATAAAGAAAAATGCATCCATTACATTTTTTCCCTGATTGCCCAGTCTTGAATAGTACCAATCTGTTTAGTATACTGTAAAATACTTCAGTTCCTTTGGTAGTTGCATGGTGGCCCGAGACTGAAAATTCAATTTCCCAATCTGCTACCTGGGATTGGGCAGCCTTCGATGGGTTGAATGTTCACATTTTTCTGTGTCAATTTTGACATAGTTTTGTGACAATTAGATGGGGCTTTTTGACAGACTTACTTTGCTGATTTGTGTAGGGTAGTTTGTTCATATGTAATTCACAGGTATCTGTAGATAAATCATGGTGTTTTTATAACTGCTGAACATACTGGGACACAAAAAACCTATGGAGCTCAGGAAAAAGTTGGCCTCATGATTGCCCCTCTTTTTTGGACAAGTTTGGCTCACTGCAATAGATAAGGTGAGTTAGTGTGCTGCTTTATACATTATGTCATCCACACTTTTGCACAACTGATTTCTTATGAATAAATGTGGCCATAGTTTGATCAAACCTCGAGCATATAATTTCTTTACTTTTTCCTCTCCTTGCAGCTATCTGTCATCTATCTGTCAAGATATCTATCTAGAAATATCTGTTTGGTGTTTGGTCTACATCTGGTTCCACTCCTGTATAAAACAAGGGGGAGGGGAAACCAAAAAGCTGTTTCCTGTTACTGCCAAGCCCATTGCCTCAAACAGCCTTTTGATAAATTGAACGTGAACTCCTGCAATCAATTAATCAATGACAGAAAAGCTCCAGGCTCTGGTGTGTTAAAAATGATCATGACAACACTCTCCATTTTCTCTTTATTAAGACAAATACTCTTAGAATTTCCCCTATATTTTTCTAAATTGATAATGCAAGTGCGAGTTAAATAATGTTTTAGTGGCTCCTCTTGTCCAGTCTTTGGATCCTATCTAAATCTCATTCTGTCAGATGAATATAATTCCTTTGAATTTCTAGTTGTTATCATTGTGGTAGCATTCTGTATATTATCATTACAGCAGAACCATATTTCTTTGAAAAATAGCCAATTTTCAATCTATTCCTTGAGCAGACCACTATCATATATCTGACTGGCATCTAAGCAAAAGCTGAATTTCATCATTAATGGCTCACATGAGAGAAATTTAGCTCTTGAATTCTTTTGGTAATCATCTCCAATTTATTATAAACTATAGCTTAAACATAAAATGCAAGAAAATGTCTCAAAGTACCAGTCCTGTATAAATAATAAATAGACAGCTAGAGTGTATAAGCTCTAATAAAGCAACACTTAGATAAACAAAATTTTTGGATGCTATCCACTTTATTTCTAGCTATATTTTTTCCAGGTACAAAAGCCCTTCCTTGTGGTTGGCAGTAAATTTTGGAAACTACATTAGGAATGAGAAGTAAGACTGATTAGTCCATATGATATACTGCTGATTTTAAAGCCCCATTATGTTCCACATCATAAGCATATAATGTGATAAAGAGGTTTCTTCTTCTTCTTCTTCTTCTTCTTCTTCTTCAATAGCTTCACAATTCAAACAAAATGGTCCACTACCCTTTTTCCTTGAGAACAAAGCACAAGTATTGGCTGATGGTTAAGAACACAGTCCATCCACCATTCACATAATCCCTAGAATGTGAGGAATTCTATAACTTGCACAACTTTACCCCAAAATTGAAAGTTTTGCACAAAACATTGTGTTGATACCATAATTCTAACGAGCTAGAAAATTCCTTATCATATTTGTGAATAGAGGATGAAGAGAATAATTGTGCAGCTCTTCCTCCTTGCTTGAGTAAGTGGGACAAGCCAGGATTTACTGGTCATTTGTACTCCTGATATAAATCTCAAAATGGAAACAGTATAAGAAAGTTTATTTTCTAGAGACCATTTCAAGCTCAGAAATCTTACTGCAAGTGATATAGATGGTTTATCCAATTGGAATCCTGCAGAAACAGTAGAAAATGTAAGCTTTCCTGTCATACAAAGAACATTATAGGAGAGAAAACTGGAAGAACCATGTTGTATGATTTACAAAAAGCATTTTCAGCCATGGAATTCAAAGCAGCTGTACAAAAAGTAACAGCAAAAATGTCCAAGCTGACTCTTTCACAAAGTAGACGACTTTTTCTGCAAAACAACAGATTCTGCATTTTGATGGCCAACATTTTGAAATGCACTCTAAGCATTTTCATTTCTCTCTTAAGGAAGGAATCAGGCAATGTACGTAAATCATTAAGCTATTCTGCTTCCATAATTAACAGTAAAACGATTATCTTACTAGTGCTGGTATGGTCATATATTTATCAAGTATTCACAATCTGTTTTGTCATATATCACTGTGACTGAAACAATGTGACACTGTGCCCAGAGAAAGGTGCAAAATGTGGACATTGAGCTACTGGTATAACAAAGCTGCTGTTTTAGAGGTAACGTTTCTGTGAATTTGTTTTCTTAATATTTCTGCATGTGCATTTTTTCTTCAAGAAATGATATTTTAATGAGTTTTGCCAAATAAATGGAACTGGTCCCACTAGGGAAATTTTGTAGGTAAGCCTGATAATAAAGAATATAGAATTATGAATGGATATAGAGCATCAAACAAGAGACAGCTAAAATGCATCCTCTGAAAGTCATCTGAAAGCTGGGACTCAAGCCAGGAAATAAAAGCATTCCGATTACAAACTAATGCACTTTCAAGATTAAACAATTAATCTGTTCTTGCCATCTAGCATACAGAAGAAAGCTGATTTATAATTGTTAGTCTGCCTCACTTCTGACTGCCAAAGTGAGAAGACTGAAATCTCTTCAGACACTTCAGGGCCTAAGCATCTAAATCAGCCGTTTCCAAAGACCAGGCCATTTTGAGTAGCCTGTGGATGGCTGTCCCTCCCTCCCCTCCCCTCCCTTCCCTCCCTCCTTTGCAATGCTTGCTTTACTGAGTTCGCGCACCAAAAGCAAGGCAAGACACTCTCCTTTGGTGTCTTTTTTCCTTCCAGATTCTCTCCCCCTCTTTCTCCTTCCCTTCTTCCTCCTCATTTTTTCTCCTCTTTTTTTGCCTCCTCCTCTGAAGCCATGTCTGCCTCTTTCTGCTCTGCTCCCGCTGCCTCTGCCAGGGAACACTCACTTATCCTGCCATCTGGCAAGAGAGTCTTGTCGCCGGCCGTGGGCAGGAGGAAGGGTCAGCGGAAGGCTGCGAGCATGGCAGGGACATTCCTGACAACACCAGCTGCCTGTCATCCAGCACTGGCACTGCCTGCCATCCTTCTCTCTGGCCTTTTGCCGTATTCCCTTTCTCCCTGCCCCAAAAGGAGGCGCCATGGCCACTGCACCCCCTCCCCCAAAATCCTGCCATGCCTTCCTTCCTTCCTTCAGTGATTACCTCAAACAACCTCTCTGCTTCCCAGATGCTGGCAGCCCTCAGCCGCAACTCTCCCCTCAACTCGGCGCACCAACTGCACCTTTCCAACTCCCTGGCTCAAACCTGTGCCTCTCTGTCTGCAGCCTGCCTGCAAATTATGCACTCTTCCCACCACACACACAGACCATGAGCCCTGCCTGCCACTCGCTGGTCCAGAGAGGGCGACCAATGCCCCAGGTCTCCTCGTACCCTTCCCTTCCCTTCTCTATCCTCTCCTCCTCCTCCATGACCTTTTCTAAACACCACCACCAAGCACTGGGAGGAGATGCAAGCACCCCTCCGCCACCACCCGCATCTGGTCCAATGGCAGAGGTAGCCACCCCTGTGTGGGAGAGGAGATAAGACATGGCGGTCACCACATCACTGCCCCCACTCCTTCAGTCCCCACCAGCTGGTGAGCGAGGAAGCCCAGATGGAGGAAGCCCCCCATCTCAGGTGGACTTTTTTGCTTCCTTCCTCACGCCTCTGACAGCCTAGGGCTTTAGAAAGAAGAGCCACCCACCTGCCTGCCTGCCTGCCTGCTTGGGGAACAAGCGGCACATGGGTGAGGAACGCAGTTGAGGGCTTGGTGGAAAGCTTTAGCTAGGGGTGTCCAACATTTTTGTAAGAAGGGGTCAGTGGGTGGGGATTGCAAGTGGTCAGTGGGTGGGGATTGCAAGGAGTATGTGGGTGTGGCTTAGGGGTCAGTGGGCTTGCAATGGGTCAGTAGGTGGGGATCACAGTGGGGAGCAGAGACAGGCGGAAGCAATCTCTCCATATTCTCAGCACTCTTTACAAAAAGTTTGGACACCCCTGATCTAAATAAGCTATACCTGCTGCTATGAAGCAGACAATGGATGTTAATCAGATTGCCTGAGCATTCGTCATTATGGGTGTGATTGAATCCTTGTCATAGGTGGGGTGGGGACAGCCATCCTGCTGGTCACACCCACAAGAACCTTGCCCAACTCCCATTCATCTACGAATCTTGCATTAGCCAGACACTATCAGTTTAATTCCCTGAAATGAAAGTTGCTGCTTTGGATTCTCTGAAGCACCAAAACACCACCCCAATTTGAGCAGCAGTTTGATTTTCCTGTGTTCCTTTGATTTGGTGTCAAAATAGACAAATACTACAGCTCCAGCTGTGACATTTGCCAGGTGAAAGATGGCAGCCCACGCTGGGCTGTCACATTGTTTTGCATTCTTTTGTCATTATGATGAGGTCACCACAAAGGAACCCCAGAAGGCCATCTGGTTCTTCCCCACAAGCCTAGGGGAACCCAGGAGAGGGAATGTTGCAGGGCTTAGGGTTGTCATGATCAATCATGTCAGATGAAGGGGAGACATGGGAGGAGGCAGTTGAGCCTTGGGATCCCATCTTTTGCACCTCTGCAAAGGCACACAAATAAGGATAGAAGACAAGGAGAGTAACTTCGTCCTGCCCAGCCCACTGCGCTGTGGAAGACATCCTGAACCTGAGGATCTGGCAGAGCTTATTTATTTATTTATTTATCTAAGAGAATATGCCCCACCTTTCTCCTTGGAAAAGGACCCAAGGCAGCTTACAGAATGAAGAATAATATACAGTCCAGTACAAGTTTCAGAGGGGGTAGCTGTGTTAGTCTTTTCAAGAATTTCAGGCAAAAATCAAAGAAAAACAAAACGAAACAAAACAAAAGACACAAACATGTGGCACCTTAAAGACTAACTTTCATATCTGGACAACAGCCAATGAATATCTGGCATGAAATGTATATCCCATCTGATATTATATTTCCCACCTCATTCTGCTGCTATATGTCTGAAGAAGTGGAAGTGTCCACGAAACGTTATGTTAAAATTAGAGATGGGCATGAAACGAACAATTTTTGTTTCTGTTATTCGTTTGTCGTTTCATTATGTAATGAAA
The DNA here is from genome assembly GCA_023846285.1 of Phrynocephalus versicolor. Lineage (NCBI taxonomy): Eukaryota > Metazoa > Chordata > Lepidosauria > Squamata > Agamidae > Phrynocephalus > Phrynocephalus versicolor. The sequence continues at coordinate 4,224,582 of JAHTLZ010000007.1, read as the reverse complement.
CGACAAACAAAAATTGTGATGAAAATGAAATGAAACGAACAGAACCACAAAAATTGTGTTCGTTACGTTTTGTTTCCGTTACTGGTGGCGTGCAATGAAATGAGCTGTTTTAAATGTTAAAAAACGCCTTGAACATCCATTAAAACACAGCGATAATTATTTATGCTGTCTGATAATACCTACGGGGGGTGGGGTCCTTAAAACATGCATTTATGTCTTTTCTCAGATCGCTGTATTTTTTTCCTTTAAGGGGAGTTAGGGGACATCGACCCAAAATGGCTCCCAGATGCCTAATATTGATCTCTTGGGTATTAAAACGCCCTGGACATCCATAAAAATGCAGCGATAATGCGATAATTATTTGAAATTATTACCTACCAGGGGGAAGGGGTCCTTAAAACGTTTGTTTTTGTTTTCTCCCATCACGATGTATTTTTCTTTTCCCTTTATGGATGACAAAATGGATGTCGCCACTCCAGCCACAACATGGAGGCAAGCCATGTGATGGGATCATGTAAATTCTTGGACAACTTCAACCAATAGCATGCCCAGGTGGTGGACTGGGCAGGTCTGGCATCCACAGAGGGCATAAAAAGCTCTTGCAGCCCCCGTCCTCCTTGCAGTCTCCAGTGGGAGTTAGGGTGGGATTACTATCTCTGTGACTCTAGCTTCAGTCCTGCAGCCTCCCTGTGTGCATGCGTGCTGCATACCTCTCGGTGAGTACCCTCCCCTGCCCCGCAGTGCAGTCAGTCTGCGGCTGCCTTGCACCCTGGGCAACACCTGCCGCTGCCTTTGCAGCCTCCCTGCGAACCTAGTCTATACTGTGTCTCTGCCAGCATCAATTTTTTTTTAGTGTTTTCCCTCTGGTCTGGGGCGTTGGGGAATGCCCACACATGGAGATGCTTTAAAAATTGCGTAAAAAGCAGGTAGAAACGACAAACGAAAAAATGAAAAACGAAAACAATTTTTTTTCCAAAAAATTCACAAAAAAGGAAACGAAATGAAATGGACCTCTCAATGACAAACGACAAACGAAACGCCATTTTTTTAAATTCGTGCCCATCTCTAGTTAAAATATGAAAGTTAGTCTTTGTGTCTTTTTTGTCTTTTGTTTTATTTTGTCTTGTTTTTCTTTGATTTTTGCCTTAAAGTCCAGTACAACTAAGAGCATTTGGCATTGGGTGAACAGATAAAGCAAAAAAGACTCTGGGGGAAGCTGTGCCATGGAACCCAGTCCCCGTAATCCACTTTTACCAGTCCTCCTAAAAGGGCTGCACCCAGATTAAGACTCATTCTTCCATCCTTGGAATTTCAGGGGCCCCAGTAAAGTCAGCTAGGGCCTCAGCTGGACTGGCTACACCCATGGGGTTAGTGTCAGAAACTCAATCCATTTGGCCAGATGGTTGGGTTATAAATACAATTAGGAACACAGGAAAGGGGACAATAGGGTCTGATTCTGTGCCTTTAATAAAAGCTGTCATGAATAACCAAAACAGGCTGGGATACTGCTGGCTGCACCCCAGGAAGTGGGGGGGGGGGTTTGCTGGTGGGATTCCTGTCATTTAGGAAGTCTGCTGTACAGTGACAATACTAGGCTGTTTGGAAAGCAAAACATGTACTTGGGGAAAAATAACATTTACACTGTTTCTTCTGTGGTTCATATATCAGTTCTACTCTCTGGAGCATCTTTGCATCATCAGTGACTAATTCCGTTATACTCTTTCCTCATCTTGACTGAGAACAGACACTACTTTCCTGAATTTGCTTCCATTTCCTGAATGCTCTTACTGCCCTCACCTAAAGATTTCTCAGATGAGTAATAATAGTGAGTGTCCTACCTCAAGGCTTGTAGCCAAAGATGGGGAAAGCCTCATTACCAAACCTGAGGCAGGACACTCATCATTATGGTTTTGAGCTATCTATATGGTCTCTGTGGTGAAAAGGGAAAAACAAGTATGAATATTTATGAGTGTTTTGAATAGCCAATCACCAGGCTGGTGGCAGTGGCTAAGAATGTTATATATGGAAACCTAATATATGCTGAAAAGTTCAATTAGAGTTAAAGTTAGAGTTGACAGCAGTTCAGTTCAGTTCAGTTGAAAGAGCTGAGAGTCAGTTCGGATTGTCAGTTGGTCAGGTGTGAGATCCTGCCACTGAAAAGGGACGAGTTTCTAAAGGAAATACATTATTATAAGAATCCATGATTGCAATATAATAACATTGGCTAAAGCTATCATACAATACAACAACATCGGCTAAAGCTATCATAATATTGAATTTCTATTTGTAAACTAATAAATGTTTCAATGTTTTATTTTAAAACTATATAACCTTGTGTGACTCTCTCTCAAATACAAGTGTCCAGTTAATCTGGTGGTGGCAATGAGTGGAAACCCAGTGTGTGGTGTGGTGTACGTCACAAATATGTCACAGTCTCCATTCTCCTCCTTCTGATCAGCTACTTAAAATTTGACCTAGATCTTGACTTGGTGCTGCTGATAACCGCTCACCTTCTTATTTCTGCTATGGTTACTTCTTCTTTGACCTCCAGGCATAGATAATAGACACAATCATAAACACCATTTGCTTTGTGCTAAAGCAACGTTCTCCTGAGAGCACGGAGAAGGAACCATTTTGCCTGTGTTTTCTGTTGCTGATGCTTTTAAATATGCTACTCACAGACAAAGGCTAAGAGTAAGCATGAGCATTTGAGCTGTCATTGGTTTGTTTCAGTTACCTCAGAAAGGCAATGCAACTTGTTCTCTCCACACACCTTGTGACACCCTCTGCCCTAGACATTTATCCAACCAATCAAAACTGCCTTTCCATAGCCACTGGCAAGACTCCAAATCTCTACTTCACGTGACCTGGAACAAACAGCCATCGTTAACAGGCTATGCTGTGACAATCATTCCCTCAGTACAGCTGTGCAACCAGACACATTGTCACTGGAGCAGAAAGAAACTTCATGAAAAATAATATGGTTGTTGGTTACATGTAACAGGAAGGAATCAGAGAGTAAAAGGAACAAAATATCTTGTCAGCATATTGGAAGAGACTCAGAGTGGCTTAAATATATTTGTTCTCTTGTTGTCACCCTCTCTTTTCTAGACAAGAAGCCATCACATACAAAATCTATTGAGAGGTACAGAGTGCTGGGCTCCTACAGACATCCTAATAAGTTGTACGCTCAATAGACCTGTCAGAAAGTTGCAGTTCACAAGGTCATCACTTTTTGATAATCTGGTAGCGATGTACAAAATCTACACTGTCGATTTTGTTTGTTTGTTTGTTTTCTTTTCTTTTTTGTTCTCTTTGTTGTCTATGTTCAAAAAGGGGATACTGAAAACAGATGGGGGGGAAGAGAGATTTGTTTCAATTTGAGGTTGATGATTTTTAATTTGCTTCATGTTCAGGGTAAAAATAACTTGAGGGGTGGTGGTTTTCCAAAATGTAAATGCAGCAGCAGCAACAACAACAACAACAACAACAACAGATTGTTGTCAGATTGGCCATTCAAGTATTGGGTTTCAAATGATTGAGTCTAAGAAGTCTAAGCATGGGATCACTATGTATTCTGCAATGTTGCACATAACAGGGCTTAATCCCACCCCCCTCGGATGAGTTCCCTAGCTTTGCCACCTATATGGCAAGCAAGTGACAGCTCATCATTTTCATATTGGTACTTCTTGAATCTGAACAATGCATTTGGGGGGGGGCAAAGAGAGAAATCAGTTTCAGTTCACCCTCCCCCCCATGGGTCCAGTGTGAGATTAGGTGTTTGCTTCAGGGCCGGAGAGGAATTTTTGAGTCACCTTGCTCAGTTGGCATATTTATTAGAGGCAGGCTGGGTGATTTGCCCATCCCTCACTGGTTTTCTAATGGCATAAGAGCAGAGCTTTTGTCAAAGGCAACAGCAAACAGGCAATCAAACACAAGGTAGGATTGTAGGAACCTGATAACTTTATTACAGTTTTTTTCCAACATTTGACAGGTGGCTAGAAACTTTAGCTCTGCAATAGTAGTAAAACTAGAATAACTGGAAGTTAGGCAGGCAGAGAATTGTAATAGGGAAAACATGTATTTATTTAATAGTATTAGAATTTTACCAAATTTAAAGTATAGAAAAGAATAACAATTTCTAAAAGATAAGCAGAGCAAGTTTTCTGTACTATTTAGCTCATTTAAGAAGGTGATCAGACAAGCATTTGGCCAGCTTTGGTCCCTTTCAGGAATGTTTTGGTTTGCTGTTTTTCTGGTGATCACTCAGACTCTGAGAACACTTTGGAGTGAATCAACTTTTTGGGACTCTGTAAGGGTTTCTACAGGTGGGACTGCTCTCTTTGATGCACTTCCAGTGTGTTGTGACCTCTGGGAATCGATCAAAGGTGAGCCTTTCAGCTGTTAAGGCTCCTTCCATTTTGAATTTCTGATATATTAAAATAGCTTAATAAGTGCACCACTTCAGGATATAGCAAACTGAACACTTCCTCTGATTTTCAGCAGAAGGGCAGGGGTGGTGGTGAAATGATTATTATTTTATTCTCTTAGGACTTGTTTTACCCGTTCCATTCCATGGCCAAGTGGGGATTTGAACCCTGTTTTCCAGAGTCGTACTCTATCACTTGATTCATCAGATCATACTAGAAATCAGTTACCCTTTAAGATACCCCATTTTTTAAAAAAAAGTTTTCACATATTTGTTACAGCTGCTTCTTTGGAAAGTATTTAAATGGCACATTATTTCTGCATTTATTTAGTCAAATTGTCTCTATGGAATAACACTAAAAAGCAAGGCAGGGCTTCTTCCCACCTAAAAATGTCACCGCTATAAAACGTCTGTGTGAAAGAAACCAGGCATCAGATGCCACACCTATAAAATTGGCACATAAAATGAAATGCTTCAACTGCTGCATCAGCTTCACATCATTATGATATTCCACTAACTTTGTTAGCAGAATTAGCTACACATCTATTTGAGGTGTCAGCAAGAAAGGATCTAATAGCTTCCACTAATTCCTTTTTTTAAAATTAATTAGACTAATCTTAAGGGGAAATCTATTCAAAAGGAAAGAGGCATAGTATAAGAGAGCGGTCACTATTACATTGGCCTAGTACTTGTAAAAAGCATGGATTCTGCTCAGATCTTTTGTTCTTTTGTTCTAAAGGAGACTCCGTTCTGAAGTGTTTCTATTATGTACGAGAGAGAGAAAGAAAGCATCTTAAGATCTGCAGGAATGGAAAGGAGCCAATATCAGATTTAAATAAAACTGTTTACAAGAAGCCAATATAACAGAAGGAAAACAATGTTAATAACTGTCCAAACGTTAGCTCCTGTGTTAAATTTCCAGTTATTAGAGCATGCAGTAGAAAGAGAATCATTTGTGTGTTGAGTGTTAAGCAGTTCATGGCATGCTATAAATTTCAGATGCATGCATGTTATATAGGGCTGCACAAATCACAGTCAGTTTCATTTGTGCCATGTCTGCTGTAATAGACCAAAAACAATTCAAGCATGCTTAGTTTCCATCTTCTGGAGGCTCAGAGATCATTCAGCTGAAGGAAAAGAAGCTTCTGATAGCATTTGAAATATAGCATTAAGAAACGTCACAAGTAACTCTTCAGCCAGCGGAGACATTTATAAAATTCCTGCTCTCTCAGCACTATGGACGGCTCCTTCCTACCCCCACTCTTCTTCTCATTGCTTTTATTAGGTGTTGAATGTTTCAGACACTTTGTCTCAAGATGCCTTTCAACACAAGAAAGTGTTGCTTTTCAACACAGGGAAGAGGGTGCTGCATTAGACCAGCTGACTGAACAAGGTCAATTGCAACTCTCCAAAGTTTCAGATGCATCTGAAGATGCCATGGAATAACTTCCTCAAAACTTTATAATTACTATTTATGAAGAAATTAACTTTCCATTTAGTCAAGCCATAATTACTGCCCCTATAACTTAGTATCTGTAGTAGAACTGTGTAAGTTGTCACATCTCATTGTGACTAATTTTAAGGAGTCAGGGGACATACCAGGCAAATGAGGCCTGATACAGGTTAGCTTTTGTTAGTTGTAGCAAGTTATGGAGTCCCTCCACAGACATCAACTGGATCCTGAACATTGACCTTCTTCACAGCCGTCTTAACTTCTCATGAATTGTCTTAAGTGCAATTGGTTACTTTCTCATTGTTTTAGTTTCTAGGGAAAGTCCAGGATTTATTTGATCAGGAATCAATGTCCTCTCTCAACAATGGAGGAAACACAGCATATCACACTGTTCAAGCACTGACTGTACATCGCCTTGTTCCCTCTTGTGGGAGTTGATATGATATGACAGGTAGGAGGAGATTCTGGCCTATGCTATCTAAACCTTGGCATATTTTTCCTGCCAGCAATGCAAGCACCCTGTTACAAAGCAATGCCAGGCCTTTTCCTAGTACTTTGAGCAGTGGACAAAAAAGCAATATCCCACATTCATAAACCAGATGTTTGGAGGTAGATTAGATTTTTCAGTTGTACATTCTCCTATACTCAAATGTGTGTGTGTGTGTGTGTGTGTGTGTGTGTGTGTGTGTGTGTGTGTGTGTGTGTGTGTGTGTGTGTGAAAGAAGCACCCACCCAGCATCAAATTAGAAAATAATTTCTTATGTTCTCAACAGAAATTAAGTGGATGAAATTCTCAATCAATGAGTAAAACTTTAATGTATTTTTACAATAAGCCAGTGATTCCATGTTTGCCATTTATGTCTGCTATTTTATCAAAGAAAAAGTATACTCTTTTCATAGAAATATTTTGCACAAATTATGGAAAACTGGACAAGGAAAAAAAATAACACTAGCATATCACTTTTATCTTTGGGAAAGAAAAATTGCAAGGCCTGAGAATTCTTCAATGAGTTGTTCTGACTACTTGAGATAGCCTAAAGCAACATTAATGAAAAAGTTAGCAAGGATGCTATAAATCCTTATTAGGTAACACAAAATACACAGTTTTCTCATTGAAATGCTTTTAAATGCTGTTTTATTTTCTTTAAGACAGTTCTATCCTTCTTATTTATCAATACATTGTCAACAGACTATATAGAATGGGCAGTTACATATAATATATAATTAAATGTGTTTGCCACTGAGCAGTGCAGCAGTAACGTAGATAAAATGTCAGTATTGATATAAAGGGTTGCAGAGTTAGGCTAACAGATAGACAATGACAATGAATAGAGTAAAAACTCATATATTCATATATACATCAAAAATATACATAGCATAACAACCAAGCATTATATACAATATAGCAAACAGACAAACAGAGTGGGGTGAACTGTTCTCACCATAACAGTCCCCAAAATACAAATGGCAAGCTAGTGCTATTTATACAAATCAGCACTCATAAGATCTGATGCAATCACTAATTAACAATCTGATGCAATCTGATCTAACCATTACAAATCATGATGTTACAATCAGTTCCACCTGCACTTCATCACTTAACATGCCTGTGATTACTTATCTCTAACACTTGTGGATTACCATCATGACACTGCAGAATCTAACTGCCTCCATTTTACAATTCTCTTTACACATTCTGTTAAATATACATAACATATGTTTTATCAACTTTTACATATCTTGACATACATAGCACATACCTGGGATGAATCCAACAGTACCTTGTTCCAGATGTGAGCTCTTAGGACCTAATGACTACTTTGTCCCCAGCAGCCATCAGTGCTGACTATAATGCACTGGAAACAAGGCAAATATACTATACTTTCTGAAAATGTCCAATGAGAAAGTACAGTTGAAGTAGGTTTTTTTTTCCACCAATCAAGATGAAAAATCCACAAGGAGTCCAATAGATTGTTTGAACATTGTTGTGGAAACCACAGTGTCAAACAAGCAGTTGGCATTCATCTCTGCAGCTTGCAAATGTTAACTGGGCACTTAGTGAGCTGAGAGCTGGAGTGGCATCTTTTTTCAACTGCTTTAAACATGTGACTTACCACTAAGAGCATGCAGCTGTATCTGGAGGAGAACAGTGAGACATTTCTCTGTAGAAATGTGTCATAAAAATGTCAGTGTACACTGCATCTACTGTACTTGATAACGTTTTAAATCATTGGGTCTAGAACAATACTTGTACATCCCTTTACTGATGACTTCTCAATACATTTAATAATATCCATCAGCAACAGCATTTTCATATAGGAGTTTGTGAAGAATTCCATCAATGATGGATATACAGACGATACACATGCTTATTTTAAAAAAAATCAAAGGCATGTGTTTATTGTTTCTTTACGTGAAGTAACTGTGTAGCTATCTCACACAATGAATTCAATGTACTTCAAGGACTGAAGCGGTGTTTATGTAAAGAGTTAAAGAAGAAGAATTCCTGTATAAAATGTAAACTCCATCCAATTCAAACAGAACTCTAGATTGTATCCGAACTGCTGTCTTTCACAACTGATGACATCTGAGAGTAACTACAGATCTGACAACAATGTTATGATCATCCATATTGAGAGTTATGCACAGTTCCTTGGCAATACCCAGGGGTTATTTTATAGTATTAGGGTTAACATCTGCCTAAACACAGTGCCCACTGATGACAAATAATAGGTAGTAATTGTCCAAGCAAAGCCTTTGAATTGCGTATCGTAGAATATAAACTGCATCGCTCGATTGCCTTGAGTGACAGTTCCCCATGTCTGCAAGGCTGTGAAAAATTCTTCACTTCATAAGCATTTGGGAAAGTGATTTCTGACACATAAACTTTTGGCAGCAATTTTCAAGGGGGTCATCTAACATGACTGATATAGTAGTTAGTGCGATGCTGGCATAGCACATTTAACAGTCACTGAACTCCGAATATGACACAGTAGGCTCCTAATTGCAGCACTGCAAGTGAGAAAAAGAGAGATGCTTGTGATGCTTGACACGTCCTTCATCACTATGACAAAGGAAGAGACATTGCAGCTGGTTACATCAGGCAGTGGCATATTACTGCTACATGGGCATCTTTTACACACAGGATATTGACCCTCAGCATGTCTACAACTGGGGAATGGTATCATGACATGGAGTTGGGTATTAATGATTATTTAAATTATGACCTTGTTTATCCCAAAAGCTGGGAAACAGCTATTCATAGAATGCAGAAAACCTGCACACAAAATGCTATATAAGCAAACTGATCTAGCACATAGAATTCTGAATCAGGAATGTTAATATAGTGCATGAATTCTCTGGGTTGTTTGCGAACAATACAAAATGTAGGCGTCTTATATAGGCTCCAGCCTGCTGGACCACATGGTCTACAATCTGTAAGTTGTTTTTGGTGTGAGAGGCAAAGGGGCCCCTCCCAGCACAAATCAGCTGTTAGGAGCAGCCATTCTCCCTACACCTCAGGTATTTGTATCTCAATATTAAACATTTTCTATGGCATTTGTTTCTCCAGGGGAATTACCTTGGAAAAAATGAAGAGTAGGTTTAGTGTTGCTCCTCATAGTTTCCTTGTTCTCTGGATAAATTTAACATCCATTTCTGTTAGTTGCTGCAGCTGTTCCGGAAGCATGATATCTGAAGCACTTCATGACTTGAGGGGACTGGTTTTGGCCAGCTCTCAGAGTCCCTGAAGGCTTCAATCTCTGACAGAGTCCAGCCCTGACCCTTGACAGAACCTTTGTTGCATGTTATATGCATCTCCTGAAATACAGGTAATGGTATAAAGGAGAAGTTGTAGTTATATTGGCTGCTTTGATGGATTTGATCCCTTTGGAGAAAGGATGCCTGCTGCACTCACACCATTGCTCACTGCCAGTGTTTGCTGCCAACCCCTTAAGAATGTATTTATTTATTTATTTATTTATTTATTGCATTTATACCCCGCTTATCTTCATTGCAAACTCTAAGCGGCTTACAATTATTTTAGGTCTCAAAATTAGCTCACAGAAGATGGTTTCCTTTATTATTGCCTAATATGTTTGGGTGTCCCCCCTCCCCCTCTCTATTTTCCCCTTGTATAATCTCTTTCTCTTTGTTGGCTTAAATCCACAACATGCTTTTATTTAACTGAACTTCGAAATTGCTGCAAGGCACATCCATGTCTTTTGCAAGCCCTAGTGAACTTCAGAGCAGACATCTGAGAGCTCAATCAATGATCAGCATTGCAGTGGAAACCTTGCTCGCATCAGCCTCAAGATACTGTTCACTCCTTTTTGAACTTAAAAAAGATTCTGTTGATTGTCTGACTTCTAGTTTATTTCTTTTCCCTTGGAAAAAAAATAACCACATCCTGGAGCTTGATCTCAGCTGTAGCTAAAACCAAAGTTCTTCTCAATAGGCTGCACAGTTCTTATAACTGACTCTCTGGGTGCATGACGTTTGTGTCAAGATGATGAAACACTGATCTGATGCATTTGGCAAGCTGGCCAGAGGGGCTGCCTGTCAAGAGAGCAGCCCATTCTTTCTTATAGAATCAGAGAGGCAGCAAGGAGAGTAGAAATGGGAAAAAATTAGTATGGGCAGTTGGCGTTTTTCAACGGGCAGCAGGCAAGCAACCTACGAAGCACTTGGATTTGATCTATGCTGGTGTTGATAGCATGAGGGATGGAAATATATGGGGGCTTGGATGCTCTTATAAAAAGCCATTTAAACCAAGGGTATGGTGTTAACACTGTCAGGCTTTTTGTGACACAGGTATGTATAAAGGAGAATTTTGCGGCAATTGGCACAATCACATGATTCTATACAAATGTAGACAATTTTTGCAGTAACCATTGTTCTTGTAAATACCAGAACTCAGGGCCAGGATATTCCTCATTGTTTTTGGCAATGAGAAATACATTGCAATTCTTCATCCTTGCAATCAAGGATTTATATCTTTGCCCTTGAGTATACCTGTATGTTATGTTGATTTTCCCCCATTCTGTAAACTCTAACTTTTTGCCTATGGGGAAAAAACCCTTATTTTGAATATTCAGTGAATGCTGTGGTGGGAGTTTAGAAATTGCTCCTGCATTCTTTCAGAAGGTTCCCTACTGAACCAAGCTTGTAAATAATATGTTAAGAACCACATATTAATTTATTGGGAATTTTGAATAATGAGGGGAAATGACTGCATTTTGCCATCAACTCAACAAGATCCATATGAGCTTGAAGAACAGCAGCCCTCTACACTTTTCAAAATTAGACATAGATATTAGATATGACAGATCAGGGTGATTTATGGCACAGGCTGGAAAGTGATTGCCCGCAACATTACAGTTGGGGGGGTGATGACTTACCTGCCAGCACCCCACTTACAATAATTTGGGAAATATCAAAAGCCACTTGCACTTTCAGGTCCCCTTTTGAGGAGTTAGCAGTGATAGCCTAAATTGATATTAATACATTGTGGCCCAACTTTTAATCCCACCAACATGCCTCATCTCTTTATTACAGGCTGGATGGACAATGGTAGCTCTGAGCAGCCCTGTGCTGGGAGGAGCTTCTTTGTCCCCCTGCTAGGTTGGGTCAGTTTAAGCAGGGATCAAATGGGCCAATTGGACACTGTGACCACCAATGCTGATCATGGCTGACTGCTAGGACATGTGACCGAGAGGTCAGAGACCATTTAAGGACTGGCCATGAGGTTAACAGCTTCTTTGTCTGCCAGGCGCTCACTCACCCTCCCTTCCCTTGGAAGAGAATGAGATTAGCTGGTCGAATAAGGGCCAGATGGGAATTTTTGAACACCACTCAGATTGGCCCTGAGTGATGGTGTGTTTTTGCCCATCCCATTCTCTTCACTACAAGGCTTATCTCCACAAACCCAGACACAATTAATGGTCAGTGCAAGTGGCTAAATGCCCACAGGACAATAGGAGGGAAATATGAGCTTTTAGAGAGCTACTTGCACTTTCAGGTCCCTCTTTGAGGAGTTAACCGCAGCAATAGCCTAAATTAATATTAATAAATTGCGGCCCAATTTTAAATCCCACAAACATGTTTTGTCTCTTTATTTCATGCTGGGTGGACAAGGAGCTGCAAAATTATTCTCCCTCCCTGTGAGAATGAAATTTATTTGGTGGTGGACTCAAAAGAAAGAAGAGAATACCAAACTTTTTTCTCTCCATAAAGCAAGAAAAATTGCACAAACAATGCTTTGTGAAAAATAATATTTTAATGCCAGTAGTTTAATAGTGCAAAATAATCACAACCACTGTTTTGTTACATATATCAGCACTGAGATTACTGCAGGATCATTTGCCTTTTCTCTTAATAGCCAGTTGTTTTGTGGTCTGCTGTATATGTGTGCTTCACTTTTTTGTTTTTGTTGAGACACACTGCAGAAATGATAAAGCTGCTGACAAGAAAAAAACATACACCCCTCGATTCACTGCCTCTTAGGTACAAATAATATGGGGTTTAACATCTTTGTTGAGGTATCTTGTCAAGTCAATATGGCCTACATCAATAAGAACTGAAAAGTAAGTATTCTTTACAGCTCTATTACAGTATATCTAGTATATCTAGAAAACTAATGCTTGATATGTCAATACATGTAATGAATTAAATAATTAAATGTGGCAAACAGGCAGCAGAGACAGTTATATAATGTGAACAGACCTTGGACACAATTAGTTGCCCCTGAATATAAGAGACCTATGTCAGTATCCCTCTCATATAGCAGGGAATCTTTCTCCGAAAGAAGAGTTGCTGTTGAATTTCATTTAAAGTGATTGACCACGATTTTATTTTTTATTTTTCAAAAACAGGTAGAAAATTAGCAGCAAGCAGCAAACAGTCCAATAAGGCTATCCACATTCTTTCATTTATAAAGAGGAGATATGTTGAAGGTGCTATTTTTCTCCAAAAAAAAGTGGGGAGTTGATGCAGACAACTACATAGGGCGTTTATACACGACCCCTAAACTCCGCTGCAAATGGCTGCAAGCTCCGGAGCTTAAAAATGTTTCCCCACCAGCTACGGAGTTTGCAGACAATTAACTGCAACCCCGCCCACCTAAGCGCGACCCAGCGCACTTTTCTTGTATCTGCTCTTGGGAGGTGAAAAATATTTGATGCGGATGTGCTGGGTTCTCCTCGCTTCCTTTTGTTTTTGTTTTTTGCCTCCCGACCCTTTAAGAGGAACCAGGAAGTGACCGGGGCTCCCCCGGCAGCTTCCACCGGCACCGGGGAGGTAAGGCTTTATTCTTTTGTCCCTTTTTTTCCTCCCTCCCCTCACGCAGCCAGCAGCCAGGAAGTACGGAGGGGTGAAGACGCACAAAGAGCGAGAAACCCCTAAGATCTCTGGTCCAAATTTAAGTGGCCAGTGGATCTTAGGGGTCGTGTAAAAAGGCCCATAGTTATGATAAAACTGATAAATTTCACGTTAGCCATCATCACCTTAGAACCACAAAGCTAGAAGAGACTATGCTACTTGGAATCACACTGTATATGTAAAAAGACTGCAGAAAATCAAGAACTCTAGTTTGTCTTCATTCTTCTCTACTGTGGGCTAATGCTGCAACTCTGTTATAGCAGGATCAGAATAACTCCAGATCAGTGACAACTTCTGGATACATGAGTTTTGCTAGGTGTCATGTTGAACATCTGAAAATGAGAGCTGGACAAATCTGTCTGTTTTACTTAATACACTGTTCATTTGTTTATCACAAGTTTTTCTGTTTTATTCAGAAAAATAGTACATTATTTTGAACTAACTGGGCTGTTGAGAAGATACATACTCAGTTTATCACTTCTCTCTCCTTTTATTTATTCTTGATTCTTCTTGTTTCCAATTATTCAGCTGTTTGACAGCATTTTGAGTAAGAACTTTCCAAATGATATGATAAATATTTTTTTCATTGTTCTCCTCAGTGTACTCTTGAAACATTTCTTTGCTCACTGCACAATTGAGGATCTATAAAAAAGTTTCCAAAGAGGATATGTTCCAGATAAAAGTTACAAGATAAAAATGATTGATATTTCCTGCATGGCATTGATAAAGTCCATATCTCCACTCCATAAAGCAGAGAGGATAGAACAATAGCTTTGCACATCTTTGGACATCTTCAGCTTAACAGAAAGATTGGTTCTACATTGATCCCACACAGAGGAATTGAAGTCTTCCAAAGGTAGGGCCAGCTTTAGAGATTTGTGAGATCATTTCATTGTCAGTGGGAATGCAGCAGGAGACAGTTCTGGCAAGACATGTCAGCTTATCAACTGCAGTAAATGGGTGTTCATATATTTCCCTATTATTTTCCCATAAGGTATTTTTGGGCCTGGACTCCATTTTGATCTGCTGTCTTCCATCTTCTGTTGCTAAGTCAAGTTGTTTTCATGCTTTTCTTGCATGGACATGGACCAAGGAAGGTTAGCCTACCCTAATTACTTCTTGGCAGGCAAAAAAGAGATATGCTGATCAACTAGTACTAATGAGCAGGACAGAGAATAGGGAGTATTATTTCACATGTCGGAGCCACTCATCAAAACAGAACAAAGTAATAATATGCAGCTCTTTAAAAACTTCTGATTTATGAATGTGGCATATTATGCTACTGTGTTTATGATTCATTGTATCAGGGAAAGGCCCAATATTGCTGCACAATAGAGATGGGCACGAAAAAATTTTTTTTATTCATTTCATTATTGTTATGCATTTCATAATGTAAAAGAAAACGAAACAAAACAAAACATTTCATTTTGTTCATTTCATTTTGTTCCTTTCATTTTTTGTTCTGCCACTGCTGCCAACCAGCCCCCATGGAGGGGGCTTCCAAAGTGGCAGCGTCGATCAGCTGTAGCGCTGCCAGCATGTTTTTTAAAAAGTGCCCTCAGCCAGCCACACTATAGCTGAGTGGCACTTGGGGCTCAGCCAAAAAAAATTAAAAATCCGGCCTTTTACCCACCCAATCGGAGGGTGAATTTATTTATTTATTTATTTATTTTGCTGAACCCCAAGTGCTGTAGCAGAGGCTTGGAGCTTCCAAAAAAAAAAGTTTATAAATCACTCCTTCCCCCATCGGGAGGGGGAAAGGGAGTAAACTTTTTTTTAACCAACCACACTACATCTGATGGGTGCTTGGGGCTCAGTCACACACAAAAAAAGGTTAAAAATCGCTCCTTTCCCCCCAGTGATGAGGTGGGGAAAAGGAGGGATTTTTAAACTTTTTTTTGTAAGGTCTCCATAATGTGCCACAGAGAGATGGCCAAAAAAAAAAGTTTAAAAATTGCTCCTTTTCCCACACTCCATTGGGTGGGGGGGGAAGTGATTTTTAAACTTTTTTCCAGCCCCAAGCCCCTGTTACAGCTCTTGGAGCTCAGCAATAAATAAATAAATAAATAAATAAATCCCCCTTTCCCCCCACCCCATCAGTGGGGGGAAATGAGCAATTTTTTGCCAGCTCCAAACGCTTGGGGCTCAACAAAATAAATAAATTAATTGATAATAAAAAATAAAATCCCCGTTTCCCCTGCATCCAATTTTAAACTTTTTTTGCCACCTGCACTACAGCAGATTAGCACTTAGGGTGGCAAAAAATGTATACAGATCCCGCCTTTTCCTGCACAAGATCAATGCAGGAAGTTACACAAGCAACACACACACACACACACACACACACACACACACACAGAGTACAAAAACAAAAATGAAACAAAATGAAAAATGAAACATTTTTTAAAAAATAATTTCAAATGAAACAAAAAACAGACCTGAATGAAATGGAAAACAAAATGAAATGCTATTTTAGTGTTTCATGCCCATCTCTACAGCACAATATGATGGCTTCATTGCTACCAGGAAAAAGGATGCAAAAGTTTACATAGCAAAGGTCAGCTAGAATTTTTACAACAATGGAAACAGTCAAGATGCTCTACAGAATATCCTCTTCTGCTCATTACCATTCACACGTGACATCAGTCAAGGAAAAATCCCAGAAGCTCACACTTTTTCTTCTACCAGTTAAGCACTTCTCAGATAAACACAAATCAATTGTCAGGGCTGTTTTTTGCCGCACATTTCCTTAGTGCTGTGTATATCTTGCCTATCTCTACCTCTAACAATGACATACTATGATAGACACCAGTGTTGGTGACATGCATGCATCTAGGTTGCTCTATTGTGGCTTCAAAGTTAAAATAACATGATGATGATGGACATATTGTATTCACTGCAAATCTTCAAGAGCAGCAGACCATACCTGTTACTGTTTCTCATTGCATGTTTTCCAATGACTCCATTCCACAGTTGATTATCTGAACATGATCAACCTTTAAAATCACTAGTGATGATCAGTATGGCTGGTCTTGGCACACTATCAAGGGTGAAGCAAATATCACTAAATATTTGCCATTGATTTAATCACTACTGGTCATGGCTTGAGTGTAAGCACTGATAAGCATAGTGCACGTCTCTCCAAAAAAGTCTAAGAGCCATTACAAAGTGGTTGGTGTCTATTGGGAAACTGCTATGTTCATTGGCAAACTACTTTTGAATAGCAAAGGCGACTGCTGCTTCATGGCAGGGCACCTTCTCCAGAAGAAAGCATAGCCAGCACAAGCTTATTTTAATTTTCTTTCTTCTGGGAGGCATGTTTCACTAAGGGCTATGATGTCACCATTATAACATCCAAGTCCTCTGGCAACAAGTATCATTCTCCTCACAAGTCTGTTACTCCTGGTGTTGTCTTGAAGTGAGTAAAAACACCATACCTGGATTTTAAGCCAGATAGACTTTCTTCTTCTATTATTTAGTGAGATCCTACCACATAGTGTGAAGCAGACAATGTTTAGGGCACCTTTCCTAGCAGCTTCCTCAACACGGATTTGAGCAGTGTGGTCCTAAAACAGGCTGTTCTATCATTCTCAGGGTGTTGACAAACTCTGCTCCTAGTTTTATCCACCTTAGAATGACACAACACCTTAAGTTGATTGTGTGTAGGTCTGCAACTAGGCCTTCTACGAATCTGCACATGCCATTGCCAGTGCCACAGGACTTGTCAAATAAAGTAGGGTAAGAGTCATTTAAAAAGTTGTTGATGCCTTTTAGAAAACTGCTAAGTAGAACAAACTTTTAATCCATTTCATTATTCATTATTCATTTCATTAGCTAATGAAACAAATAATGAACCAACCCATCAAAGTAAAATGAAATGAAACAAAATGGAAGTTTCCATTTCGTTTACTTCATTTTTCATTACACCCTCCTACCTTGTCCTCGCCACAGTCCTCCTGGTCCTGGAACCTGTTGGGGAAGGCAGGCCTGTAGAGAACAATGAAATATATATAAAAAGGAGCACTGACCCAGCCCCAGGGGCTGCGTGGTCAGCGCTCTAAAACAAAGAAATAAATTTTAAAAAATAAAACGAGTGCCGACTGGGCCCCTGGGCCAGCCCCTCAAACAGCCCCCGGCTGGGGACTTTTAAAACCAAATAAATAAATAAATAAATAAATAAATAAATAAATAAATAAATAAATAAATAATAATAATAATAATAATAATAATAATAATAATAATAATAATAA
>JAHTLZ010000007.1:4148445-4203161 GCA_023846285.1 Phrynocephalus versicolor | reverse complement strand
TTATTATTATTATTATTATTATTATTATTATTATTATTATTATTATTTCATTTTCTGTTCTGTGGATCTTCTGCCTTGGCCAATAAATGTATTGGGGTATTTTCCCCCAACCCACTTTGCTTTAAAGAAACACTTATTTTATATTTGATTTTACAATAAATTTCTGCTCTGGCACAGGGATAGTGAATGGAACTCAAGGGTGTACAATTTGTTCTATCCAGTTTGGACTACGATTGATGCTTTTTTTTTAAATTAATAAAAAGTCACATCTTTGCAAAGTTCGTTTTCTTTGCAATATATATGTAAATAAAATAGCCCTGTAAAACACAGAGAGTGGTACACCATCATATGTTTTAATTTTATACTGAAAAGAAATCAATCACCTGTGATTTTTATAAACATTTTATGAGATTGTGTCCTGCTTGGATTGTTTTCATTTTCTATTGGATCTTTCTACTACTAAGGCTGAGGAAACATTCTGACAATACTATTTATTAATGTATCAGTCAAATGTGAGGGGTAACAGAAAAGATTAGAGATCTAAAGTTTAAAATATGCTGTTATTTACCCTTCGTTACCCTTTCTTCTCATATATGTGATACTGCACTATTCAGTATTTCATTCACACCCAAATCTGCTGGGCAGTAACATTACCTTGAATCATTCAAAAAGTAAACTGAAATGCCATACACTGTATAACCGGCACATATATATCACAATCCACTGGGACAGCATCAAATACATGGGCTTGCTTTTCTTAGCAGAATATATATCACTACATTGGGGAGAGGTGAGAATGTGTGTATGTGAGATCTGTGACATGTCTTTGGATTGACTGGGACAATAAAGCCATCTCCCTCCCTCCCTCCCCACACTTCGAAGGCAGCCCAGAAAACATCAAAACTCCAAGCCTAAAGTAAACTGCCTGGCTTTTTTCCATTTTGCCATGGACTTAACACCTAAGAAATAATGCCTGGCAAATCCATCTTTTGCCATGTTGTTACCTATTGGTACTGCTCTTGAGGATGGGGGCTTGCCCTCGAAATATTAGCAATGTTTTGTTATTTTTATAGTAGCCTAAAGGTATCACCTGTTCCACTTTTGTATTTGTAAATCTTTACATGTCTATTCAAAAGTAACTCTCACGAATTTCATGCATGGTAACTATACACAGGGCTGCAGACAAGTATACAGCATTTTAGAGAGTAGACCACTGTGGCTTTCAGTCAGTTGCTCTCTATGATGAGTGCAATAACATTGAACACGTGGAGAAGCATCCTATTGAGTTTCCATTGAGCAAGGAATGAAGACCACACTGTTTGCCTAATTGCACTGTTCCCCATGCAAAATGGTAACATGCACAAACATCCTAACTCCACGCTACTGTGATGGTTGGAGTTTCCTTTCAGAAGTTCAAGACTGTAGTGCCCATGGAACGCTGAACCGATGTCTGGGCCATATCAGTTTCCCTGAACATTGAAGATGTTGCATGCAAATGAAAAAGGTCAGTTAGAACGGAAGATTTTTTTTTTAAAAAAAAGAAGAACCTGAACTCAGACTTGGGTGGCTTTTCAAAGGTTGAAAATGTGTTTGCCCATACATGTTTATTCTCCTGCTCAGTATCTTCCTCTGATGCATTAGTACAGGCATGTCCAAAGTCTGGCCCGGGGACCAAATATGGCCTGATTTAAAATTTTGAGTGCACCTCAGCCTTTTCACCCTGCCAGCTCAGCCTGTCACTCATCCTCATTGTCCGTCTCTTCCCTGTGCTATCTAGAGATGTCAGCTTGCAGTTTTATGGTTTGCCTGCCCTCCCTGCCTCTGTCCTTCCCTTTTGCTACCCGCCCTGCCTAACTCCTAGCTCTGTTGCTGCAGTATCTTCCCCACCTCCTTGTGAGGGACAGCAGCATATGCGAGCAGTGGTGTGTCTTGGGTATGGTGGGCCAATTCTCAGTCCGTGCAACAGCTGCTGGGCCCTTGGGCGCCTTGAAACCGGAGCATGTGTGGCTGTTACAGATTGCACATGGACCACACCCTTTCTCCCCCCTTCAGGCTGAATGCTTGGCCCTCATCACCTCACCAAATCTGGCCCTCCTTGCAAAAAGTTTGGACACCCCTGTATTAGTAGTACTTTGTCTGTTCATCAGTTTCCAATTGTTTCCATAAATCAGTGAGTTCAAAATGCCCTTGAAACATTTGCTGTCTCTCCATCTCACATACAACCATGAGCTTTCATAAATCACTATCTACCAAATGCTACTGGAAATCAGGGGCCATCTATCCTCAAAATGTGACCAATCTGGTATATCTTGCACTGTGCTGAGCATTATATCAATTCTAGTTGGCTGGTTGTACTTCAAGACATCATTATCAAACTCTCATGCAATAACATGAAGATTACTGTGCTGAGCAGGTCAAATGGGAACCTGCTTAGAGGCTGAGGCTGACCTTGCTCACAGGCCTACAGATATGCAGAATTCTGATCTCATCCAACCCCACTCCCAAAAAAATGCACAGAATATCCACATTTTTGAATTTGCATCATTTCTCAGATTCTCTTCCACCCTCCTGTCTCATTGTTTGAGGCCAATGCCATGCATTAGAGATGAGCATGAATCGAAAAAATTACATTTCAGTTTTTCATTTTTCGTTGCAGGTCCATTTCGGTTCATTTTCATTTTTCGTGAATTTTTTGAAAAAGTTTTGTTTCATTTTTTTGTTTTTTTCATTTTTCATTTTAACCTGCTTTTTGCGCAACTTAAAGCATTTCCACACGCAGACGTCCCCCAATGCCCCAGACCAGAAGGAAAACACTAAAACAAATGATGCTGGCAGAGACACAGTATAGACTAGGTATGCAGGGTGGCTGCAAAGGCAGCGGCGGGCGTTGCACAGGGCGTAAGGCAGCCGCAGAGTGACTGCACTGCGGGGCAGGAGAGGGTACGCACCGAGAGGTACGCACGCACACAGGGGGGCTGCAAGAGAAATCTCTTCTTTCTCTCCCCTAAGAGCCAGGCTGCAGCCAGCAGGAAGACAGAGACACACACCTGCCTGGCTGGCCTAAAGTAACGAGTTGCAGAGACAGCAATCCCACCCTAACTTCCACTGCAGACTGCAAGGAGGACGGGGGCTGCCAAAGCTTTTTATGCCCTCTGTGGCTGCCACACCTACCCAGTCTTCAACCTGGGCATGTTATTGGTTGAAATTGTCCAAGAATTTACATGATCCCATCACATGGCTTGCATCCATCTTGTGGCTGGAATCCATTTTGTGTCATCCTTAAAAGGAAAAGGAAAAAATACATCGTGATGGGAGAAAGACAAAAACAAACGTTTTAAGGTTTTAAGGACCGCAACCCCTGGTAGGTAATAATTTCAAATAATTATCACTGTGTTTTTATGGATGTCCAGGTGTTTTAATACCCAAGAAATCGATATTAGGCATCTGGGAGCCATTTTGGGTCAATCTCCCCTAACTCCCCTTAAAGGAAAAAAATACAGCGATCTGAGAAAAGACATAAATGCACGTTTTAAGGACCCCAACCCCCCTGGTAAGTATTATCAGGCAGAATAAATAATTATTGCTGGGTTTTTGCGGATATTCAGGACGTTTTTTAACATTTAAAAACGGCTCATTTCATTGTGTGCCGCCATTAACTAAAATGAAACGTAACAAACCTAATTTTCATTGTTCTTTTCAGTTTGTTCCAGTTTCATCACAATTTTTGTTATTTGTTTCGTTACATAATGAAACGAATAACAAATAATGGAATGATTTTTTTTTTATTTCGTGTCCATCTGTACCATGCATTATTTCAGTGTTTTTCAACCTTTTTTGGGCAAAGGCACACTTGTTTCATGAAAAAAATCACGAGGCACACCACCATTAGAAAATGTCTCCGTCCGTCAGTGTACACTGGATAGCACTAGCAACATTAACTGGTTGCAAAACATTAACAGTAGGGCACTGTAGGTGAATCTATAGCATGGGTGCTAAAGGTGGCACTCGGAGCCCTTTCTATGGGCACCCGACATCATCCCTTCACAGCCACCTGTATTCAGCACCCAGTTCCCACTTACCTGTGTTGTTTTTTTTAAAGACATTTTGCCCTGCATGGACTTCTGTGTCCAGTGGAGACCTGAGAAGGGGCACTGACTCTCCAGGAACACAAATAAGACCCCAAAGCCCATCTTGCTCTCCACACTGTGGCCAAGGCAGATGCCTTCAGCAAGTCCAGCGACAGGAGGGGAGGAGAATGAAGGAAGGCAAGAAGGAAAGAAGGCAGAAAGTGGTCTGCTTGTATACCGCCCCATACCACTTCAAGGAGTCTCTGGGCGGTTTACAGTTTTAATTACATATACACATATGCAGGCTAGAAATGAGCATGTTTCTATGAAGAGGGGAAAGGGTACGAATGGAAAGAGAGAGGTGGGGAAAAAAAGAAAGAAAAGACAGAGAGACAGAAGAGGGCGACCCAAGACAGAAAGAAAGGGGCAAGACTTCAAGGAGGACCCCAAGCAACCGTTCCCCCCCCCAATCTATGAGGAGGAAGAGGAGAGCTTGTCAGCGCCGGCCCCACACCGATGAGGAACCCAACGTGGGGCCACTCAGAGACGGCTCTTCCCCTCCCGGACCCTAAAGGCCGGCCGGCCAGCCGGCCAGCAGTGCCAGTATCCCCCCCGCCCGCCCGCCTCCTCAGCCCAGGCCCGGCAGAGGCCTCCTCCATCCCCTCCTCCTCGCAGCCCTGCCGCGGTGTTCGTGGGGCAGCTGGGCGCCCCTCCTCCCCTTCCCCTCACCTGGTGGTTTGTTCTGGGCTGGGGCTCCCGGGCCGGCTCGTGTCGGCGGGTGGGCTGTCGGGCGGCTCAGTCCATTGGTAGCTCCCAGGAAAGGGGTGGTGGTGGTCCAGGGTAAAAAAAGGAGGGGGGAGAGGGAAGCGAGCGAGTCGCCGCGGCAGCGGCAGGCACAGGGCAAACACTAAAGAGAATGAGCGGGGCCAGGTCCGGCCGTGGAGGAAGTGACACCAGTGCCACGGGCCTCGGGGGGAGGAGCCAAGCTGGCCCTCGGACGCTATTTATAGCGCCTCCCAGCTGTGGGCCACCCGCCAGCCCTGGGTTGAATTTCTTTAGAATTTTTCAATTTTTCCCACAGCACAGCAGGCAACATCTCGCGGCACACTAGTGTGCCGTGGAACAGTGGTTGAAAAACACTGCATTATTTGGTATATTCATTTTTGAAATATTTACAGTATTTTATTAACACGATCTTCAGCAGGAAAACAAGGCTCCCAGAGTAGATTATAAGATACTCAATAAGATAAACCATGCCCTTACTGAAATGTGAAAAGAGTTTATAACCTTCAGCTATCCCACAAGATCCATGCAACCCTATAACTGATAAAGCAAGAATCCTTAGTCTAACTGAAACACACCCACCCCACACAGGACCCCAGTTTTATTGAAAGATCTTTGTGACATTTCACCTTCAACAAATGAATATGTAAACAGACTAGTGAAATTTCACTAATAAATTCTCCCTGGAAAACAGTAATTGCCAGAAAGAAAAATTCCTCCCCCGAAATAGGGAGTATCACTGTAAATAGAAACAGAGCTCTTGATGTGTTTCTCTATCACAAGTGCTTTTTCATCCTAACAGGTTTTCAAGTACTGTCAAGCTCAAACCACACCTGCCAGACATGTTACATTTGAGGCCACTGAAAAGCAGTATTCTTAGCATAGTGCTCATATTATTTATTTGAGGCATGTAAAGACAAATCATTTGTGGGCTGGAACATTGTTCTTATCAATGCAAGTGCTTTCTCCCCCCCTCCCCGCCTGCCCAATTTTACTTTTAGTGGAGAGTCTTAGCCATACAAAGAACAAAGAAGATAAATGCTTTAAACCTTTTGTATAAACAAAGGAGTAGGACATGCTTCCAAACTAGAATGCTGGGACGTAGAAAACCATTCTGGTTTTTATACAAAAAGAGTTGGGTAATGAACACCAAAAATGGGTCAACATCATTAGCTGAAAACAAATGAAAGAGTACTACAAAATTATAATGTTGATAAAATACTGAAGATCAGAATATGTCAGGCACATAAGGAGAAACAAATGTACAAATTGTTACCTTGATCATTCAAAATAAACTAAGGAACATATTGGTTGAAGAATATGAAAACCATCATTTCTCCTGCCATATATGTAGTAATATGGATCACAACAGCAAAATGCTGCTAATTAATAAGTCACCACTTGTGTTCCTTGTTGTCTGCCCAGTCATGTGACTGGTGCACATCAAGGAATTTAAGCAGGACCTCATTTAACTAGTGAGAGCTCAACATTGTGATTTGCACCACTGAATTCCCCCAGTGAAATTAGCCAATAGGATTCTAGCAACATAGAGTGATTCCAATTTATAGGCTTTATACCCTGGAGTTGAAGGAGACAAAGTTTGAGATGCAAACAAAAAATAAAACAAATACAGGCTGGAGAGAGCATCAAAAGAAAATAACAACTTTTTATTGAAAGCAATAATATTTACAGGGGACAAGAGTGTCAGGAAATGTTGACATTGTATATTTCATTATATAAAATGAATTTCACATCCATAAAGTGAAGTCTCTGATAATAAATGCAAAATCAGCAGAAAAACAGAATTTTATTTGCCCATAATACACATCCCTAAATTACTTTCATATCTTTCTTTTGGGATGAATGAGAATTTTAGTTACACAGACACACACACTTTCTTTGCACATATGCTGTACATCTACTGGTAGTTTTTTTTAAAAAATATATATCAGAGAATGTATTGATTCCTTGGTAACAAATTCAGTAGCTTTTCAATTCCCTTAAGATGCTTTGAGAAAATTACACTTATTCAGACAGATCTACTGTATGTGCATTGCCAGTTATTAAGAGCAGCTATCATTTGAATTTCTAATCTGCCAAATGAAGAAGTGGCTAGACAACAAAGGCCTAATTGATAAGAATTTTCAGAGTCTTTACGAATTTTCTGAGTTTTTAAGATGTCACAGATTGTGTGCTGTCCCTCTTGTTTTAGGTGGCCCTTTGCAGCAAGATTACCTCCTGCTTTAGGTTTGTTGCAACACTCAGAAATGCAAAACACAGAGAGCGTCCTCTTGGATCATTGCACAATTGTAAGTGCAATGCCATAAAAGGCAGCAGTGAATTGCTGCAAATTAACCAGCTTCAGTTTGTATCTCCCATAGTAATCCAGTCATGTGAGTCAGTGCACAATATATAAGCAGTAACGTGTCTACTATTGTGGCAACTGGCCACAACAGTTTACACCACTGCATTTACTGCTGGCATAAGTAAGAATTAATAGAATAATAGAACAGAATAATAGAATAAAACTACAGTCAGATTTTCTCATTTCGCCAGTTAATTGTTAGCTCCATTTTAGTACTGATTTGCTTGGCCAGTTGTAAAAAGGGTGGGATGGAGTCCATTGCCTTCTTTCTTCTGAGGCCAAGGGAGAGACATACACCTTTTGTCTAGCGCTTGCTTCTTCCAAGAAACACGCTGCGCCTAGACAGTATTAGTGTTGCTTTTATATTGTTGCATTGCCAGTGTAATTTCTTCTACAGAACTAATTCCAAGGGATCAAAAAGCATTATTTTGGATTTAACAGCCTCAATGAAAGGGCTTCTGAGAGTCATTGTGAGAAGAAATGCAGCTCACCTTGACATTTTCACACATTTGCCAAGCTTACTTTTCATTTTGAAAGAATGGTGTGTGCAACGTGCACCCTCTTTAAAATGCAAAGGGCTAAAATGAGTGCAATTAAAAAGAATAAATACACACTAAAGTCAGGGTGGAAAAATGTCCAAGGTCTGACCTACCCAGAGCCTCACCAGCTAAACTCACAAATAATTGAAATAGCTCTGGATACTCAGATGAAACAACAACGCCATATGATCCTTAAGGAACCCAGCAGCCAGAACAGGTGAAAACTTCATAAGACCCCTTTTGAAAAAGCTGGCTGTTAACCTATACAAATCTTCTTTAGCCTGAACACCTGTATATCATGGATGGTGCAGAAAACAACATGTGAAATTTCCAAAAGTCATGCTAGATGTCTGTGCCGGTCTGTTTCTTAAAACTTATTTCTGAAATGCAGGCTGCAAATTAAACCACAAGACAACACTATTAAACTGGGCAGCCTAGACAGGTTACCTTGAAGGAGGCACAGAACCAGAAAACAAGATTGCACCTTCTCAGTGGTTGCCCATATTTGTGAAATTATCTGCCACCTGAGATCTGCCTTGTGCCTTCACTGGATTCCTTTAAAAGCCAGTTAAAAACTTGGCTTTTCTGTCAGGCTTTCCCTGACTAATTTAGATCATAATGGCTGGTCTAACCTAGTCTTTTTTCCTTGCCATCTGAAATCTTTTTTTTAATCTGTATTTTATTATTGTTAATTATTGTATTTGGTAGTTGCATTTCTATTGGTGTTTTTCCTTGTTGATTATATAATTTGCTGATTATTTGATTTTTGACATTTGTTTTATTGTACTGTATATTTGAATTGTTGTAAGTTGTCCAGAGTGGCCATTTAGGCCAGATGGGTGGGATTTAAATAAATAAATTGGCCTTTCTTAGTGGGCAGACTAAATTTTATTCCTAATTCAGTAGTAGGGGCTTTGTCACATGTTTGTGTAATCTCAATTCTTGTCTGACTATGAATCCAGAGATTCAAAATAAAGTGAAGAGGGAGGGAGAAAGGCTGAGGGAGAAAGGCAACCCTTTGTTTAGTGATTTGGCAGAGACAATACAATCTGTAGCCACACACGTTGGAATCTGAAACTTACACTCCTAGATTGTGCTTCCTGGTTTTTTAAAATAGGGATCTAACAGGGGTAACACCTAACCTTGGTTCAGGTGGATTTTCACATATTTTATTTGACAAAATTACTGATAAACAATGGGTGCAGAGAGGAAAATTAAACAAAGAACAGCTTTCTACATCCCTCCTGTCATAGGAAGTTTAACAAATATGTCCAGAGGCTGTTGGTACCTTGGGCTCATAGCTCTGAGGTGAAAGCCAGGGTAGACCTAAGGAGCTATAGATAATGTGGATTTTCCTTGCTCATCTAGAAGCAATTAGGTCTAAGAAGCAAAAGACTCTGCAGTTAGAAAGGACATGGGGTGGAAGAAGCCGAATTAAATTCCCAGCTACAGTGTATGATTCTTCTATTCAGAATGCAACATGTGTGGCAAAAAATTCAATAAAACCTTAAAATTGCTCTGCCTGATATTTCTCATCACTCTACATACAGCATTCTAGACCTTTAATGTACATAGTAGCCTGTGGCGTGACTTCTGTGAACATTTCATGCATATTTCTCTTTGTATGAAATTTGTCTGCATCCATAAAGTCATGCATAAGGTAAGTAAAATACAGAAATTAATGTGCACATTAGGGAAAATGCATAAATATTTATTTCAAAAAGAAGGAAAAACCATAGCTTTCTAATACAATATGAAATAACAACAGGAAGAAATGCATGCATGTGGACTAAGAAAAAAACAATGAATTTTAAAAGGGGAGTAATTTTCCTTTTTAAAATCTAACATAAGATGTGAGATGTTTCCAGTGTTACTCAGTAATTTGATTAATAATCATGTGCCTTCAAATTAATCTGAAGTTATCTTAACGTGTAGAAAATCTTTGACATTTTACAGAAGTTTAGTGTCATGTGCCTCAATATTTCTCCTATGCCCAATTCCAAGGATACTGGCAGAAATTAATAGATGTCTCAGGTTACCAGTACTTAGAGGTCACTTAGGAACGTATCAACTGCTAGAAATATGTCTGTGAAAATTCTTAGTCATCCAGGTGAGCTCATCTGGAAGTTGAGTCATGGCAACTGGACTTCTTTTTCTTGAGAGATAGAAACATTTCGCTGCTCATCCAAACAGCTCCTGCAATCAACTACCCACACCCCCTTTGGAACTTTATAACTCAGCTCCCAGACACCCAAACCTTTGCAAAATTTTGGGTTGTTACAGAGAAGTGCTTGAGGAAGCTCCCCTGCAATTTCCTCTAGAATGAATGGTTTCATTTTAGAAGGGAGAAATGGCATTTCATTTTATTTCATAATGAAAAACTGGCTGGAATTTCGTTTGAAAAACTGGCTGGAATTTCGTTTCTCTGTGAAACGTTGTGTAACCTTATTACACAATGAAACAGCAAGTTTTTTTGTAAAGTGCCCATCCCTAGCTAGGACCCTTTGTTTTACAAGTCTCAGAATGCACTGAAATCATGGAAGGCCCACTGCAATTGCTTACCCCAAGGATCATCTAGTTGCCATTACACATGGGTTCCCAGGAAAAAAGTGTGAGATTGGTTTTCTCCAAAATTTGCTACTTTGCTGTTCATGGTTTTTTAAATTATACTGTCACTTTAATAAACATTTTTCCTTTCCTTCATTAGTGTGTTCACTGTCTCTAAATCCAAGAAGAATCTCTTGTGCTGACTTATAATACACCATCCCAGATTTTCCTAGGTATAAAATACTGAGAAGTGGTAAACCAGTCTTTTCTTCTGGTGGTGTTGAAGAATGTTGCCATTTACCCAATGCGGCAAAAATGGTAGGGCATATAACCCCATTAGCCACACAAGTCCTAGGTGATGTTAGCTGGCCGCACTTCCAGGAGGCATAATGTGTATTCAAACCTCTAGACCCCAACTCACTGCCAGATGCTAAAACTCACTGATTTATACCTGCTGCTCACTAACAACAACCTTTTCAAAAGGCTGTTTGATAATGCTTTTTATAAAATGACAGACCTGAAGGCACCATGAAGATAAAAAGATATATTTATTTCCATAAGGCTTTTTTTGAAACAGTTTCTATCCCAGATTGCATCATGCAAGTCCATGTTATAATACTGAACAATGCCAATGTGAAGTTGCTGTTGTTGACCCCCAAGACACCAAGAAAGGATGTTTTACCCCAACTACAATTCTAATCTTACTGTTAACCCTGAATGCAGAGTCCAGAGAATGTATGGCTTTGTGAATGACATCTAACACCTTTGAAATATGCCACTTTTGAAATACATGCCTTTAATTAAATAATTGTATTCACATTTTATCTTTCTGTAATGTTTTAATTACTATAATTTATCTACTGAAACATAGCACATAAGAACATAAAAAGAGCAATGCTGGATCAGACCAAAGGCCCATCTAGTCCAGCTTCCTATATCTCACAGTGGTCCCACCAAATGTGTCTAAGAGGGCATGAGACTAGATATCTGTCTCCTGCTACCACTACCCTGCATCTGGCCCTTGAAGTGCCCTGGTTTTAAGCCTGGAGAGTACACATTTCCATTATGGTTTGTAACCTGTGATGGACTTTTCCTCCAGGAATCTGTCCAATCCCCTTTTGAAGGCATCCAAGACAGATGCCATCTCTACATCCTGTGGCAGGGAGTTCCACAGACCAGCAACATGCTGAGTAAAAAAAAATCTTTTGTCTGTTCTCACTCTCCCAACCCTCAGTCTAAGTGGATGTCCCCTAGTTCTGGTATCCGTCTATCCACTTTACTTATGCCCTGCATTATTTTGTATGTCTCAATCATATCCCCCCCAGGGGCCTTTTTTCCAGACTAAAGAGCCCCAAATGCTTTAGCCTTTCCTCATAAGGGAGACTCCCCAGCCCAGTAATCATTTTAGTTGCTCTCTTCTGCACCTTTTCCAGTTCCACTATGTCTTTTTTGAGACATCTCACTAGTGTTAACAGCAAATGAAACATCCATAGCTATTTAATAAGTTTACTTAATTTTATACTATAGTGTATATAAGAATGAACAAAGAAATACCACTTTGATGTTGAGCCCTTTCACTATAGTAGTATGGAAATAATAGCTTGCTATTGGTTAACTGGATGTTTAGTGTGGTGTAGTACAGTGGTTGCCAACCTAGGGTGATCCAGGTACTCTTGGACTACAACTCCCAGAATCTCCAGCCAGCACAGGGGTGAGCTGCAGTCCATAAACACCTAGGTTATCCAAGGATGAGACTACTGGTGTAGCAAACAGATTAATGGACTAGGACTCAGGAGACCTGGGTTTGAATTCCCACTGAAACTCACTGGGGATGTGGAACTGGTAAAGCCACCCCTTAAATAGCTCATTTACCAACAGGGTTGCTATAAATTAGTTTCAACTTAACAACACATAAGAGTAAATCTGGAAGGATAGCACAAATGAATAAAATGGCTAAAGGACAAAAACCATCCCCAACTAATCTTGTTTCTTTAAGCATTTCAATACAGCTCAGGAGGTCAAACAAAGCAGAGGATCTTTCTTTTAATCATTAGCCATAACCTTTGAAGAAAATGAAAGGGGCTTTATGTAAGGAAATTGGGTAATAATTACAAGCAATATGATTAAGATTTGTTTAATGCTTATCTAAAAGAGCTCATTACTAATTATGGATGTTTGAAATAATCCAGCAATTTCAAATATTCAGCCTTCATTATATTTCTGATATTGCTTTAACAATCTATATCTACTGTATTCATTACACTATGTCTACATAATGCTGCTTAGTGGAGCACTTGTATCTAACTAATTATTATGCAGATATAAAGGTTTTTTTCCCCCACTGACATACTCTGGAGACAAAGAGGCTTGTTTAAATAATCATTCTGAAACCACTGAAAATGTGCAGAAAATAACAGAGGGTTATTCCTATGTTTCAGTTACAAATTATATGTAACTGAACTACATCTCCATTTTTGTTGTTGCAGCTTGAAAACACATTGCATCAAAAAGGAAATTCTAAAACCCTCAAAGTAAGTTGATTATTCTGAGAAATAGAATAACATGCTAAGACCTTCATCTGCGGAGCAACTATGAAAGAAATGTGTGTATGCATAATTTTTAAAAAAACTACATGCATAGTCTTATTAGTTATTTAATAGTTATATTTACATTCTACCTTTACCCCAGTGAATTCAAATAGATATATATGGTTCTCTTTTCTACTCTCTGTCCTCATCCTATTTCTACAAGGTAGGTCAAACCTACTCCAAGGTAATCCAGTGAATTCAATGGTCAAATAAGTTTTCTGAGTTCTGGTCCAGTATTCTAACCATTACATCACATTGGCTCAATGCCATGCACACCCACCCACCCACTTCCAACCACTGATGAATAAAGCAACCGAGAATCACAGGGATGAAAAGTCAGTTATAGCATCAGAAAAATGTTATTTCTGTAGGTAACAATCTTATACTATTTTGTGCTCTGGCTGTTGACTATGAAGCTATAGAACAAGCATTCAAAACTTCTAATTTAGGTAATACCATGTGAATTATCAAGCTCCATACAATATTTCCTTTTTTAAAAAAATACTGGCCAATATGCCAGACCACTAAAAATCCTCTAAAAATGTAGGGAAAAGATCTGTTTCTCAGTCACACACAATATGCCCTTATACATGTGTGTATGCATTTAGATCTGCTACTATTTGTGTTACCATTTATGTAGTCATGAACTAGGTCTAATGAAGACAATCTTCTTAGGTAGTTTCCTTATAAATACTCTGAATAAAACTGATACTAAAAATATTTATATTCAGGATTTATCTAATGATCATCAGTGTGAAAGCAGGACAGTAAAGAAAGTATCCGGGGTAGGGGGCTTGATTCTTTTGTAATATGGTGCTGGACTATCAGAAAGACAAACAAGTGGTTCCTTGAGCAAATCAAGCCTGAACTATCTTTGGAAGGAAAATTTTTGAAATTGATGCTGCCCTAGGCACATTGTAAGGAGGATAGAGTCCCTGGAAAAGACAATAATGCTAAGAAAGGCATAAAGCAGCAGAAAAAGAGGGAGATCAAATATGAAATGGGCTGACTCCCCAAAGAAAGCGAGAGGGTGGTAGTGTTTACAAGAGCTGTGCAGAGCCGTTGAGGACAGGACATTTTAGAGATCATTCATTCATAGTGTTATCATAAGTTGGAGGTGTCTTGACAGCACATAACAACAATTCGGTTTCATTCAATGCAATTAAATTTAGCTTTTTCTATAACAAAAAAAATTTCAACAAGCCAGGGAGCTGGTGTGTATTAGGAGTGTAAGTTGAGAAAAGGGTTAAAGCTTCTCTATCTAGCACTTGAGGGTCCCCATATGGAGTGGTGGCCCAGTGGTTAATATTTTGCAATCCTAAATAATTCAAGGGCAGCACATATAAAAAGAAGTGCAGTTAACCACAAAGGAGGCCTAGAGCACAGTTTTCAGCTCAGCTGTTGAGCAAAATTGTGATTTGAACCCTATACAGCTCTTCAGCATAAAGATTAAATCAGCATGTGAGATGGAGAACACAGTAATCCTGCCCGCTCCTGGGAAAAGTGTTATATCTAAACAGGATATGACCTATCCATGAAGGCTGTCTCTGGGAGCGAGAACTCTGGTTCTCTGTGATATAGAAACCCTGACATATGTATAATACATGTGCATATAAACCTTTTAGGTTTGACATACAAAAATTGCATCCTATTTCATGGCATATATGACTATATTGCGGTGCCAATCCTACTCTATGATCCGAATCTATATCAATCCCTCCCCCACCACCCCCACCAAACTGAAAGAAACAAAATTGTAATGTAATGGCTTTCCTTCTACAAACATGATCACAAAGAAAAAAAAAGGGAGGTTGGAAATGTTCCTCTAGCTGGTGGCTATTTCATTCCTTTCTGTCAGGCATTAACAGCCCCACAAGATGAGCTCTATTCATTTGCAATTCAAAGATGCCTCAATAATACCATCACTCTGTAAGAAATGCAATTTATTCTAATAAAGTATCCATCCTACTATTTCTATGTGCCTTGATAGGGCCAGGAGGGAGGCTGATGAATGCAATCTTGTGCCTGAGAGGAAAAAAAAACCTGAGCAATCATTAATGATTCACATAAAATCCAACTTTGGATCTTTATATACAGCTGCATACTTCAGAGGCAGAGTAGTAGGCAATTGCATTGTCATTTTGTCTTTGAAAAGTAAAATCCATTTTTTCTTTAAATGTTTAAGGCATCACATAGTCCACAGAAGCATATTCATGAAGATTAGACTTCTATATATATAAAAGAATTGGCTACATGATAATATGAAAAAGCATAGTGATTTTCTTATATTTTTATGAATTTTCTTAACAGTCCTATTCAGTGTTATACTGAATTTCTCATTGGGGGGCACAAATTTTCAGTGTAATATTCATGTGTGATATTCATGTGCTTACCAGGTGGCTGAGGAATGCATTTGTGTGTGCGCTATTTGTCATTTTACATGTAAAACTGGTGACAGATAGATACTGGTCTCCCCAACATCTCACATATCAGATAAAGACAGGGAAGATGTAATGGCGCAACTCTTTGATCAATTCTTTTTTTAAGATCAAGAAATGCTGATACCAGATAAGCAATGAAGCCAATGAAAATATGTGGAATAGTAAGGGGGAAAAGTTGCACCATAGTTAACTTACAATCATACAGATAAAGAAATTACAGAAAGAAATTCTAAAGGGCCCTAACAATGACACAGTCAAAGAGAAGCCTCTTACATGGAAGACTAAAATGTTTGGGAAGTTGACTAGTGGTCTACAAATGACCAGCTTCACCTGTTTGCTACTGAACACAACACTTCTATTCCTTGTACCTGCTTCAGGCCTTACAGGGAAGAAGCAGTATTTATTTATTTATTTATTTATACTGCATGGTCATCTGGCCAAGAGGCCACTCTGGGTGGTTTAAAAAGTTATAAAATACAAAACTATCACAAACATTTGCAGCAGAGACAAAATAATTCTACAAGAGTGGTTCTAAAACTTAGCTGTTTGGAGACTCTGAAGAAGGACTCAGACCTAAATAAATGTGAGGTACTAAGATTTGTCATATGACATTTGTCTAAGAAACAAGAGATTCTGATACCTTTGCTTTCTTTGTTCCCCAAGAAATAAAGGATGATTTTGCAGATTTTTCCCCAACATTTCATCATCACCTCTAGAATCACCTACATCAAGGTCATTAAAAAGGAAGGAAATGCTAGCCACATTTAGATGGGAAAAAAACTGAAAAAGTGATACGTAGCTTGGGGGTGCTCCTGGACTCATCGTTGAGCCTAGATGCCCAGGTCACAGCTATGGCCAGGAGTGCATTTGCAAAATTGAAACTAGTAAATCAGTTATGCCCATTTCTTGAGAAATCTGCTCTGGCCACTGTGACACATACCCGAGTGACATCCCAGCTGGACTACTGTAATGCACTGTATATGGGGGCTGCAATGCACAGTATGAAGTTTTCTCAGGAAACTTCAATGGGTCCAAAATGCAGCAGCCAGATTGCTGACTGGGGTGGGTTACAGATATCACATTACAACCATACTAAAGCAGCTCCACTGGCTGCCACTCAGCTATCGGGCACAATTCAAGGTGCTGACCTTAATCTACAAAGCCCAAAATGGTCTGGGTCCAAGCTATCTCAAAGACTGAATCTTGTAGTATGAACTGGCTCGTGTGCTAAGGTCATCAGGAGAGGTCTGTCTTTCCATCCTGTCACCTTCATAGGTGCACCTCAGAAGAGCACATGAAAGGGCCTTCTCTGTTGCTGCTCCCAGACTTTGGAACTCCCTCCCACTGGAGGCCAGGACTTCTCTGTCTCTGCTGTCTTTCTGGAAGCAGCCAAAGACCTTCCTCTTTGAGTAAGCTTTCCCTGAATGAGGGACTTCCTACCATACATGATTGCATTGACTGATTTCATAAGAACACCAGTGTTTTCTATGTTACTTTCCATCCCTCATAATAGATTTTTCTTTTCTTTTTGCTTGGTCTTTGTAGCCCTACTGTTAACTTTTAATGTTGTAAGATGCCTCTTCTAACTCCCTGTTCTTAACTTGAACATGTCTTAAATGTTCTGGACTGAGTGTATATTGTATCTCATTATTGTAAGCCACCTTGAGTCCTTTTCCAAGGAGAAAGGTGGGTAAAATAGTCTAAATTAAATTAAATTAAATTAAATTAAATTAAATTAAATTAAAATAAATAAATAAATAAATAAATAAATAAATAAATAAATAAATAAATATATAGTCATTCTTCTTGTCATTTCTGATGGTGGCACAAAATCTAAAACAAACAAAAAGAGGAGACTTTCAGGTTCTCTAAGTGAACTTTCTAAGCTGGATATTGCAGGTCTGAAGAAGCATGAAAATAAAACAAGCAAAAAGCCTGGCCAGATTTTAAGTCATTTTATTTCACATTGTTCACATTTCCAAACAACATTAAACAATAATTAAGCAAAAATATAAAAATTAAATAACAAAAATAAATAAAGGTTGAGGAGAAAAACACAATTGTAAATATAAGAGATACTCCTATCTTATGGTTGTGTCACCATACTAATGCTAATGAGTGATATGATCTGTATTTATAATAATTTCTGAGCACAAACATAGAACATTCTCCATCTTGCTTTAACATACTCTCTTGGCTTGTCACATAACAACTCTGAGAGACTACAGTACTCTGCCGCCATATCGCAGTTCATATAAACTGTGGTCCCGGTATATTGCGGGGCCGCAGTATATAAAGGTACGGACAGGTTGTGCTGGGCCTGAGGCAAGTTGTATGGGACTGTTTGGGGCCTTCTATACTTACTCCATGCCTGGCACGGTCCTGAATGGACCTCCAATGGACTTCCAGGGCCTGTCATAGGCCCCAGAAGTAGTTTCCGGTGTTTTGAAAGTCACTTCCGGTTTACCGGATGCTACTTCTGAGGTCTGCAACAGGGGCCTGTTACAGTTCTCAGAAGTGACTTCCGGTCCACCAGAAGCCACTTCTGGGGCCTGCAACAGGCCCAGGAAGCCTGTCAGAGGCCCGTTTGGGACAACACCAAGTCTGGAGTAAGTGCAGGAGGCTCCAAACAGCCCCCCCCCGGTCCTGACCGGCCTGGAGATAAAGGCGTTATTTTAGGATTCTCCTGATCTTTCCATTTTCAGCCTCGCAGCTGTACATATATGAATCAATATATATCGATTTTTTTCAACAATTCCTGGCATGATGTTCAAAAGAAATGTTCCTGGTTTGAGGGTGACTTTCTGTTGTACAAATCTTGTGCAAAATCCCTTAACTGTATCCAAAAGTTTTTTACTTTTTTGCATGTCCGCCATGCATGAAAAAAGTCCTAGGTAGCTTCCTGCACTTCCAACAGGAATTACTAGTCCCAGACACAAATTTTGCCATCTTTACAGGTGTAAGGAACCATCTGTAGAACATCTTCCAGGCATTTTCTCTTAATCCATATGTAGTTGTTGTTCCACATTTGTGAATCATCTGTATCAATATTGTATCCAAAAGTTTGCACCCATTTAATCACAACAGCTTTGACCCTTTCATCTTCTACATTGTATTCTAGCAGATAAATATACAATTTATTAATAATTTTATTACTAGTAATTACCCATAACTCATCAACCTGAACCTTCTCCTTATAAGAGCCAATAATTTTATCTTTCCTGTACCTAGTTTCTGATTTCAACACTGACCACCAGTGTGTTTGTAGACCTTCCTTTAACTACCTGTCAAAAGCTCATTGTAAGTATTTATGTATTTATTTATTGAGTATTTTTACCCCGCCTTTCTTCTTGGAAAAGGACCCAAGGCGACTTACAGTAAGGAGGGACAATATGCAGTCCAGTACAATTAATACATATTCAGTTTGAGAACAGGGAATTGAGGGGACCTTACAGCATTAGAAGGCTAACAGTGATAATATTGTGTCAGTGCAATCACTCAAGGAGAGATATAAACACAAAGTCTGTGTAGCCATGCATGGTAGATTAAAAAAAAAAACCAAAACCACACACATAAACACACAGTGATAGTCCATCATTCAGGGAAAGCTTGCCTGAAGAGAAAGGTCTTTGCCCCATTTCTTCTGAAAGTAGGGAGGGTTGGGTAAATGCTTGTATAGGAGCTACTCAGATAAGTATTTTTTTATGTTTGCCCCTGGTATTTTCGCTATACCTGGTACAAGGCTTTACTTACAATATGTTTAGAGAAGTGTGATGTTCTTTAACCTTATCATACCATACATAGGCATGCCATTCCTTTTAAGTTTCAAAAGCCTTGAGTCCCTTAAAGTGATCAATTCCTTTATCCAGCTCATTGCACAGGCCTTATAGTATAGTAAGCAATTTGGTAAACTTATTCCTCCTCTTTCTTTTAAATCCTGTAACACTTTAAGTTTAATTCTTGCTTTTCTGCATATCTGGCGCGATGTTGAGACATCAGGATTTGTAGTCAAAGCAAATTGCCATGATAGAGATTGCAAACCTATGAATAACTGAGAATTAAGCAGCTTAAGCCCACCCTGCCTAAGTCCACTATGACTACTGGTCTATAGAGGTTTCTTCTGATTTCATTTTGAAAAACAGCAGAGGAAATGTTATTCTGTGCATGATCTACTTGGGCCCTTTGCTTTGTTCCCCCCCCCCATTTCTGGAACAGCCAGCAGACGTTTCATTATACCATGTGAAGGTGCTGCTGACACTCTGAGACCATAGCTCTCAAGCCATAGTAGGCAAAGAGGAGGAAGGAGGAGAGATATCTCTTACCAAGCTGCCTGATGAGGACAGTCTGCAAGGAGACAATAGCGAGGAGGAATCAGAGATAAAAGAAGACCAGGAAGGCTCATGGGATTCCTTCAGCACAATGGAGTGAGAAAAGAGGATATATGGAGATAGAATGCAGAGGCTTAGGATCCCTAATTCTGTGCCTTGGCTGAAGAGGAGCATGCCTGGGAAGAGGAGTCCTCAGCTGAAGTTCCCAAGCTCAGGTCTCCCTAGCACTCACCCAATGAGTAAAGGAAAGAGCTGCAGGGACCCCAGGGATAAAACTCCAAGAGACAACCTTGCCAGCTGCCTTGTCCAACAGGAGCACCGGTACCCATTCCACGACAGTTTATTTATGTATTTATTTATTTATGTATTTATTTATTTATATTTACATCTCAGCTGACTTTCCGAAGGAACTCTGGGCGGTTCACAGCAAGAAAAGCCATAAAATTCAACTATAAAAACAAAGTAAAACAAACCTAATCGATCAAGACATTAAAATCATTTTTTTAAAAAAGAAAAAAAGAAAAAAAACATGTGATATATGATGGCAGCAAAAAAGAAGGGAAAAGAGAATATAATAAACCACCATTAGTCGCTAAAAGCAGCCTGGAAGAGCCAAGTTTTTAATTGCTTACTAAAGGTTGAGAGGGGCTCTATGGTACTAATATCGCTGGTTCCACCAAATGGGACCTGCCGCAGAGAAGGCACAGTTCCATGTAGAGGTCTTATGAGTTTCCCGCAGGGTAGCAACTCTAAGCATGAGGACCTGGGATGACCTAGTGTGCCAGGCCAAGGAAGATCTTAGAACAGTGTGTGTGTGTGTGTGTGTGTGTGTGTGTGTGTGTGTGTGTGTGTGTGTGTGTGTGTGTGTGTGTGTTGTGTCGTTACAGTCATGACCGACTCTACGTGACTCTATGTCCATGGAGTTTTCTTCGCAGGAGTACTGGAGTGGCTTGCCAGTTCCTACTCCAGGCGCCTACAGCACCTGGTGTTCCCTGGTGGTCACCCATCCAAGTACTAATCAAGGCCGTAGCTTCCAAAATCAAGAGAGGTCGGATGTGCTTAGGGCATTTAGGCAGCTCCTTAGAACAATACACTCTGTCAAATAAGCTGGTCCTAAGCCATGGAGGGTTTTATAAATCAAAACCAGTACCTTGAACCTAATCTGGGAAGCAATGGGTAGCCAGTGCAGGTGGGCCAGAATGGGGGTGATGCAGTCATATCTTCCCACACCAACCACCAATGTGTCCGCTACATTCTGCATCTGCTGCAATTGCTGGATAAGGTTCAAGGGAAGCCCTATGTAGAGTGTGTTACAGTAAATCTATCCTCAAGATAACCAGTGCTTGCATGACTGGCTTTAGGAGGTTACCATCAAGATATGGGCAAATCTGGGCAACGAGCCTAAGTTGGGAGAAGGCAGCTCTGGAGACGGCAGCCAGCTGGGACTCCAAGGATAGCACCGAATCCAGGATCATACCCACGTTCTTCACTCTATCAGCCAGCTGGAGGGAATCATAGAATCACAGAATCAGAGAGTTGGAAGAGACCTCAAGGGCCATCTAGTCCAACCCCCTGCCATGCAGGAAGCCCATCACAATATTTTCGACAGATGGCCATCCAGCCTCTGCTTAAAAACCTCCAAAGAAGGAGACTCAACCACCCTTTGTGGCAGCATATTCCACTGCCGAACAGCTCTAACTGTCATGAAGCTCTTCCTAATGTTCAAATGGAATCTCTTTTCCTGTAGTTTGAAACCTTTGCCCCGGGTCCTAGTCTCTGAAGCCATGGAAAACAAACCTGTTCCCTCTTCAATATGACATCCTTTCAAACATTTAAACATAGCTATCATACCCCCCCTCAGCCTTCTTTTAGAGAGGCTAAACATTCCCCATTCCCTAAGCCGTTCTTCACAAGACATTTCCTCCAGACCCTCAACCATCCTGGTCACCCTCCTCTGCACCCGCTCGAGGTTGTCAACATCCTTTGTAAACTGAGGTGCACAGAACTGGACACAGTACTCCAGGTGGGGTCTGACCAGAGCAGAATAGAGTGGGATTATCACTTCCCTTGATCTAGACACTATGGTTCTGTTGATGCAACCAAGAATCACATTGGCTTTCCTGGCTGCCGCATCATGCTGCTGACTCATGTTCAATTTGTGTTCCACCAAGACTCCCAGATCCCTTTCACAGGTACTATTCTCCAGCCAAGTGTCACCCATGCTATATCTGTGCAATTCATTCTTTTTACCTAGATGTAGCACCCTACATTTCCCTCTGTTGAAATCCATTCCGTTAGCTTTGGCCCAGCATTCTAATCTGTCAAGGTCCTTTTGGATTTTCATCCTATCCTCTAGGGAATTAGCAATCCCTCCCAATTTGGTATCATCTGCAAATTTAATTAGCATACTCTCTATTCCTTCCTTCAAGTCCACTCCAATACAGGGTTCAGGCAGCGATCAAGGGTCCACACAGCCTCCGTTGCAGAGGTGGAGAAGGAGAGATAGAGCTGCATGTCATCAGCATACTGATGACAGCAGGCTCCAAATCTCCAAATGAACTCTGCCAGCAGCCTCATGTAGATATTGAACAACATGGGTAAGAGTGCCGACCCCTGAGGAACCCCACATGCGAAGGACCAAGGGGCTGACAGAACTCCACCCAGCTGTATTCTCTGGCCACGTTTGCATAGGAAGGACTAGAGCCAGCACAAGGCTAGGCCACCAATCCACACCTCCAAATGCCTGCCCAGGAGGATACTGTGGTCGATAGTATCAAAAGCTGCAGACAGATCGAGAAGGCCCAACAGGGTAGAGCAACCCCTGTCAGCGCACCTCAACAGTTGTGGTGCTCGTGATGAAATCACCAGCATGAGAGACAAGACTCCAAGAGTAATGGGCACCAATATCCCACCATATAAATAGAAGGAAGGAAGGAAGGAAGGAAGGAAGGAGAAAACACTTTATGAAATGAAGATTCTTAGGGCTCCCTGTGGCCTTAACAGGGAATTCTCTTGAAAGAACATTCACTAGCAGGTTAATACAGGAAACCTACAGGGAGTGTTCCTGGTTATTTGCCCAGCATGGAGCCCATGGAATTATTGGTTGGAGACCCAGCTGATGCAGGGACCATCGGGGTGAGACCAGCAGTGCTCAAAACTTGTTTTATGGTCACAAAGAAAACTTGCTGAAGTTAGTGGAAAATGCATAGAAAAACATAACATTATATTGCTTATAATATTCATAATGCTATTCTGATGCCTTAGTCCTGATAAAGTTACTATAGAGTCCTCTTTTCATGTCTGACATGTTCAGAATATACTTTGGATGCGTACATAGCAATAACTTTTTAAGCATATTTTGGAAAAAGAATGTGAATGAATGACTAAAGGATTAATTGATCAGTGAACATGTATCCTACCTTGTGTAGCATCCTCAAAATGGCTCTCAACAACATTAATTCTGTACATATACCAGTATTGGTCAAATGCCATAAAGCGCTGCAGGGAACTACTAATAGGTATTAAGTTCTCATTTGTATTCCTTCTAACATACCATCAACTTCTTAAGTAGTGGCAATTCACTATTTGATTTTCAGCACTGCACTGATACCAGTGTACATTAGGAAAATGATCTGGGTTAAGAGTTCATTAATAAGCAAATAAGGTCATCCCAAATAAGTGATTACACATAGAATCTGAAAAAGATGAATTGGGGCATTTATGAACTTAGCTTCTCAATGCAGTGGAGGGATGCCCATTACCTTCACTTCCTAAATCTAGCACCTATGTTCTTTTCTTGTAGGCTGTGGGTATGGTATTGGCCTAATTAACATGAAAAGCCCTGCAAAATTCACAGATTTGTTCATCATCTGCATCTACAATAAATGTGTTGCCTACTTTTGGGGGGAGGAGCTGTACTATCAATGGAGTTCACAGGTCTGAACTGGAGCAAGTTCAGATGAGGGTAACAAGAATGATCAATAGCTGAAAAACCAAGCCCAGTGAAGAAACACTGAAGGAACTGGGCATGTTTAGCCTTGAGAAAGGAAGATTGAGGTGAGATATGACAGCACTTTTCAAATACTTGAGAGGTAATCATACAGAAGATGGAGAATCTGTTCCTGATCATTCCAGAGTGCAGGACACGTAATAAGGGACACAAGTTATAGGAAGCCAGAATTAGGTTGAATATCAGGGGAAAACTTCTTAACTGTTAGAGCAGTATGGCAGTGGAACACAATTGCATTGGAAGATGCTGAGTGCTTGAATGCTGGAAGCATTCAACAGAAAACTGGAGCAAATATGTTAGATCTGCTTTGATTTGGATTCCTGCACTGAGCAGAGGGGTGATCAATGACCTTATAGGTCTCTTCCAACTCAGTTATTCTCTCTGATTCTATGACAGAGGGTAGCACTGCAGTGACCAGCTCAGTAGTAATCAGATTACTATTATCAGATGTATAGCCCTATAAAATTAGTTTCTTAATTTCTGCTTCTCATTGATTCCTTTGAGAACTTTAAGCTCAGAAATGGCTCTGGGCATACCAAGCTATCAGATGCTTCCTGGATCTTGTCTTGTCTTGTTTTTTTGTTGTTGTTGTTTTTTGCTTTCTACTGGTACCTTGCTCCAATGGACAGTCCAAATGGTTAAAAGTTCTGCTTATTTCACTACATGTATTTTCTCCCAGCAGATTTAATTTTTCAGTCAATAGTTCTTCAAACACCTGAAATGCAGTATTTCAAAATGGGAATAATTTTCATAATACTGCAAGGTGGAAGTATAATAGCCCTCTTTTCAGCTATCATTCAAACAGCATGTAGCCCATTTGTGGAAGATGGACAGTTACTTGCAACGTAATATATGAATACTGGAAAGCAAAATCACTCTCTAATGTATAAAATTCCAGCCCTTTTCACATACAATTATTTTTCCTCAGTGATAGCAGTTGGCTAATAATTTGTGAATAGTGAAGACAGAATTTTCTGCAACATATAATGCTAATTTCCCATCTTTTGCTTAAAATCCTTCTCAAAAGAAAAATGCGATAATGTCATTAGTAAAATTCAAGGCAAAAACACACACACACACACAGAGAGAGAGAGAGTTTATTTGTGGCTGGTCCAAAATTGTATCTGCACCAGCTGAGACATTATCCTTCTCTAAAGGAAAAATGCTATCTACAGCATATTTAATTGTGTCATTAAAGTGGTTCAGGAAAACAATACCTAGAAAGATTGAACACTATATATTAGATGATCACCCTGCAGTGGCCAGATCTGGTAAATACACTCTGAAAATAAATACATATAAATACATATTTCTGAGAGTTTAATTTAATATTTTCCAGACAGAGAATAAATCAATTAGTGGATACTAGTAGAAGAGGGGGTGTCATACTATATTTTAAAATTTAAATGCTAGGTACCAAAGATTTTAATTTCAATATACAAAACATGTATTATAGTGATATCTCATGTGTCATTCAGGTACAGTCCTTCAAGTTTTTCAAGTTGAAGGTATAGTACCTTGGTTTATGAACATAATTTGTTCTGGAAACATGCTTGTATACAAAAACACTCTTATATCAAAGCAAATTTCCCCATAAGAAATAATGGGAACTCAGATGATTCGTTCTGGGGTCCAATAGACCACATACAGTACACCCAAAATTCCAAAACTCATAAAAGAAATTGGCTAGAAGTCCACGTCCACACCATGGTTTACATACCTGGCTGGGGAATCTGTTCTGCTTGGGACTAACAACTGGATATTACTCTGTATTTTAAATGTGTCAATAATAAAGTGCAATATGTAGCCCTATGCACAGTTGACTAGCTGCCCCATGACTAGAAATGGTTTGAAAAAATAAGAAAGAATGTTGAAAACAAATTAAGAAAAATATAAACATAAAGAAAAATAAAACCCTAACCCACATGTTCCTGGCTTGTGCAAGAAAACTTCTATTCTTCTCTCCAGACTCTGCTTTGGAGACTGCCAGACAATCACCCACAATCCAGCAGGGGGAGACAGCCACCATTGTCTCACATGATCATGTGACCTGCTCCAGTGCTTTTATATCAAAACATTGCTTGTTGATCAAGACAAAATTTAGGAGAAATGTTTGCTCGTCTTGCAAAACACTCTAAAGCTCTTAAATCAAGGTATTACTCTATATAATTTACATTCTTACTGAAATCAGACTGATATTTTCAATGAAACTAAGATAAATGTTTAAGTATTTAATTGAGAGTAGGCTCCTACCAACACCAAGATTGGGCAAATTGTTGCATGTCTTGATGCTGATCTGACATCTGCATTTTAGTGGCATATTCAACAATATATGTATAAACCCAGATGCTAAATCTGGAAGCACACTGAAAATAAATAAAATAAAACTTATTTGATCACTCAATCTCATT
This sequence comes from Phrynocephalus versicolor, assembly GCA_023846285.1. Classification (NCBI taxonomy): domain Eukaryota; kingdom Metazoa; phylum Chordata; class Lepidosauria; order Squamata; family Agamidae; genus Phrynocephalus; species Phrynocephalus versicolor. The sequence goes on along the minus strand of JAHTLZ010000007.1, from coordinate 4,177,083 downwards.
TTAATTCATCTTTTTGTAAATGTGCATTATCTTCAAATAATATCCCTATACATGTATGCCATAATTTCATGTCACTTAGTCATGCTGCTTTATTTTCAAATGGGACTCAACAGTAACTGTTTCATCCATGGAATAACTCTATTATAATTTTCTGTCAGGTTTATTATCCCAAGACAATGAAACCATGTAATTAAATTAACTGTGACTGCAATTCATTTTCAGATTTTCAAAAAAGCTTATGGTACCTTTCATGGAACATTTAATAAGCCCATCATTAAAAACATTGACCTCCCACAGAATTTATTTCCTGGACTGAATTAAATATATATTGCTATACTATCCTGGTTTATCAGTGACACAGGATTTAAATATGTCAACAAAAAAGATGGATGACAATAGGTAATCAAAGGATTCCAAGTGAATGACTTCCCCATTAAACAGTATTGAAATGGCTGGACAGAAAAACAAAGAAACAAAAACACAGTGGGTAAGACTAGAGATGCCATTTGTTTTTATTAGACTCCATAACAAAATAGGAATACAAAAGTAAGTGAGTTGATGTAACTGCCGATCCAGTGGTAACTGAGAATTTTCTTTCAATCTGCTTTAGATTTACTGACATTACTAAAACTGGCTAAATTTACCAAAATCCACAATCAGAGAAACTGATTATCCATTATCCTTTACAGAACTTTCCTTAAAAGGACATCTTCTAAAATTTCACCTGAATGAATTCAACCACAGAATTTTGATTATTCTCAAGGGAAATATTTGAGTGCCTGTAGGTTATTAATCAATGGGTATTGCTAGAACAGTGCAACATTACTCTTACAATTAACCTGTGCAATTGTTCTTTTACTTCCAGTAGTCCGGTAGCATTTTAAAATCCCTTTTTCTTTTAAATGTTTCAGGCTCCTAGAAATCACCAGCCTGTGGAAGGATGCATAACATAGATTGGAAGCTTTTGAAGCTGAGGTAGGCGTTCGTGCCTGAAGGGAGATGGTGGTGGGAAAGAGGCCAGAACTGGCAGCAATCTATTTTGGCTTCATATGTTGAAATTGCATAGTGAGGTGCTATCCCCCCAAAAATAAGTTATCAGTGCTAAGAGATTTAAGCAGACAGAGCTGCACACAGATTTGGCTAACCAAGAAGAAGTAATAAAAATCATATAGAAGGATAAAGAAACAGCCTCACCCTTCAAGATATAAGAGGAGGAACCTTTCTCCCTTATCCCCCAGGAAACAGAACAGCAACAGGAGCAGCAAAGTCAGCCTGAAGACCATGCACAGATGACTCAGGATCCTCCAGCACTGCAGGGGACCCCTTCCAAGCCTCAAAGGAGGTGAGTAGTTGCGGACTCCTTGCTTAGAGGAACAAAACCAACCATCTGCAAGCCTGACAAAATGGACCACAAAATCTGTTGTCTCCCTGGAGCCAAGGTTTGGGATGTAACAGAGAGATTGACAAGACTCATCAAGCCCACTGAGTTCCATGTAGGAACAAATGATATGGCAAAGTCGCAGCTTTCGGGACATCACAAAGGAGTGTGAAGAGTTGGGTAGGAAGATTAAGGATCTGGGTGGACAGGTGGTACTTTCATCTCTCCTCCCTGTAGAAGAATGTGGCCCTTGAAGGGAAAGAATAATAGCAGAGGTGCCAGCAGGAACAATTTGGCTTCCTGAACCATGGTTTGATATTTCATTCAGATGGACTACTGGGCGAGGAAGAGGTGCCCCTCACCAGTAATAGTAGGAATATTTTTGCAAGGAGGATTGAAAATTTGATAAGAAGACTTTAAACTGAGTTCCCAGGGGGAGGGAGAAAATCTTCTTAAGGGTAGGAAACCAGAAGGGGTGGTGGGGAATAGCCCAAATAATGCAGTAGGAACAGAAGAAGGAGCATTACAGTCCAACATTATGAAGAAAAATAGGTTAAGCAAAGGGCTTGCAAGAGGGACACACAGCCTTAAATATCTCTACACCGATGCACAGAGTATGGGAAACAAACAGGAGGAGCTGGAACTCCTGATACAGCAAAATCAATATGATATAATTGGTATTACCAAAAGCCTGCTGGGATGAGACTTATGATTGGAATACAGTTATTAGACGGTATTTATAACCTGTTTCAGAGGAAAAGGCCTAGTAAAAAAAGGAGGAGGAGCAGTCTTATATACTAAGGATATTTAAGCTGCTGAAGAAATCCAGGATACACAACTGGGAAGTCAGGTTGAGACTATTTGGATGAGAATTAAGGGGGGTTGAATTTTTTTAATTACAGAGTTATAGGCATTTATGTGTTCTTATTCAATTGAATGAGAATTACAAATATTTGCAAGTCTGAATATTGGCCCAATTCTGGGTCTACACAGGATTAGTGGGAGAGGAACAGATTGCACTATATCCAACCAGTTCTTGATCTGAAACACCCAAAGGGTGGTTATGGTTATACCTGATCAAGGGATCTATGCACAGTGGTAGGAGAAGATAAGTTTAGATTCTAATTGTATTAAGCCTTGGTATATGACCTCTCTTCATGGTCTTTGAAGAAAGAAACCTTATACTGGTGGGCGTGTGCTTCTGCTGTACATGCCTAAAGCTTCTATACACTAAGTACTGAAAAAAGCAAACAAGTATGGAGATTAAGAAAGGAATGTTTTACCTCAGTTGATGTTTGACTGTGTACAGAAGAGATGCAGTAGTTGTCTTCTTCCCACCTAAATCATCCCACTGAAGAGGAATGTAAATAGGGATCGTTGTGGTTAAATAGTTGCAAACTTTCCAGAGGCTTAATTTATGATTCAATTTATCTAAATAAAAAAGATACCATACAGTTGGTGCATGAAATAATTTCAGGGGTACAGTAGGTGGCCATATGAAGTATAGTGTATTCAGTTAAAAACTGCTGTCTGTAGGTCAGTGTAACCCATGCACGAGAATGTATTTTTGTCTTTGTCTTTTCTGCAATCTTGGAATAGTGCCTAATAAGAAAAAAACATGAGATTGTCCTTGCAGTTTCTGTGGGATGTTTTTGAAAGCAGTCAGTCGATGAAGCTGGCATGGCTTCGCTGGATTAAACCAGCAGCAGATGTAGATGAGATTCTCAAGATTCTGCGAACAGTAATAGTTGTATATTTATTGAACAAAACTAGCTTGAACTCTTAAGGGATGGAGACTCAAGAAATTGTTGAAAACTTTAGAGAATTCCATACCAGAAAAATATATCTGAATTATTATTTACATATTGGACACCCTTCATACTGGCCAGAGAAGAGGTCTGGATCTATGGTGGCAGAAGTAGGATCTCTTCACATTATTCAATTGATTATTAATATGGCAGGAGGATATGGCATTTTTCCATCACATTTCCATTACTGAGAAGTTCAATGTTATGGTTTGTACTTGGACATTTTATTGGCATCACCTTAACAGCATGTCTTAATATGCTTTATCATTCTGAATGGTTGCATGTGGTAAATAGGACCCAAAGGATTTTGACAGTTTTTGCTTGTAATTGATCTATACATCTGCTATTAAAACAAAATCACAAGAAATTAAATGCATGAGGGCTTCAAGTATATACAAATAACTTCCTCTTCTTTATGTCACCAGTGCAGGAACCCCTACCCTACTTCCATGCCTGGCTAGCCTGCTGCCAAAGGAGGCAAAGGAGGGAAGCATGCATTTTTGCTGTGACTGGATGGTCATGCGAAAAGGAGGAGACTAACAGCACACACCAAACGGTGCATGGGGAGAGCAGGCCAGATGAAGGGGGATAATGTTGAGCTGATGACTCACAAAAACCTGGCATAAAGCAATTCATCCCCATATCTAATCCTCAGATCAAGAGAAATCAGCAACTTAAAATGCCACTAGATGTGTCTTTTTCTAGAAGCTCCATCTGTTTTACCCTCGGAATCATGCCTTCTAGAATTCCTAAGTAGTCAAGCCTAACTGAGTCAGGAAGCTTGGTAGATCTGTAGGGCTCTTATTGATTTCCAAGAGCCAATGTGTGTGTGTGGGGGGGGTCGGTCAACATTCATGAGGAGTAACATAGATGCATTTGGACTATATGACCACAGCCCCTGACAGGTACATCTACAAAGTGGTTTATATGTGCCAGTCCGTCAGACTGCTGAAATACTCCAGTGGCTACAATCTGACTGGGTTATTAGGATTTTTATCATGAATTAACTGGTAGCACAGGAAACCTTAAAGATAAAGGAGCTATCCTTATATATATTCTGGAACACCCGGAAGAGTTGCCAAACAATCATACTTTTCCCTGTCAATCAACACAAAGAGAGTGAAACCAAACAATGAAGAAGAGCAACTCATGGACTCCAGGCCATCAACAGTAAAGCAGCAGAGATGGGGTGGATTTGATAGATGATTCTTCAGCCAATCTTCATCCTGTGCATACAAAGAAAACCTAGTCATTTCCTGCTCCCAAGGCAGGGCAAGATCACTCAGATCTGGATCTAGAATGTGGTGCTTTATCTTGCTGTTGGCTTATTCCCGTTACAGGTCATTGATGCTGTTCAATGCATTATTGACTTGTCATTCAAAGATGTGCTTCCTGACTTCATTCAGAGGCAGGAGAACAGATGCTTTGAATTTTTTCTGTGCACCAGGGATGGGGGAGGAAATCACCTGAAACAAGGAGGATAATCTGTGCAAAATCAAACCATACATGTGACATTTCCAAAATCAATTATACTGTATACATTCCGCTTTCAGTTTTCAAATGCAGGAGAGATGGAATGTGAAACAGAGCTAAGCTGCAAAACAATTCTGAAAATGAAACAGAGAAATCCACCTACCCTATTGGAGGGTTCTTCATAAATCTAATGCCATACAGTATCACTGTTCTTCATAAGAATCTTGCCATCAGCATGAATGTGTTTTTACTAAGTTCTTCAATGAAGCCTTTGATGATCTGATTCCTCTTTTCTTGGCCCACATCCCAGCCTGATGTATCTTTGTGCTTTGCTTCAGTTAATTACTTAGATTTGATGGCCACTTCTGCCATGCCATTACTTATTGCTACTTGAGAACAATGGTAATAAAGGTTTGTCACTTACCCCAAGGTCATTTTAACCCTGTTTTAATTTGGTTGTATTCCCTACCTAGTGATAGTTGTGATAATAGAGTAAGAGGCATTTTCAGTTTACACTGACCCCATAAGAGCAAGCACTATGTATTCACTGAAGGTAACATCTGCTGAGTAAGCCTTTAAAACATAGCACTGTTATTTTGGAATGTTAACTATAAGTCATCATGGCCAGCAAGGGAGCAGTATAAAGATTCTGTTGATTCAGTCACTTCCAGAGGAGGAAAAATGATGTTGGGTGGATATTTTTCTGAATTATTTCATACTTACTATTAATCTTATTGTAGACATCAATGAATGTGTCAGATATGTATATTTCTACACATGACACGTCTGGTGATTTCTACACAACATAGCAGTCTCTCTTTTCCTCTTTTCCTCTTTTCTGCACAAATATATGCACACATGCAGCAGTTACTTCCAATGAGAAAATTGCCATGCAGTTGTTGTGCAGTTACCAGACTTGGTATTTTCTTAAATGTTGTTGATTCCTTATTAGGGATGTGAACAGCAAAAAAGGTTTGTATTTACTTTATATCTTCCCCCCTACCCAGCGGGGTGCAACTTTCATTTTCTTTGGGTTGTTTAAATTATGTAGGAATCCTTTCATTTTATACAAAGGGGAAAACTTTTTTCAGATCTTTCATTTCATGTTTCCCCATTTGTGTTTGTGAAAGCCCCAAACTCCTTTAAAAATCTAAAAAACCTACTCTTTAATAAAAACAAACAAACACACACACACACACAAAACAAAACTACTAGAATGTGGGGAGATTTGAACCCAGCAGACTCAAATCTGTTTTAAAGGTTTACTCTTTTTTTAATTTTAAATTTTTCCCCTAGCTCTGACCAGCTTGCCTGCGGTCTGGTCGGTGCTCTCTCCCCCCCCCCCCGAGTGCAGACTAGCTGGCCTGTGGGCTGATTGGCACTTTGTTATGTTTATTTTTTTCCCCCAGCATCAACCAGCTAGCTCCCAAGCTGGTAAATGCTTTTTTAATTTTTAATTTTTTTATTTTCTCTAGCGCTGACCAGCTGGCTCCTGGACTGGTCAGTGCTTTTTAAATTTTTAGTTATTTTTATTTTTTCCCTAGCACCGACCAGCTGGCCTGTGGGCTGGTCAACACTGTTTTTTTAATTTTAATTTTAATTTTTCCTGCACTGACCAGCTGGCCTGTGGGCTGGTTGGCACTTTTCCCCCCCCTAGTGCCAACAAGCTAGCCTATGGGCAGGGAGGGCCTCCCCGGCCCTCCCTGCTCCGCCACAGCATCCCTGGCACGGCAGCCACCACCGCCGCCACCGTCCCCTCCGCCACGATGGACGCCGAGGCAACTAGAGAAGGCACCTCGGGTCCGAATCGGGCCCCGTCCCTCGCCGGGGGCGGGGTCACTTTCCCCGCGGCGGTGATGCTTCCCCTGGTTTCCTCGGGCGGCCCAGTGCTGATTGATCCATGGACCGGCACCGGTCCGCGGCCTGGGGGTTGGGGAACACTGCTTTAGAGGATCTTTTTCAGCAAAAACCACAACCGCTTCTTCACCCAATCAACAGGGGCAATTTTGGGGCTTTATATAATTTCCTAACTCCATTCTGTAGCTCCCAAAAGTTTCCACGAGGATCAGGGGTCATCTCTAGGGATCCCAGAACTTTTGAAAGGGTATAAGTTTTTAAATTGTTATTTGTTTGGAAATAACCATGATGACCAATAACGTCATCCAAGTTGCCTAAAACAACTTTCAGCCTCTATTTTCTGCTCGGAAATTGAATATATTTCCCTAACTAACACTACATTCCCTAACTAACAAAGAAACACCTGACAAAACTTATGAAGATTTTTTTTCTGGTTACTCTTCTACTGTTTTTTTTTTTTAGTCTGTAAACTGGTTTAAAAGACATTAGAAAATTTCAGACTTTGATACATACTATCTGTCTACAAGTGACACATATGCATATAAACAATGCCATGTAATAAGTGATAGAACAAATCAGTTGTTTCAGATGAATTGATGGTGGGAAGGATCCAAGCTAATAATCTTTTGTAGCAAATAATGGTTGCTTCTATTATTGATTTTCTAACTGCAGATATGTATGTAAAGCAACAGTGACTGGAATGGTACGGGTTCTGTATACACTATGAATCATTGATTGCATATGTAGCTTTGTTTTCTTCCATCCAACAATTGGATTAGTAGGTGAGCTGCATATACAGCGCTCTTCACACTGGGAATACAGACACGGAGACCTTCAACCTTCTGCATGTGTACAACCCCAGGCAGGTTCAGGGCATCTTTACGGGGAGAAATGAATAATCAGATGACTGCCTGTTTATATAAGATGGAGATTGCCAACAGCTCTTTGGGCTGACTTTGGACATAATTCTTTGAAATATTCCTGCAGTTGCAGCATGCTACTTGCTCTCTGACCCAGCTTGTCAATTATGAGCATATTGCCTCTCACTGTGTTGACTGAGAAACTACTAATATTTGTTCTGCTATGCAGCATTATTTTGAATTAACTTTCCCTTTGTGGTTAGCATAATGTGATTATAAACAGGTTACTATTGCTGTTTTTACAGGAAATAATGTATAATGGGAGATGGTTGTCACATTGAAGTAATCATTCTAAAGGAATCCAGTTAATACCACGGTGTTTAGGGATCCAGACTTCAACAAAATATGACATTTTCAAATATTAATACGTTTATGCAATTAAATTACAGTTTTGTATATAATATAGTCCCCTTAGGCCCTTTTGGGGAGAAAGGCTATATAGCACTGAGGTGAACCTTTTAGAGACTGAGTGACCAAACTGTGATTCCAAACCCATTTGTTTTTTGCATAGTGCCAATATGGCAATTTAACCTGAATAAAGTGATACCCCGAGTTACAAATACTTCAAGTGCTACCCTTCCGGAAAGTGAGGATCGAAGACCAGGCTTTTGAATTTCCCATGGCCATTGGTCTTGAAACGGCTTTGTGCAGAGAGCCGGGCAAAGGGGAGGCAGTGGTTTGTGGGCTCCTTTGTACCCTCAGTTTGCTCTCTAGCCACGCCACTTTTGGGATGTCCAGAGAGGTGCACCTGAAGAGTAAACTGGGGCTACAAACAAGCCCACAAGCCGCTGCCTCCCCTTTGCCCGGCTCTCTGCACAGAGCACAGTGCTGTGCTCTAAGCAGAGGGGGAAGTGCCATGGCTGTGAGAGGGCAATGTTTTGTGCCCACAGAAAGGGCTCTGCGTGCCTCCATTGGCACCTGTGCCATAGGTTCACCAACACTGCTATATAGAAATATTTTAAATAAAGTAAATAAATACTTTTTGTACAGAGGACCAGGTTTGCTCCACTGCTCCAGTGGTAACTGCAATTGCACCAAGGCAGAAGTGCAACCCACAAAGCATTTCTACCGGTACATAGCACAACATGCTGCTCATACAATTGGTTGTGCAATTTAATTTCACAATTCCATGGGGAAAATGCACTACCATTAATAGGATTTTGACCAGTAAATTTCAGAATTTTAATTTATTGGTGTGAATTAATAAGTATTCTACTACTTTGCACATGCTTGTATTCTCTTCTGTAAACCTGTAGGACCCTGGTTTGAATTAAGATCACTTAGTATGACAAAAGAGGTTCCAATCTTTATACTCCATGTATGTCCTTCCCAAAATTTCCCTCCTTCCCTCCTAAAAAAAGCAATGAGGAGTACCAATTTTGCTTGGGAATTTAAGCAGCCAGGAAACAACTCCCTGACTCTAAGATACTGCTCTACTGGGAGCAGGAAGCGAGATTAAAAGAAGATAGAAGCAGTCAAGGGAAAGGAAGAGATAAGGATGTCACAGCTGCAAGATGTGCAGGAAATGTTATGAACAGATTTGAAGACGTAGCACTTAAGGGGTAGAAAAAAAGACGAAGACAAAAAGAGTGAAAGTATAATGCTAAAGGTATAAACTGCCAAAGTGAAAGGAAGAAAATAAACAAAATAGAAATGAGAGCAGCTCAAAAAAGTATCATGCAAGCCCACAAGCCCATATTTCTGGCTTTTTATTAGTATATTTCTCTGAAGAACAGGATCATGCTGAAATTTAAATGGTTATGTAAATCACTATGCAAATTACCTGTAACCTCCAGGCATCTGGGAAGTTGCCAGGGCTGTTTCAGAACCAAAGTGCTTCAGATAACACAGCTTTGTGGTTGTAAATTCTCATGCAAATTGTGTCAATGTGTAAATTTAAAGCAATGGGTTTATTGAAAGTAAGTTACCTGAGGACCTGTTATTCAAATTGCAGCAGTAGTCTATTTTCTGGGATTTTTTTTCCTACATGGCTCCCTGTGGTTTCATCATACAACCTGGAGAATATTGCCACCTACGTTTTTGGAAGAGATCAGCACAGAAAGGTCACAGAAGTCCTATGATTCTGAGTGAGCCAGATGTGTAACAAAGTGATGAGGATGCACTATTTTGCTTTAGAATTACTGAAACCTAGAAGGTCCCATTAGTTCATTCTGTAATATTGAGAAAGGAACAAGTCACAAAATTTCTCCATGTTACATTGAAATGTACAATTGCTTCATTCCTTCTTAAAGAAGAATCAGGTGTCTCGTGGTACATTGAGATAAAGGAATCTAGCATTCATTCTTTTCAAATGTTCTAAATTTCCACAATATTCCATTTGTGGAATTTATTACTGTGCATGAACCAGAAGTGCAAGCATCTTAGTCCTACTCTCCCAATTATTACTCAGAGATGTTCACTTTGTTTTAATCCAGGTAGCTGTTTTGTTTACCTGCATTGAATATGACCAAGCAGGCAGGTCAGTTGAATCTATTACCATCAGCTGTTTCTAAATAAACTCACTTCTTTTTAACCAAACTTAAACTAATTTTGTCTTTGAAGGTTCTCAGTCATCCAGGTGAGTTTATCTGGAAGTTAAGTCGTGAAAACTTCTTGGATGAGTAATGAAATGTTTGGATCTCATAAGGAAAGATGTCCAGTTGCAATGACCCAACTTCCACTTGAGCTAATTTTAATTTTCAAACCTTTTGGTTGCTTTTTACATCTCATATTATGCTGTAGTATTGTGCTTATTGATGATACATTGTATTTGTTGTGATCTTAGCTTATTCATGTTTTAAAATTTATTCTAGAACATCTAAAGTATCAATTTCATTAGCTGTTTAACAAATGAAACAAACAAATATCTCTGCAATATAATAGTGAAACTTTAAAAAGCAGTATAAAACAAATTGAGACCCTTTTGTTAAATAGAATTTCCCCCATTAAGTTTCTGCTCTGTTCCCAAAACTATTTGAACAATCAAGTCAAATAACTTATCATTTATCCACAGTCTCCTATGTAAACTGAACTTTCTACAGATCAATAGTAATTTAAATGTCATCCTTTGCAGTAAAATCACTGTGATCGCACGTCTGTTTATTTCACAAGCCCAATGATTCTTAAAATGAGTCTGGAAAAGCAATCACACTTGTCCCTTTGGAAATAAATGATACAAACAGAAAAGAAAATTCTTGTCTTTAAACTGTGAAACTGCTCAGATTAAGGAAAGCTCACCTCTTAGAGTTTGATACTGATTTATTGAGACACAGCTTACAATTTAATTCCATGACAAAATGAACTGTTAATAAGAGATGCTATAAATAGTCATGAAGGGGAGAATGCTGTTCAGTGAGACCAATCAGAACTTTGGTCGTGGTGGACGTATAAAGAGTAACAATCATAAAACAGAGAGAGAAAGAGAGGGAGAGAAAGAGAGAGAGAGGTGTGTACCTCTGCTTAGGAAAGGCTCAATTTAAGAGCAATTCGACTTAAGAGCCGAAAACCGTTGGTGTTTTAACTGCTGCCTTACAAATTTTAGATGTGGTCTGCTTTACTTACAATATTTTATTTTTTCAATTTTTTTATTTTTTTATTTTTTAGATAGGGCTGCTCTACTTAAGAGTTGTTTGACTTAAGATCATGCATTCAGTATGGAATAAACTCGTAAGTAGAGGTACCACTGTAGATAGATAGATAGATACATCATGGCTGCTTCTATACAGAACTCCTAACAATTAAAAGGCTTACTCTCTCTCTTATTGCACAATTAAAAGGCTTACTCTCTCCCATATTGCACAATCAATTTGAGGCTCTTTCCCTCATCACACCTCATGAGGCACACACCGAGGAACAACCGGTTCCACCTGAGGATCTCTCCCTCATCACAATTGATGAGATACAGGATCAGGTACATGTAGAAGAACAGGCTGCAGGAGAGAAGCTCCTTCTGCTAGGGGATTCTATAATTAGAAATACGGAGAGATGGATTTGTGATGAGCATGATAACCGTATGTTCACTTACCTGCCAGGTGCAAAGGTTGCAGACATCACGAGGAATCTAGATAGCTTGTTAAAGAGAACCGGGAAGGATCCAGTGGTGATGGTACATGTTGGTACCAATGATGTTGGGAACGCCAAGTGGTCAGTCTTGGAAACCATGTTCAGGTTGTTAGGTAGAAGATTGAAGTCCAGGACTTCCAAGGTAGCATTTTCAGAAGTGCTACCTATTCCTCGTGCAGGACCCGCCAGGCAGGCAGAGCTCAGAAGCCTCAATGCGTGGATGAGGCGATGGTGTCGAGAGGAGGGCTTTAGATTTGTCAGGAACTGGAGAACATTTTGGGACAAGCCAAACCTGTTCAGGAGGGATGGGCTGCACTTGAATCATGATGGGACCAGATTGCTGGCACTCAACCTCAAAAAGGCTGCAGAGCAGCTTTTAAACTGATAACTGGGGGAAAGCCGACAGGAGCTGAGTGGCATCCAGTTCGGAACACCTCATCCACAGGGAATGAGGTTGGAAAGGGTAGAGAATCACATAGAGATGACATAGCAGGTATTAGTACTGGGAGAATAATGGAATGTGATAGTTTGTCTACTGAAAAGAATAGCTGTGGGGGGGGGAGAGAACAAAGCAGCAGCTGTTGTTGCAGAACCCACTGTACAGGTGCTTCTACGCCAATGCTCGAAGCCTCCGACCAAAAATGGGAGAAATTGAACATTTGGCAGCTAGGGTGAGAGCCTGCCCCCCCTGTCTTTTCTACCCATCTGACTCCCCCCCCCCGACCTGATCTGGTTCCTGTCACTTGAGGAATTTAATTCTCACAGTTTAAGATAACATCGGCTGGCATGAGCCATAAAACCATGTTATACAGCTCTAACTCAACATTTAAAGATTCTCACCAGTTCTACTAACTAACCGTCCCTCCTCTTCTCCCCCTCCCCCCTCCCCTCAACTATACACCCCCACCTCTATTTGCTATTGCCTATCATATCATCTACAGTCCATGAATATTTGCTATGAAATATATATCTCAGCTCATAGTATATCTTACACCCCATTCTGCTGCTATGTATAACTGAAGAAGTTCACATGTAAACGAAACGTTACATTAAAATATGAAAGTTAGTCTTTAAGGTGCCACATGTTTGTGTCTTTTATTTTATTTTGTTTTGTTTTTCTTTGATTTTTTTCCTTAAAATCTTGAAAAGACTAACATGGCTACCCTCTTTGAAACTTATATTAAGGGGGGAATCAGTGTCTATGATTTTTTAGAAACTTTGTTTGGATGAAAATCTTCATTATTAGGGTAGATTCTTAGGGTGCTTTTACATGACCCCTAAAATCCGAGGCATAGGGCTCCCAGATGCAGAGCTTAAAATTGTTTCCCCACCAGCTGCGCACTTAAAAAAATATTAAGTACAACCACGCCCACCTAAGCGAGCCCCAGCGCATTTTAAAAGTACCTGGTCTCTGGGGTAAAAAAATTTCTGATGCGGATTGTAAAGCAGTGAGTGCTGGGCTGTCCTCGCCTTCTGTTTGGTTTTTTTTTTTTTTTTTGCCCCCACCCCACCCCTTTAAGAGACTGGAATGCTTCCCGGGCTGCTCCCAATGGCAGAGCGGAAGTGAGCCTGCATTCTTTTCTCCCTTTTTTTCTCCCTCCCTTCACACAGACAGGAGCAATGGTGTGCAGAGGGGTGGGAACACGGAAAGCAGAGCAAACCCCCAAGATCTCTGGTCCGAATTTAAGTTGCCAGCGGATCTTAGGCATCATGTAAAAGCACCCTTAGGTAGTAATGGAACAAACTAGACATGAGTGAATTAACTCGCATTTATTTCAGTGAAGTTGTGGTAAGTCCTAGTCCAGATAGAGTAAATTCTGAAATATTCTAACATATTATCTATTTGTTTCAGCAAAAATTATTAGCAATCTGTCTTACAAATATTTTTCCCTTTAATACTGCAAAATGAAAACCATGTTTATTTTTCTTTTTTATACTCAATACATGTTTTCTTTGTAAGTACAGAAATGTCTCTTCTCGTAATAAGAAAATGACATAGATTTTTTATGACAACTATAAAGTTAACTGTTCAGTTATATTTTATATTTTGGAACTCTCCGTTTCAAAGTACAGTATTAGACCACTCTTATTAAATTGGCTGTTGTAAATATAATCTTATCAGGGATCAGATAGATTGCACAATTTTAAAACTTCACTTAGCTAAGTGGTGCCTGTCATTCTCAATATCAAAACTAAATCCAAATACCTCTCTATTTTCTTTTGTTGTTATGTGGCATCAATTTTCTTCAAGTTCATACTAACCTTCGTAGAGTTTTCAAAAGATATAGGATGTTCAAGAAAATTGAAGGTTTATTGAAAGCATAATGGTTTCACATAGTTCAACATGTATATGGCTAAAGTTTCTGCTACAGTAAACTTTTCCAAATCCTGTCAATACATAACTATCTCCACATAACATTCTTCACCAGACTCTTTCTCTCACTCTCACATATCAGATTGATATATCAAGTTCCTCCTTCTTCTTGTATCTCAAATATATATCTTCTGCTAGTGCCCTCCAATTGGTTCTCTTCTTAGTTATGCATCAGCCAATCACATCTCAGTCTGGTGTTACTGGGTAAATTTCTCATTCCTGTTATGGAATCCATCACATATTTGTGTGTGCCTTAATACATGTACGCCTGCTGCTCAGCTGATTCAACATTTTATACTGTTATTAGTTACTAATTAGATATACCTACCATAACTAAGTAAAGTGATTTAATCTTTATTGTAATATTTTAGTTGTACACAAATATAAGACATATTCTATTGTGGAATGATTACCAGTATTAGACAAAATTGATAAATATTTTTCAAACTATACCTCCTAACCACACATTGATTCAATTTGACTATACCACTGAACTATCTGAGTCGACTAGTTGATGTGTCTCTTCACTGTCCTCTCTCACACAAAAACATGCACTGAGAGAAAAAGAGAGAGGATCTGAACCAAGCAAACCAAAATATGTCTGCAAACTAGAATTTAATGTTAATCATTATTTCCAGTTGTAGTTTTTGTCCAATTATGTTTTCTACACAAGACAGAGAGAATTAGAGCACATCAAGAGAGGACAGAAAGTGATAATGTAAGAAAGGTCACATGATATCCAGCCTTGGGCACACAATCTAGTATCATGGCATGAAAGAAAACAGTAGCCTCAGGATTGAAAAGACAAGAGACTAACCCCCAATAAATATTGTATCAGCATGAGAAACTGAATAGTAGACTGCCAAATTAAAAACTTAGATCCAACATATATTGTCAAAAGGTGGATTTTAAAAAAAATAAATTATGAATAAGTGTTTTTTTAATAGTGTTGATGTAAAACTAGCCCATTGCTTTCCATTTGATGTTAAACATAGTAGAGATCTTCATGATGAAAATTCTCCTATTACACTTCAGGTTCTTCTAAGAATATCTTTAACATTTTTCACAATTTTGGTATGCTGTTCCTTTCATTTTTTTATATGAAAGAGAAAGCTCTTCCATGATTCTCACTTCTGATTGCCCCATCCATGTTTTCTGGCACTCCAGATGCTTTAAAGAACCCCTAAAATTATTCCAAAATACAAGAGAGGCAAGGCAACAGATAATCAATCCGCTACAAAATCAAGTAACAGTACATGAAAAGAGAAATCATCACCAGACTTATGAGGCCACTCATTTATCTTATCACATTCACACATCCCAGTAACCCACTGGAATAGTCAAGAGGATTTCTTCCCCATACTCTCAAAGAAATAGCTTCCAAAAATAATGACCAAGCTTGAAGGAGTACTGAAAGATTACATGAAATAAGGAACATGAAAGAAACATATAACTTTTGCATACTCCTTTATTAAAAATTGTTCATGTTCTAGAAATTTTTGACAGTCACCAAATAACACAAATTGTACAAAAGAAATCATTTTTCATGTTCTAGACTCTTCATTTACACATGAAAGGCCCAACCATACATAGCAGCCAGAAACCAAGTGCCAATTTATGACTGTGAAACATTAACTGCTTATTTTGGAATAGAATTGTTGCTCGTTATCAACATCCTAGGTGCACTTTGAATCAAACCATCAGGTTAGCACTGAGGAATGCTAAGAGATCCTTATGAATTACTGCAGTTTGCCGCTAAGATGTTTGTGATTTCCCTTACACAAATTTGTAACCGAAAATAGGATTCTGGCCAAAAGAAGATACCAAGGAATGGCTGCAAAAGAAAATTGGAGCCATAGGTACGTCAAATTCCAAGCAAAATAAATGAAATTAAGCATGACTTTTAAAACTGCAAATATAAATTAGTTATTGGTAACACTGTGCCAACTGTATCTTCCCATATTTAGCTACAATAGTAGTTTGGTTTCTAGGTCAATTTATATTGTATGATCATGAAATACATTCACTCGGGATTCAGTAAAACTTCAATTATTATTTTCAAAAACTCTCCTCCTTAGCCTCTTGCTCTATAGCCCATGCCTTGAGTTTATTTTCTTATTAGAGGTGATGGGAGGGGTGGCTTGGCAAAACAGTAAGGCTATAAAAATCACTTCTATTTATTGTTTTCAGACCGAGTATCTTGAGTTCCAAAAGGTATGCTGCTTAAAGTATACTGCTTATATACCACCTCATAGTGCTTAAATCACCCTCTGGGTAGATTAATTATGCAGGCTACACACACACACACACACACACACACACACAGAGAGAGAGAGAGAGAGAGAGAGAGAGAGAGAGAGAGAGCAGTCAGCTGGGTATAAAATTTATTGACTTCAGAAGGATGGAAGGCTGACTCAACTTTGAGCTGGCTAATTGACACCATAATGAGCAGAGTTTAACTGCTGCACCACAATTAGTATGAATGTCCATTTATCTCAATACTATTTACATTAGTCCCAAGCTAAATGGATATTCATAATCATACTGAAGAATATTGAATATTCAAGTTTTGGAGTTTTATCTGTCTGTCAATATGAGTTTGAACTTTTAACCCAAAATGGAATGGTATAAAATACATACTTGGGTAAATGAAACCCATTTTTAAAAAATGCAGTATTAGGAAGAAATACTACCTGCATTCAGTCAGAGGGCATGGAAGGAAGCCTCTTAAAAATGCTAAAGTATTGCAAGAATGCTCACTTATCCTCTAGGAAATGGTGTGCAGCCAGAAGATCCTTCACTTTCAGAGGCACTAGAAGAGAGCTGAACCCACCCACTTAGTAGAACCCCTGCTTGGTAACTAAAATCAACATTTCTGCACATATGTTATCAAGCCCTGATTGCTTCTGGTCAAAAACAGATTGATTGTGTTGACATTTTAATTTTTTTTTAGTTTGCCTATATTTCAGGTGTGTCCATAATTTTGAATTTTGCAACACTCTCATACGAATAAAGAAAGAAATGCTCAGTCTGAAACAGCTTATATCAATGAGTAATGATAGAGAAGGACATGCAGGCTGGTATTTATATTCTTCTTATAAATTGTTTATGAAGGGCCAATAGAAGATTAATAGCTGTTATAAGCATGTAACAGCCATGGCCATTGTGTGTCCCTGAATTATGGGCAGTTGTAAGCACATTAGTACTAGATGTTATAAATCATAGCAGGAGCAACCTGTTGGAGTCTGTAACAATCTATTATTAATTCATTCTAATACTCATGTATTAATTATTTATAAGATGTTTATAATATTCATACATCTGTTATATGCTGCTTAAAAATGGGACATCATTATGAAATGTGATGGGTTGTTACATAACATTGAAGACATTGATTCTGTGATAAATCTATAACCAATATTCTATTAAACTTCTATGTACTTTGCCATCTTTTGGTACAAAACAATATCACAGCATGCAAATTAAAAGATCCTGAAACAGAATCACTCTACTTACTGGGATTGCCCACTTGAAGGGCAATATTAAAGAATAATTTTGTATTTCCTTGTCTGAAAATGTTAAAGAATAAACTGGGGTACTGTATTATGACCTTTCACATCAGTTCCTAATATCTATGAATATATATCAAGCCAAAAGTCTGCTCAAACAAAGGATCTTAGACATAGAAAGGCAGCACGATTTGAACAGAGTTAAAGCATATATATGAGAAACAATTGCTACTAATAGAATTAGACCAATGCCTTATATAAGTGAACTTGAAAACCCTGACAGCAGAAGGGCATTCATATTAATCCGTATGGACCTGCTTTCTTCTGCACTATTGGAGGGCAGATTCAGAAGAACTCCCTACTTGATTCAACTGTGTTACTAGAGACTTTGAATCATGCATTTTCGACTGCAAAATTTACAAACAGATCCAGGAAATCTGTAACCCTCTAATTTTGGACTTGGATGAAGGGATCAAGAAGGGTTGCCTCCAGCTCTTGCTAGCAGTCAGGAATAGGAAATACTATACAATTGGCAGAATATAGCCAGTTAGCCATCAAGCTAAGGCAAGACTGGACTAATCAAATGAATAAATGTCCCAAAGCGTAGAGAATGGTGACTAAGGCCCTCTTAGCAATCAAGGGATTGACAGCCTTTTCTCCATTTCATGTGACTCTTTGCCGTGTACATTGTATATTTTAAATTTTAGCTGTTTTGGAAGTTGCCATTTATGGCCTTGATGATTTTGACTTGCTGACCTGTTTCTGGTTTAGTGTACAGATTTTAATGCCCTAATGGCCATTGGCTAAAACTTTGAATAAACTAACAATATCACAACATGAAAGTCTTTCTTGGGTTAGAAAAACAAAACAAAAAATTCTAAGTAGAAAAACTATGTGCACATAAACCACAATAACCCTGGAATACTGAGTGGACTTATATTGGCTCAGTTTGTATATTGGTTAATTTGAACTGTGGTCCTCAGTAATGATCAATATCACCTGGATGCATCTACCAATCTGTTACAGACACAGTGATGCACAATTAATTGATATCTTCCTTGTATTGATTATATTTATATGAAATTTACAAAGAGCAGCATCTTGAAACTGCATGAGAATATTGTACTAATTGTAGTGAACAGATACCTGTACAATGAAACCTATTAATGTAATCTATGAACTATTTAAGCAACTATTGATATAACTTAAAATATTTTAATGTTGAACAGCAATGCAATTGTAGCATTTACCATTTTTATGATTAAGTGGCTATACAGTAGGGGGTAAAAGGTTATGCCCAAATAAGGAGTGTGGAGGTGGAGCCTAAATGCTTAAAAAGCTCCACCTGCAGTATTTGAAGCCAGATAGGGAAAATCTTATGAGGAGATAGGGAAAATCTGACAAGGAGATAGGGAAACTGCACACTTGAGATAGGGAAGAGTCATCCTGAGGGATAGGGCTAAGTTAGTTTGTGAGAGGTTTTAAGTAAAGACGGAGCTTAGGTGCTACTGCTTTGAGAACTTATAAGTATTTGTGAACCTGATCCTGACACATCTATGTATTCAATAAACTTTATTTTATTTGGTTGCATGTTACCTTTCGACTGGGACTCAGTTATTTTAAACTGGGATACCCTAGATCAGGAGTCCTCAATCTACGGCCAGGAGGCTGGATACGGCCCCTCAGGGTCCTGTATCTGGCCCACAGGACCAATTGCAGACCCCCCCTCACCCCCTGCTTCAAGAGCAAGCAAGTGAGCCAGCCTTCGTGGCTGCTTCTATAGCTGAGGTGGGCTGTGTCGCTTCCCCCACTTCCCCCATGCACTGCCCAGATGATTGGTGGGCCGGCTAGAAGGGCAGTTCAAAAGTGGGAAGGCCATGGCAAGGTCCCCTGCTTCCCCCACCCACTGCCCAGATGGTTGGGGTACCTGCTGCAGCCAAGTGGGGCACTTTAAAATGTGAGGGCTGTGGCAAGGTCCCCTGATCCCTCAATGGCCTGGGGTCCCACCCCTGCTCCTCCTCCACCCTGCCCACCTGCCTTCCTTGTGTGTCCACCACCTCTGAGTTATCATGGTTGTGAAGAAGGAAGGAGGCAGGTGGAGGCAGCGCCAGCCAGCCATCCAAGTAGGAGCAGCTGCGGCAGTGGACTGACAGAGGGATGGACGTCAGGCAACCAAGAAGTAAATTGAGTGACTACCCACCCACCCTGCCCCTCCAAGCTGCCGCCTTGCTCCGTGGAGGGAGGGAGGGGAGGAGGGAGCCCAGCCATGGCCGGAATAGAGGAGGCCGCCATCACCAATGGGTTAGTGACTGGCAAGGAGGCTGAGGGGAGGGGGACAAAGAAGAGAAGGGAAGAGAAGGCCAATAGTGGCCCAGGCCTGGTTTCTGGGAGGCTGGCGGGGCTGCATTTGTTCCCAGTTGGTGACAGACAGGCTGTGAGTGGGCTGCAAGTAGCTTTGGGCAGAACTTCCTGCCTCCCCTCCCTTCTATCCAGCCTTCCCAGGGCCAGGCCAGGAGAGGAGGCGACTTTCCCTCTGGGGGGCAGCAAGGGCATGCTGGATCCTCATGTGATGAAAGGAAGGAAAGCCACTCCAGCCACTGCCACCACCACAGGAGTTGGAGGAGGAGGCAAACCAGAGGGATCCGAGTGGTGGCAACTCAGGGTGCCGATCCAAAGCAGGAGGTATTGCTGGGGCCCCAGAGGCACACCAATCATAGGGAACTCTGCCCACTTGCCACTCCCTCCCCCCTTTCCATGTCAGCCCTTTTTTGGAGGGGCTGTGGTCTGGTGCCCAGCGGTGTCTGGCGAGCGGTGGACAGGCCTGCTGTTTGAAAACCTTGAGGACCCCTGCTCTAGATGGTGGCAGCAAAGCTAAGTAGGTAGCGAGTGCAGGTCAATGGTCCATGAAACAACTGAGGGCTTTGCATTGTAGCCACTACAGGTATAATTATGTCTTGCTGGAATGAATAGGATATATATTTTGTAGTGATTGCAAATATCTTTTAATCAACTACTAACTCCAACAGCAAATTCAGAGAGCTATTGAGATAAAATTGAATTTTCAGAATACTTGAAGGAACCCAGATGCTTGCAAATCTTAATTCCTTTCTGAAAAGAACTGAACATAAACATTGCCAATAAAGATGTTTTGTTACCTATAGTACAAGAGTGTACAAAGTAGAAAAATAATGGGAGAGGGGCAGAGAAGAGCATCATGCTTGCATTAACTGCTAAGAGGCAATGAGAGTGACATACCTATTTGTGAACATTCTACAGATGTAAATACAAACACCTCTAATTGCATCCAGTTTACCTTACAAGTGTCTTTCTTCTTGAATCCAGGATGGAAAAGGAATATATCACCAGAACCTGAGGCCACTCTTTGAAGTAGAAATTGATGGGGGGGGGTTTCCCATACTGAAGAGGATACCTGTGAGGACCAATACTCAGTGTATTATGGTTTCAGTTTACAAAAAATAGCTCACATGGTAACCCATCAAAATAAACAGTAGTGGAGTGTAGGGAGCCAGGTAGAAGAAAGGAGAGGAAATACATAATGGGAGAGTGACATTATGTATTCGTCCCCCTTCATCCCCACTCACACTTCAATTTCTTGACAGTGTGCATTCTCGTTTTGAAAGACAGTCTAAATGAGATGCACACAAAGATTCTCACACGTATAGTTTCTCCATGCTACCAAGTGCACAATAAAATCCATCCCTTCTGTTGCACAAATATTGCTCCTATGAAATTTGCATGCCCACAAATTGTCTAGGAAATAAACTGGGAGAAACTTCAAGGATTTCTTTTAATATGCAAGACTCCACCTTGCATGGATGGGCAAGCACCCCCCCCTCTCTCTCTCACACACACACATCAATAGTAAACCAAGGGTGCCAAAAATCCATTATTTTGCAAAGATCAAGTCCATGTACATTTTTTACACTTTTTTAAATTGCCAGGACAAAATAACAATTTACTTTGAGAAAAACAGATTTAATCCATAGTGGAAGTAACATAATCTGTGTTGCATATGGGAAAGGTATATTGGATCAGTTTGGTGCACTCCCTGAAAAGTTAATATTGTTTCTCAATCTATCTTTTGTAAATATCCCTTTCTGGTTTTTTGGTATAAATAATTCAAGTGATGGATTCTACTGCTGTATTTTCCCTTGGGATACTATTGCATAGACTGATAGACATGGCTGTTGAGAAATGTTTCCTAAAATTTCACTGCCTTTTTACATTGCTTTATAGAGGTGTAATGCATATTGACTGCTGCTTTAAATCCATCATCTTGTGACTGTTATTTTTGTCAATATCCACACACTTTACCAAATTCACCTTCATGCGTTATTGATTGCTTTATACCCATCTTCAACCAATGAGCTTCATTTAACAATCTTGTAGCAGAGACCACCTCAACAGTAAAAAGTTAGCACTCTCCCCTACACAGTCTCCCTTACACATATGATGAGACAATTTCTAGAAGATTTGGATAATACATCTAGACCGAAGTAATGTGTGGCTCCCTTCTGGTTTAAATGTTGTACTTTATATCCAAAGTATGCATGTTAGATATTGGAGGCACAAGTGTGGTTATTAAGCAGCGGCTTCTAATATTAGACTATTATTATGCTTATTTTGTCATTCACTCTCTACTACTTATGATGGTTACATGATGCCTCTAAGTTTACAGGCAGCACACTGTTAAAAACTGCTTTCTGGTTGCAATGGAAAATAACTGTCTTCAAATAAATACTTGTGCAAATAAAAAACAGCTCAAAATCACCATTTAGTCAAAGGTCTCCTTATGAGGAAATACTCAGCCTGGTATCCTCTAAGCTTCAACTGATTAAAAAGAATGTTAGATTTCTATCAAATATTGCCAGGAAAATATAAATGTAGCATAATCAATATGCTTACTCATAGTACTTGAACACAAACAATTCATATTTAAGTGTAGTAAATTATTCCTGATATATCTCAGGATAATTTGCCGAGAGCCAAAGCTCAGAAGAGCAGTTGTTGCACATTTCAACACATTCCCCAGTCCTCCTAGGAAGCAGCTGCTGGGGGATTTTGAGAGGAATCAAGGAAACAGCTATCATGTCAGGTATCTGGCATTCCACGCTCCACCTCACACCCTTCTCCTCAAATCCATGTGTTCAGGCTCATGTTGACATGTCTAACAGGAGATTATCAAAAAATCAAATTATCCAATGATATGCGTGATTCCCCAGAGAAATCAAAAGTCTGCACGTTTACAGGCAATTTTTTTAAAAAAAGACAAAAATCCTTATAATATACAGGAAGAGAATCATATCCTCCTTGCAGCAATTTAAAAATTTTCTTTAAAAATCAACAGCCAAGGGATAATATTTAAAAATTAAAAAGCAGCAAAATGCTTCGGTAATTCATGCTGCTTTAATGTACTAATTTTCTTCCACTGTCTCTCCCCTTTTCAAAATAATTTAACTAGATATTTTCTCAAACCCATCCATAATTAATTAATGTTACCCATGCTTACTTCAAAGTCTAGTAATTGTTTGATTGACCGAGTTGATCATAATAATTTTGTGCAAATTCTGAGTATTGTTTCTCACCTTATAAAGCTAAAATCTACATGAATAAGGAAAGCATGAGATGTTTACAACTATCTGTAATGGACATTCTTTATTTACTTAACAAAAAAACATCTTAGATGTAACATGCATTGTGATTGATTCAATTCTTACCACTGGCTTTTGTTAAAAATAGCATTTATCTCACATTTACTTTTCATATCTATACCTCAATGATTCTTGAAGTCTACTCAAAAAATAATTGTCAGTTGATGAAGAAAGTTCATTAATTAATTCCCTTTAGACTCCCCTGCTGCATATCATCCAGAAGTGATAGCTTGTGTAGACTGAGATTTCTCTTGTATTCTTGCCAGCATTTTAATGCTAGCTCTGTCAACACAGACTTCTGCACCCATTTTCCCCATTTTCCTTTCTTTTATGGGAAACAAATCACAGATCTCTGCAGCTCCTGAAGCTATACAAACATTGCCCTCTAACAAAGCATTGACACAAGGTGACTGGATTCTGTCGAAAGAGAAAGAAAAAATAGCTGTTTTTCTGCTTCTGTATCTCACGAATCTATGTTTTGTTTAAAAGAAATGCTTTTTTCAGTACTCTAAATGAGAAATTTAGAGCTGTGTTTAGTCATCCAAACAAGATTTAACAGCGTTTAAGCTTATTATAATAGTTTTGGACTTTTGCCTTATGCATTATTTCCTTTTGCAATTTTCCTTTGCTGGACCGAAAATGAAGTAGTCAATAATAGTTGATATAGCAAAAAAAAAATGGACAATATTTTTGTCAAGACCTAAATTATTTATGGATCTGAGTTCTGTAGTTATCTTGTATCGCACTCACATCTTTATCTGTCTCTACTCTGGCACAACCTATATACTGTGGAATAATTTATTCAAAGAAGAAGACAAATGCTGTGGGATTGTTTCTTCCATTTTCATTAACCTCTTTCTTGACCTCTTAGGGAAACACACTAAAGAATACTTTTGAAAAAGACATAGGAAGCCCACCAATGCTTGTCTTTCTTTCTCTTCCTAGTAATACGTTGATGACACTAGGAGATGGGATTTCCTTATGCTGTGCCTCCTGCATTCAACAATCAGTGATCTGAGACACTATGGTGAGATCACATTGGATTGTTCTGATAAGCTACCAGATTACTGGGAAGATGAGGGGAAAGATGTAGAGCTGTGGCAGCCCCATGCCTCTGGTGCCAGACATGCCTCTGGTGCCAGATATGCTCTTGCTAAAAAAAAGAGAGAGAGAGAGAGAGAGCAGCAGAGACATACAACTTGGGGGCAAAGATCAAACATTCAACATTTATTATCAACCAGAGCTCAGGAGAGGAAAGCATCTAAGTTGATCCACTTCTTTTGATACTGACAGAGTAGATCTTCTGTTCTGATTTTAAATACTGACATATTGTTAGGTTAGTACTGGCCCAAGATATTTTTTTTCCTGAAGCAGAGGTCAAAAGAAGCGTACTTGCTCTTGACCAGGTGACAGGTGGGGTCCAAGGACAATATCCAGGAAGAAATTCTAAGACACCCAGGTTCAGAGACTGGACAAAGGGAATCGTAAGGCAATGTCAGAGGCAGTTGAAGGTCAAACACAACCTGCAACATATTTTTTTTTTCAAACAAACAAGCAAGCAAAAACCCACGGGTGATTCCAGCAGGGAATGAAACTAGTCTTAGGGTCAGCATAGACATTAGCCACAATGAGTTAATTGTGTCTTATGTTTATGTGCTGGCAGTGTAGCAAAGAAGGAGGAACCGCCACCATCCTCCTCCACTCCCCCCAAACCAGCTACTTCTAGAAGTGGGTCAACAATTTTAAATGCCTGGGACTGAGGGAGTCCTTGGAAATCCTCGCAGCAACTCCCCCCGCCCCAAGTTTAGATGCATGTGTTATACATATTAATTAAACTATGTTTCTTGGTTAGCAATAATTTAGCCATTTTTAAAAAGCCCTTCCATGTCTGTATGACCTTATGTGTACATGCTAACCTAAGTATAACCTCTGTAGAATCTTGCTGACAATGTGTAATTTAAAGATTGATTTAGGAAGGAAATGGCTGCTTAATGTTTTGGGGTTGCTTATTTTCACCTTGGAATATAAGGATAATAAGATAAATCTTGAAGTAGAAGAAACAATTTGTTTTAGTTCAAACTAGTTTAAAACTTATGTGGTGAACTGTGTCTAACTGATGTGTGCTTAAAAAGAGAACCTTTCCCTTGATCTGGGAGAGACACATAACTTTGGACAACAGCCCGATGTGATCAACTGCACAGAATAAAATCATTGAAAAAGTTCCACTTTGTCTTTGACACTCAATTTGCTGTTCTTGGGGTCTAATAGGGAAGACATCCAAGGCTAGACAAACACATTTTTGCAACACATGTATATGTATGAAACGAAAAATGTCCCATCAAGTCAATTCTGACTTATGAAAATCCTTTTATGATTTTTCTAGGTAGAGAATATTCAGAATTTGTTTACCATTTCCTTCTCCTTGGGACATCTGGTAGCTGAAACATGACCATGGCCACACAGGATGGTAGAGATGGGCATGACCAGAAAAAATGACGTTTCCTCCACTGAGGAGGAGACTGCCATGGTTAGGGCAGAGGCCAGGTAGTTGGCTGCTGGTACAGAACCTGGTCTCTGGGTGTACACTCCTGCAGTAAAGGAGGAAGAGGATCCTTGTGAGGATTCCTCTTCTGGATCGCTCTGGCTTCCGTGCGCCCTTGGGAACACCTGGGCCTGATTTGAGACAGCCCTGCGGACTTGACGGCATAGCTCCATCTTCCAGGAGTTCAGGTTAGCAGGGCTCCCCGCCAAAGAACCCTTGACGCAAGGATCGCACAGGCATGCCATCTGGTATACCTTTTCCCTCCTCAGTGGGCTAAGGCGGGTATCCACGCCGGTCAACAGCCTGCCTGCCAAGGCCCTGCTCTTTGGGAGAAGATCGGCTTCTTCCCAGATACTGGCCTCTAGGCGTTGGTGAAGGGCATGTATCAGGGGGAGTACATGGCCCAGGCTGGCGTTGTAGTTGCTGAGGACGTGGGTGGTCTCCTCAAAAGGCTGCAGGATACCCACCATCTGGGAGAGGGCGAGCCACTCTGTAGCGCCAATGTCCAACACCCTTCCCTCAGGCAGGACAGGAGTGGTTGACATGATGTATTCTACCACTTGCCTCTGCTCTACCAGGCGCTTGACCATTTTGTAGGTGAAGTTCCACTGGGTGGTCACATCCTGGATCAGGACGTGCTCTGGTCTGCCCATCTCTGCCTGCTTCTCACGCATCATCCTGGATGCCTTGACACTGCGTGAGAAGTGCCCGGTGATTTTCCTGCACTTGTCCAGCAAGGCCTTGGTCTCCAGGGTCCCCTCACACCAGGAGTCCTTCGGTGCACCCAGCCCAATGGCATCACCCACCACTAGGTGCAATTTGTGTGCTGTGCACACGATGCCCTGGAACCCTGCCCTTTCAACCGCGTTGATCATGTTACATCCTGCGTCAGTGACCATGAATCCGCGATTGACCTGCCCCTCGGTTCCCAATCCCCACTCTCGCATTGCTGTCTTGAGGACCTCAGAAATGTATATGCCTTTGGCACTGTCCTCCATGCTTTGTGTCTGGAGAAGCACCACCTTGTACCCTCTTGGGGTGCTCCCTTGTGACTCCCCCTAGTGTCAAGGACCTCATTGGGTTGCCACCAATGAGCCATCAGAGATAGGTATCCGTGGTGCCCACCGGTCCAGAGGTCAGAAGTGAAGTGAATCTTCCTTCCTCTGGCCGCCTGCAGCAGGGCCCGGACCATGTCCCTGACGGACTCAAAAAGGGAGGGAATCACCCACCTGCTGAAGGTACACGGGAATGGAGGCTCGTACCATGGAGCCACGTGCTTCATCAGGTGCCTGAAGCACGATGACTGCACAAAGGAGAGGGGCAACCCGTTCATGGCCACCATTTCACCAACTATGTGAGTGGTGGTCTCCTGTGCCTTGGCCCTATTACGTTGGCTGACAAAACTCCCACACAGCAGCACCACTTCCTGCAGAGTGGCCTGCCTCTTTCCACTCTCAGTGGAGCTGTCTCTGGACAAGTCCTCCTTCCCCATTCCTGCTTCCCCCCTCTTTCTCCCTGAGGAACCAGGGCCTGACACTGTCCCAGGCAGAGTCCCAGGGTGCTTTCGCATGAGGTGGCTATGCAAGGCACTTGAGGAGAGGTGTTTGGGGTCATTCCCCCTGCGCACAACCACCCCGCATTTCTTGCACACTGCAAGCCTCGAGTCTTCCGGGCTGTTCTCAAAATGCTCCCAGAGAGACCCGCGAGACTTATGGAAAGTACTGCCCCCTCTGGTACTGCCTGCCGCTGCTGTGCTGGTGGTGGTGCGGCTTGTGCCCTGCCGGGACAATTGACTGCTGCTGTCACTGGTGGTACTCTGGGTGGAAAGAGGGCTGCTCCTTCCATCACTGCCTGAAGCCTGCCTTTCGTCTGTTCCTGCCAACAGGTCCTCAGAATCCAGCATATGTAGATACAAAGAGCCCATTTCTGATTCCGAGTCCTCGTCTTTCTCCTGATAAATGAGGTATGTGTCCATGTCAAAGCATGGTGGCGATGGGGCTCGCATGCAGTCATCTATGCTTCCCTCAGTGACAGAAGATGGTCCGGTCGTGCTGGTTGTGCAGCTCCTGCTTAGAGAGGGAGTGGCAGCAATATCACTATCTGCACTACTTCCTGTGCCTTCTTTCAGAAATGTGCCCCTATTTACATAAGAACATAAGAAGAGCCATGCTGGATCAGGCCAAAGGCCCATCTAGTCCAGCTTCCTGTATCTCACAGCGGCCCCACCAGGTGCGTTTGGGAGTGCATGAGACTAGATATCTGTCTCCCGACACCACTCCCCTGCATCTGGCCCCCGAAGCAACCCGGTTCAAAGCCTGGAGACTCCACATCTCCATCATGGTTTGTAACCTGTGATGGACTTTTCCTCCAGGAATCTGTCCAATATTAGTGGGGGGTCCCCCTGCCCTTCCCTCTGGCTCTGCCACCCCTCCTCATTTTTTTATTTCTCAAAAGTATTAGAAATATATATTCTTCTTATATTTGTGTTAAGTAACAAACTATTCTAATAAACTGATCCCTTTGACCCACAAGCTTACTCTCACACACTGTGTTCTTTTGTACAAGCTTTCAATGTTGCCCTGCCGGCCCTTGGTATAATTTTCTAAATTCAGAATTCAACTTGATCCACTGAAATGGAATGTGCCTGTCTGTGTCAATGAGCTGGATTAATGAATAAATATAATATTGTAAGGCTGATATCAGCAGCAGCAGCAGCTGGACAGGTGGCTCCAGCCACAACCCAAAAATAAGCCTGAAGTGAAAAGAGAGTAGTGGTACTATGCCTCGCAACAGAAAGATATTGGGGTGTAAATACCATATAGTTTAGTAGTTGTAGTCAGGGAATAAAATGAAAATAATTTTCTAAATTCTTCTGATGCACTTCAATGGAATATGTCTCTGTGTTCAGTGCACACACAACAAAGCAAGTGTATGTATGTAAACAAACAAACAATGAGCTGGATTAATGATCAAATAATATTGTAAGGCTGATATCAGCAGCAGCAGCAGCTGGACAGGTGGCTTCAGCCACACCCCAAAAATA
>JAHTLZ010000007.1:4125790-4148435 GCA_023846285.1 Phrynocephalus versicolor | reverse complement strand
GCAGCAGCAGCAGCTGGACAGGTGGCTTCAGCCACACCCCAAAAATAAGCCTGAAGTGAAAAGAGAGTAGTGTGGTACTATGCCTCCCAACAGAAAGATATTGGGGTGTAAATAAATACAATATAGTTTAGTTGTTGTAGTCAGGGAATAAAATGAAAATAATTTTCTAAATTCTTCTGATCCACTTCAATGGAATGTGTCTGTGTGTTCAAGTGCACACACAACACAACACGTTTAAAAACAAACAATGAAGTAAGTAATTAGTAAACTAAATAATATTGTAAAATATTCTCCACTTAGGATAGAGGTTCTGTTCTTGGCTTGTACTCCAAATGTGTGTGTGTGCAAGCAAATTGAAGTTGGGAAAAATAGAAAATAAATGATAGTATATAATATATTTTAAAATAAATCTACATCTCCCACTCCCACTCGACCCTCCCCCTTTATCCAACATCAGAAAAATCCTCTCCCCACAAACAGCCAGAGAAGAGACTGAGAATAAAGAAAAAACTCTAACTGCTTCCCTTCACCAGAAAAAGCTGCAGGGAATCAAAGAAATTATTTTCTAACAAAATCAATTCCCTCCCTGCCTGCCTAAAGCCTAAAGCCTCCAGGCCTCCCTCCTCAAATAATCTCTGTCTCGATCGCACAAGCGCCACCAGCACAGCCCTCCTCCCTCCACATCCAAGACCCGACTTCGATTTCTGGAAGGGCCTAGGCTTTTTATGCCCTCCGAGACATGCAGAAGTGTCAGTCAAAACCTGGCCATGCCATTGGTGGAATTGTTCAAAAAATTTGCATGGTCCCATCCCATGCCCAGTCCAAATGGGCAGGTCTAAAAAAATAAAAATAAAAATAAAATAAAATAAAATCAATCCAAAGTTTTATTGCTATAAAAACCCACTGCTGCTACTATTAAAATCCAGGCATTTAAAATAAATAAATTTCACATGTTTCTGTTGTGATTTGGTGTGTTTTTTCACCACATTTCAAAAGAAAAACTGCGGTTGCCATTTTGGATTCCCCCCCACTGCATGGCATGGCGAGACGACGAGGATGACCCCCCCCCAGCCTGGTGCAAGCAGCCCAGGACAGGTGAGGAGGGGGGAAAGGCTGGGGACCCCCCCCCCCAGAAACCACCCCTCTGGTAGGTGGCAAAGCCTCATCCAGGCATATTTTCACCTGCTTTTTCGGCTGGGAGTCGGGTTTTTTTTAAAAAAATTAAAAAACGCTTTCTCTGCTTCGCATCGTGCAGTCGCCGCAATGCCACAAACGGAAACGAAAAAGCCGACCAATTTTTTCTTTTTTCGGTTCGAGTTCGAGCTGTAACGGCTTAATTACCGTTACCGTTTCCGTTACTTCCGGAAACGAAAAACCGAAAACGGAAATGAAGATTTTGCCGCTCCATGCCCATGTCTACAGGCTGGTTCTTCTGCTCTGCAGCCAATAACTACCTCACTGAGTTTCCTAGCGAGCTATGGGTGCAATAATGTTATATGTATATTTAGTTTCGTTTTTCCGTTCCTTTTCTTTCGTTATTAATGAATTTTTAAAAGAATTTTCTGAATGAAACAAAACAAAACAAAATGATTTTGTATGTTATAAAATGGCTCCCTTGGTAGCTTCCTTGGACTCTTCCCTGTAAGCCCTCCGAATTTGGAGAGGTTTGGAGTTCAGGGGGGTCAAGTTATTAAATGAAAATTGGGTCCCCCTTGGAAAAAGAGGAAGAGGAAAATGTCTCTGAGACAAATTGTTTCATTTCTAGAGCTAAAAATGGTGTTTCATTTCATTTCATCATAAACACATTTTACTGTTTTGTTTCATAATGAAATGACTTGTTACATAACAAAATGATGCATCTTCAGGATTAGAGGCTGTAGCATGTCCTTAAATACCAGTTTTAGAGAGCATTGGAGAATGGTTTGGGTGCAACATGGCAACACCATTTACTGGTCCTGCATCTGAAGTCAGAATACGTATGACAAACAAAACAAAACAAGGAGGACAACATCAGAAGAATTATATTGCTTTTAAGTCGTACTTTCAGACTTTCTTGGTCTCTATCTCCCCAGAGCCACTGGAGGAGGGCAGGATTCTGGACTAAATACTGCCCCTTTTTTGTCTGATCAAACAAAGCATGTCTTACACAGAGGTGTTCAGCATCTGAAGGACTTTTCTTGATCAGACCAAGATTTTGTGACTAGACAAAATCTTGGTGTGATGAAATGCCTCCAGTACTCAAGCCACATGTGATAAAGATCTAACCTGATGAAGTTTTAGCCCTGTATTTAATAAGAGTCCATGCTGAAATTGTGTAGTTTAATAGTTAATTCACAGCATAAATTAATCAGGAAGTTCAGGTGCTAAGATCTTGTTTCTACCATGGACTTCTTCAGAGTCCAACAGCAGGGATTACAGCCATATCATAGTTGGTGCTGTTTTTAATTCTTGTAGTTCTTGGCATCAGCTGAACATTTATATCGAAGTGCTAACCGAAGTATAATGGTGGTGGCAATAGGAATAATTTCTGGGATGGAAAGATTAAACATATCTTTCCTGCACATTCTATTTGTCTCTTAGTGGAAACCTTCCAACACCCAAACTCATACTTCTAACACGGAATTAGTCCAAACTAATACAAGGAATATGTGCTATCACCTTAGGCTCCCTCAGTATGTGATTTTTGCTAAATTGAAACCATAACACAACAATAGATAACAAATGTCATGTTTTAAATATATCACAGTCTGTTATAGATAAACAAGACAGTTCAGTTCTAGCATTATTGAGATATAATTTACA
Source organism: Phrynocephalus versicolor (assembly GCA_023846285.1). Taxonomy (NCBI): domain Eukaryota; kingdom Metazoa; phylum Chordata; class Lepidosauria; order Squamata; family Agamidae; genus Phrynocephalus; species Phrynocephalus versicolor. Next base: position 4,145,633 of record JAHTLZ010000007.1, on the reverse strand, counting down.
AAACTATGGGTATAAATAATTACTGTTATCTTCTCTGTTTATTACTGTTTCAATTACTTTTATGCTCTCTCTCTCTCTCTCTCTCTCTCTCTCTCTCTCTCTCTCTCTCTCTCTCTCTCTCTCTCTCTCTCACCAAGTTTTTAATTCTAGTCCCTGAGCAGAAAAATAAATAGAAATGGCACTGGCTCCATGACAGAGCTGCCATTGATTTCAGTAGGGGTTGAGAAGGAGAACTTCCCACAGGCTTCCCCCCCCCCAAGGTTACTGTATTTAATCTTAACTAGGGTTCAGGGAAAGGAGTAGATGTTTGTTGTTTAATGATTTATTTGCTTTGCCTGCATCAAGCTATTATTCATGCAGTAATAATTGATCAAGCATTTCCCTCTTAATTGTCTTAATAAAATGACTCAGTGATTTCTTCTTTTTTTTTTGTTTCAATTCAGAACATAATCTTTGCTCTGATGGTTAACTACCCACCCACTTTGTTCAAGTCACCTCCATCCCACTTCTCTTTTATTAATCCTTACAGATCAAAGAGTTAGTATGATAGCTTCCCTGATGCTTGCCTACAGCCCACATCCATCAGTCAACATTTGCTCTTTTTAATGTCTCAAGTACTGGCATAGTTTCAGAGATTCATTAAAAATGGTAAGAGACTTTATGGCTCAAAAGATATAACTTCTAGAGATACAGTGGCACAAGTTAAGTAATCCCTGTAGGCATGATCTGTTGCATGCTGAGCTCTAGGAATGAAAAGCACAATACTGCATCTAATTTATTATTGATTGGACATAAAAGTAAATATATTTTCTTTTTACAAAAGAACTCCACCTAACCAGTAAAAATGTGACATCATTTTCATTTTTAAAATATAATTTTGTCCATTACTACTAATACAAATGTCAAAAAACAAAAAGTCAAGTTTTGGACATAAACATCGTCTTCTTAAATGTTTTCTGTGACCAAAAGAAATGGACTTCAAACTCTTGAATTCTTTTCTCCTACAGATGTTAAGTCCATTTCTCTTATTTTTCTATTGGCAATATAATCCTATGACTCCCTAGGATTAACCTTCAGAAAACCCAGCAGAATTTACTCCCAGATAAGCGTGCACAGCAAGGGCTGGACAACTTTATAGCCATTAGAACTGTGTCTACTGATGAATGATAACGCTGGCCTTGGTTTGGCAGCAGACATCACAAAGTCATCCATCCTCCCCCCCCCCCAAAAAAAAAAAATTTACAAGCACAGCCTTTCTCTCTCTCTCCCCCTCTTTGTATGATTTCATGGTAGTGTAATATAGCAGGTCTGATGAAACCAGACATTTTGATATGTTTAGTCTACAAACATCACGTAAGAACTGCAACACCTAATTTGACATTTCCTCACCAGTATGGCCTTTCATTTCTAGAAGAGCTAAAAAGCATTCAATAAGCTGGCCATCTTTTAAGTACCTAAGTACAACACTTAACTAATCGATATGTGATAGAATCAACTGAGAAACTAAAATAACAAGATTTTACTTCATCAACAATGAGCACATGGACCTTTTATGCCATTAGTTGAATGAGTTCCTCACAGGTGGTTTTGGACAGGTAAGACGGATTTCCTTTGCCAGAATTTCGATATTTGAAATATGGCCTGCTAAAACTGGAGCAAACTGGCTTATGAGTTCAAGCAGCCCCCAAAAATTCCCATTTTGTAATGATCCAAAGCTTTCTTCTGTTCCTCAAAAAGCCAAGCCATGTTTAGCTAATGTATGGATAACAGCTGTATGACACGCCCCCAAAACATGCTCCCAAGTGATCACATTCTTCCTGAATTTGTTTCTCCAACTGTTGTCTCAACCCCACACCTTATCTGCGAGTTAAGTATGTTAGCATATAGCGTCTTGGTGAGTAGTTCTTCTTCATGATTATCATTTATAATAGTATTTCGCCAGTCACTGAACCCTTCTCTTATAAGAACAATTGAGAAATTTTTAGGAGGAAACAGTTTGCACACAAAACAACAAACAGTAACCATTCGCTTTTGTATTTCTCACCTTTGGCTTTTGTCCCAACAAAAAGTTTTTGATAACAATACCTTACTGGTTTGCCACTACTGAAATGCTGGTAAGAATTGTCAAATGGCCCATTGTGGTGTTGACAGTCACTGAGTCCACAAGCAATCCAATATCCATCATCAGCATTGAAATCAAGCTACAACCCTGGATCCTTTACTACACTGTGATTTACTTCATATTTGACATGCAGTGGTGGTGAATTTTTGCCCATCCCATTCTTATTGCTTGGTAGGCAGGCTTTACACGATTGGTCACAACTGACAGGTAGTACAATTTGTTTGCAAGGTGAGTTCATGTTATGGTCCCAGTAATGGGAAGAGAGCAGCCTTTAATAGCAAATTAGTTAGATACAGTAATAGTTTAGTGTTAATAAGTTCTAGTTCTTGTCAAATTGCCCCTTGGCTGCCCATTTCCTATCTAAATAGGTATAAATAGATGGCGGGTGGCAGAGGGAGTTTGTCCCTGCTGCTGCCGCGTGTTTCTGTTTTTTGTTTATCTTTCTTATTTTTAAATTTTTATTTTAATGTATTTTGCTGATTTTTAATTAGTTTTTCTTTAGCCAACCTGATACTGCTACCTTCAGAGGTGAGGACTATCTTCTCTGCCCTTCCAAGGTTTCTTATGTTTTCTGTTCTGCTTCCTCCTCCGCCCAGGGTGGACCGCTTGGGCCACCGCTTGGACCGCTAGTATTCCTGCCTGGGTGGCGGTGTGATTACCAGTCTGCCTGCAATCCAGATCATCTGTTCAATTTCTGCTGGTTCCTGGCTGAGTTCAGTGACTGGCAATGGTGGTGAGTGCCCCTAGTTTGTTGGTGAGCAATGATGCTGGGATCATGGTGGCAGCGTGCTGGAGGTTCTTGGTGGTGAGAGTGGCGGTGGCTCTCACCACCATGCCTGGGAAGCTTTTGGCGATGGCTGGAGATGGAGGCAAGACTGTGGCGCTGGCAAGGATGATGGCGAAAGTGGTGGAAGCTCTCTTGCAGGTGAAATGGGTCGCATCTCAGATGGAAGGAGCATGTGACCAGTCATGGTGGAGCTGTGGCTGGAGATCTGCTGATGTGAGCTGTGGAGAGAGGTTGCCTGCCCTGTAGACCTTGCTTGTTGCCCGTTAGTGGCCAGGGGCATCTTAGTCATGCCTGGAATGGCTGTGGGGCTGACTTGTGCCTCCTGTGTGCACCTGAGAATGCTGAGTCATCACCAGCCACATGGGTTCATCTGCACATTCGGAACACTGAGTCAGTCCTAAGATACATCTGCCAACCAAGACAGAGCTAAACTGGTTAATATGGGAGGAGGCTCCTTCCCTAGGTTTTCCATCTGTTTGTCAATCTTGTTACTTGGTTTCTGAAGGCTAGTTGGCTGGGACCAGTATGTTATTATTATTACTGTTATTTTTTGTTATTTATTATTATTTTAGTTTACTTTATTCTATTTTATTTGGTTTTTCTTTTTATTAATTTTTTGTTGGGTGGGGGTGGGGATCTTGGGTTTGTGTAGTGGAGGAATTTCTGGTTTAGGTTTTGTTGGGAGGGGGGCTTGTGGTAGTATTTTTTTCTTTTTTCTTATCTTTTTGATTAGCTGTTTTAGTGTTTTCTATCATTAGTTGTATTGTTTTTGGTATGTCCTTTGTTTCCCATTATGAGTGCTCTCAGTGATCCCCAGTGCCGGCAGTGCCTGTTTTGGTAGTGTCAGGGTGTGGGAGATGTGTGGACCATGGGGGTTGATCAGGTAAGAAGAACCAGGGTGAGGCAGTGGAGGCCTGTCCCCTGTTCTGACCCCAGGGCCCTCTGTCACATAGCACGGGTCCATTTCCTCCATGCCTCCGATCTGTCCTGTCAGTTGGTGAACGCCAGGTCAGTTCATAAAAAGATCCCAGTCATACACAACTTGATCGTGGATGAGCGAGCTGACCTGGCCTGTTTCACCGAGACCTGGGTGGGTGAAGAGGGCAAGGCTTCCCTCGCCCAGATTTGCCCTCCCGTGTTTCACTATCAGCATGCGGGCAGATTGGAGGGTCAGAAGGGAGGGGTGGCCATTGTTTACAGAGAGTGTGTTCATGTCAGCAAAGCCACAACGTTGGTGTATCCTGGGTTGCCTGCACCTATTGGTGGGAAAGCCAGAGAGGTTTGGGATTGTGCTGGTGTACCGTGCTCCCTGCGATCCAGCATCGTCCCTCCCACAGCTCTCGGAGTTCACATTGGTGGCTCTGTTGAGGTCCCCCTGCCTTCTGGTGGTGGGTGACTTCAACGTCCATGTTGGTACAGAACTCTCAGGAGTGGCTCTGTACTTCATGGAGTCCATGACATTCACGAACCTCTCCCAACATGTCATCAGCCCCACCCATAGGTCCTGGCATATCTTGGAACTGGTGCTTTTCTCCACATCTGTGGATTATAATCTGAGGGTTGAGAACCTCAGTTCCCTCCCCATATCATGGTCAGATCATAATTTGCTGACCTTCTCCCTGGCAATGGCTACCCCTCCTTGCAGGGAGCTTGGGCTCACCCCCGGAGGCTTCTGGACCTGATTCGGTTCTTGAAGGCCTTCAGGGGCTTTCAAGGAGAGTCTGGTCGACGATCCTGTCAACGCATTGGTGGACAGATGGTATGGTGATGCCACCAGGGCTATCAACTGGATCACCCCTAAGTGCCTCATCTGATGCTGAGTCCACTCTTTGCTGTGGTTTATGGCAGAGTTACGTGCAATGAAGCAAGAGAGGAGGAGGCTTGAGAGCAGATGGAGGACAGATCAGACAGAAAGTAATAAGGCTGTGATTAAAATGATGACCAGGCACTATGTCAGGGTGATCAGGAAGGCTAAAAGAGTTCATGCCTCCCTGAGAAATGGGGAGGCCTCGAACTGCCAGGCAGAGTTGTTTAGGGTGGTTGATGACCTCTCTGATCCTGGTCAGTGGAGGTCTCCTCCGAGTGATTTCACTAGTGAGTCTTTCACAGCCCATTTTAAATCCAAAATTGAGGGGGGGGCTGACAGGGGATGTTCTCCCCTTTTGGTCTTTCTCGATTTGTCAGCGGCCTTTGATACCCCTGACCATGGTATCCTCCTGGGCAGGATGTCTGAGGCAGATATTGGTGGCCATACCTTGCGCTGGCTCTGGTCCTTTCTCAACAGCTGTGCCCAGGGAGTAGAGCTGGGTGGTGATCTGTCGGCCCCATCGACACTCGCTTGTGGGGTGCCTCAGGGGTCACTGGTCTCTCCTATGCTCTTTAACATCTATAGAAGGCCACTGCCTCTGTTCGTTCGGAGTTTTGGGTCTGCAGTCATTAGTATGCTGATGACACACAGCTTTATCTCTCCTTTTCCACCTCTGCAACAGAGGCTGTTCGGACCCTTAACGGCTCCCCGGATGTGGTTGTGGAATGGACCAGGACTAACAGGCTCAATCTCAATCTCAGGAAAATCGAGTTTCTGTTCCTTGGGGGGGTCTTCAGACAGGTACAGTGGCCCTCTCCCCAATCTGGGGGGATTGATCCTCCAGCTGTTACAAAAGCCTTGTGGTGCAGTGGTTAAATGACTGTACTGCAGGTAAAACTGTGCTCACAACCTCGGGTTCAATTCTAGGTAGCCGGCTCATGGTTGACTCAGCCTTCCATCCTTCCGAGGTCGGTAAAATGAGTACCCAGATTGCTGGGGGTGGGGCGCAATGTATAGCCTGCATAATTAAACTGTAAACTACCCAGAGACTACTTGAAGTGGTATGGGATGGTATATAAGTAGAACACTTTGTTTTGCTTTTACAATCTATTGTACACCGACCAGAGTTCCCGAGGGAAAATTGGGCAGTTAATAAGCATAAAAATAAATAAATAAATAAATTTCAGTAAGTCATATAACAGATTTGGGAAATCTGCTGGTGTAAGCTTATGGCAGGTTCCCAGACTGAACTCACCTAAGATTTAAGGGCCTGAGATTCAGAATACAGGCCAATATTTAATTGTATTACAGTAGGCCCCCTTTCAACAATGGTTTCATTAATAATAATGGTTAATGAAGTTGTGGCCCAATTTTAAACCCAATCACTTATCTAGTCTGTTTATTTTGGATCTGGATGTGCAAAGAATAATTTCATCACCTTGGTCCACCAAGCTTTCAATTTCTGCAATTATTTCAGCCCCAGAATGTACTGTAAAGCAACTTGAATCAACATTTGTAGTAGCAGTATCAAGAGAATTTACAAGCAAAGTGAGATCAGTAATGAGACATGTGCTAGATGAACCTGCTTGTGACACTTAGTGATTCTAACATCATGTTTTGATTCTGAAGTGATCAAAGTGGTATCTACTGTATTTGTACCCACTTATGATGACAAAGATTGGTTTTGACCCAGAATAGGTATATCATGTTGCGGAACTTGTGTGAAGAAATCAGACAGCTTTTGCAGTCTTGGAACAATAAGGCTGGCAGGCAAGGAAGGAGCAACAGGGCAGGAACCAGATCCAAAGCTGGACACACAGGATAAAGCAGAAGACTCTTGTGTTGCTGAGGCAAAGTCTGGGAGGGAGAACCACTCCTTAAAGAGGCCTTCCCTCCAGGCTTCCAGGTGGGCCTCATGAGTGTCCTGGAAGTTGCTGCTGAGGCCAGGGCCTGAGCCTGCAAACACCGGACAATTTCTGGGTCCAGCTGGCCCTGATCCTGCAGTTACCAGGGCCATGTAGGCCAAATCCCGACACAGTTACAATGTTAACACATGTTGTTGCCTGTTGGCAGTCTGGACTCTGAGTGAGCTACTAGTTCCTTTGATTTCATAACCCTTGGCAGAGGTCCACAATCACTGAGTGCTCTTGTTATTGTTGTATATACAGTATCTGTATGTAATTTTTTTTCATTTAATGTGGGGCCCTCTTTTTTGTGAATTCTGGTTCAGCTGCACTATTTGCAGTATTGCACCATATGGCCCATAGACCATGGTAATTTTGGCTATGAAAAATTTCTGTGGTGCCCCCTCTTCCCTTGATGCCACTAAACACGTGCTTATTGTGCTTAATGGTTAATCCAGCCCTGAGCCCCATCGTCCTATGACAGTTCATGTTGTATGACAGCACTTGAGCTGTACTACTGAAGACAAAGTGGGAGATATACTGATTGTTTTTGTACTTACTGGTTTTTTTCTTTTCTTTACTCTTCTTTCTTTTCTTTTCTTTTCTGTCTTGATACAGGTGTAAAAATGTGGCTGTCGGGTAGAAGCAATATCTCTAATAAGGTGACAAAACCAAAGGCAATCAGCTCTATCTGTTTTGCTGGGGATCAGGTCATGCACACCTACAGTGGTGCTAACCATTTTTCACTGCTTAATAGCTTGTTGTTGGCAGGTAGGTTTCTTCAAAGCTTTAATTAAAATGAACTCAGAACTATTAAATCATCCCACTTGCAAAGAAATGTGTTCAGGAGCAGGGAGCCAATCTGAAGGGAAAGATCAAGCTGACAGACCTCTGGTGCTCATCTGAGCATCTCTCACAAACTTGCATTTTATATCCCACTTCTTTCTCCTCCCCACTTCTTTCTCCTCACCCAGTATAACAGCAGCCTAAAAGCAGAAGGACGTTCTGCTGCATCTTATGGCATCTACTGAATGTGGGTTTTATCTGTTAAACATCAGCAACACGTTTCACAACAGCAGAGGTACGGAATCAATTCAAAGAGAGTTGCCCCTCACCCTCTCCTTCCATTCATGCCTCTTCCAAAGCCGCTTGCAAATTGCGGCTTTGTAGTTTTCCTGCGATGGAGCAGTAGGACCCAGGGGCCTGCCACAGCTACCAATAGAAGCCCATACTTGGATCTATTTGTATGCAATGCTTTCGGCTCTGCGCATTAATGGTAATACAGATAACGGGTCTGAAAGAATTCTCTTCTGAAGGATTTGATTTTCCGAGGTCCTGATATTAGGAAGAAATCCAGTTTCATCCCTCTTGTAGAGTGAAAAGTCTCTTGAATAGCTTGCCTGCCTGAACTCAAAAGAAGGTCTCTCTTTTCTCTGTGTGTGCACCAAGGAAAGTTGCAAGGACTGCTGGATCATGGAGCTGCTAGTTTTCTGACATCCTCCTTATCTGAGAAGGTAAGTGCAGCAAGTTTAAAAAAAACCCAAACCCTCCTGATGTTTACATGCCTACAAGTGTCAGGGTTGGGTTTTTTAAATGGAGGTGGGGAGAGAAGACAAGGTTGTATTTGGTTGCAAATACCTGGGGTTTCAGAGTTTCTCTGTTTTATCTTATATAAGCGTTTTTATATAGAGTAAATATATAGAAAGTAAATTGAAGTGTGACCAGATGGTGAATTCAGAATACAAGTCCAACAAGTTTCTTTGCAGATCCTTTGACGGTCTCTTTATTGTCCCGAAAGTTAGCACATATGGGGAGGGGGGAGGGGGGAAATGCGCCCGACGTTAAGGAAGAAGTTGAAAAGCATCCCGGGTGTGGGTTCAAACAGACTCTCTTCTCGTTTAAAGGTGCGTATTTCACAATGCACAGCATGGCACAGGAAAGAAGCGGGGGTGGGAGGCCGTCCATCTCCCGTCGTTTTAATCGACTGGGTAGGGCTGGGGACAGCAACTTTGCAGGGGTGGTGGGGGTGGTTTGGTTTCTGCGCTTCTTTTACTGCAGAGCTAGGCTTGGGAGGCGCAGGCAGCGCTTTCCTGCTTCTGGGACGTAAACGGAGCGGGGTCTCTTGGTGATGACAACCTAAAAACTGGGTCTTGATTTTTTGGTATGGTGTCCAAACTGCATTCCCATCCTAAACCCCTGCCCCCCGCCGCTGCTTTCGGCGAGAGGAAGAAGGGGGTTTATTATATCCGAAACGATCCACCCAGGAAAAGTTCCCTTCCTAGACTCCCAGCTTTGTGTGCAGCCTGTGGTGGACGAAACCTATTAACCCTTTCAGAGCGTTTTCTAAAGCAAAAGTGTTCCCCTCCTTCTCTTGCCCCGAAGCTGCCGAACGCCCCCCACCCCGTCTCCCGCGCCAGCTTTTGCTCAGATCTTTGGGTAGCTAGGAAGCATATTGCAGGTGGGGGAGCCCGGCAGCGTCTGTATTATTGATGCATTGCAAGGCTCCCTGCTGGCGCGGTTGCTGCCGTTGCTGTCGGGAACGATGCCTCTCGTCCACTCTCCCCCCCCCCACCCCTCTCCTCTCCAAAGGACAGGGCGTGGAGTCGTTCTCTGCGAGGCGCGATGCTCCCGCGGCCGCCTCACACAATGGCAAGAGCCCCCCTACGGGCTGGCAATGGGCTGCGGAGCGACCGGGTGTGTTGGGGTGGGAGCAGGAGGGAGAGAGAGAGCGCGCGCGAGAGAGAGCAGTCGCGCTCAAAAGGGCGAGCCTGCTCCTTCGCTGCCGCCGCAGCTGCTTGTCCTGCACCACTCAGTGCCGCAACCGGCCTCTGAGTCGCTGGCCGTCTCCTCCCCGCCCGCATTATTGGCCCCTTCTCCTTGTCCGACGGGAGAAGACACACTGTGTGGAACCAGAGAAGAAAAAAAAAGGTGGGGGGAGCGAGCGAGCGAGCGAGCGAGAGAGAGAGAGAGAGAGAGAGAGAGAGGAAGGATGGGAGGGAGGGAGTGACGAGCTCCCGACAGCCGAAGAAGCGTGCATGGCCACTCATTACGGCACGGAAGCATTGCCCTTGTCAGCCTCCTGCCGACCTCCGCAGTCCTCGTGAGGGGAGCGAAAGGTAAAAACGCTGAGGCGCCCGGTTCTTTTTCCCCATACGCCGCCCCTCCGCCTTCGTTCCCGTCCCGGGTTCCCTCTTCTCCGTTCTGCTCAGCTTGGGGGATTCTGACTTGCGGAGGCGCAGTCCAAGTTGGCTAATAAATAGCCCAGCGGGTTTAAATCCCCGGCAAATATGCTTAGGAGCGGTCTGTTGGTACGTACAATCCAACAGCAAACGCTTCTCTGCAGGTCGGATCCCCGGCGCTAAACTGAGGCACAGATGGTCCCCTGGGTGGGTTTTGTGTGAGGTGTAAAAACGCCTGAAATGCAAACTTGAATGCAAGGGATTGTGATGTGGAGTGACCTTGCTCAGTGGGGACCTGTAACCAGTGGATGTCACATATAATCTTCACACCTGTGTATTGTGGCTGGAAAATAACCTAGGATTGCTTTTGCAGTTTGTGCATGCCATGTGCACACAGCGCAACAGTCACACCTGCATGGTGGTGGTAGCTTCTGACATGTTGCTAGCTGAACAAGAGGAGAAAACACCTCTTTTCCAAGCTGCAAGTCAAGGTGCATAATGTTCAAGGTTGATCAATGTATTTTGGCAACTCAAGCAGGTAGCTGCCTTCCTCCTTAGCAGTAAAGTTCAGCAGAAGCCACAAGTACTTGTCTTTTTATCTAACAATTGGTTGAAGAACTCTCCAGTGATATCTCAAGTCTGCTGCATCTGCTTTAGTTTACCTAATGGCAGGGCCAGCTCCAGTGATCTGGCATGACAGCTCTGTAGACCCTTCATTGTCAACATTTTCTACCCAGTATTGCAGCTCAGAATGGTCACAGTCAGTTTTCAGACTCTAGCAGCTTCAATGCAGAGTCCATAGTGTTTAATTGCAGGTGGACTCCCCTCCCCTTGGAGCAGATCTGTTATTTAGGGAGGGGCAAAACATTGTCTAAACCGTATTAAAAAAACAAACAAGGTATTCTCATTAATCCAACACTGTTGCCGCATGAATATGGAGTACTGGTACTTTTCCTGAGATGCACACTAGTATTGTAGGATTTGTGTGTTCTCTGACAAGGCATTTCACAAAATCCCTTGAGAGGAAAGCAATAACATGCAGAAAACATTGCCATTTCCATTGTGCCACCGGGTTGTTTCAATTTTTTGCTTTCTAAGAGAATAGAATCCCAATTCCAAAGCTTCGGGTTGTTTTTGTGAGAAAGAGCAAGCAACAGTTGAATGGTATTGGAGCTTTTGGAGAGTTTTTTTTAATGTATAACATTTAAATCTCATAATTCAAGTAGAAAATGATAATAAAGAAAATACTATTATTCACATATACACAGCGCTGGTGCAGTTTCAGTACCATGGTGGGCATTGTATCTATAGCTCTGTCATATGTATGTTTGCTTATACGTAATGGCCTCAGTGGGACTTACATAAAGATTATAGCCTGATGAAGAACAGGGTTTGTTTTTGACCACATCACAAGCAGAATAACTACCTAAAGGGGGACAGAACCAACCTTTAAGAGCTGTCTGAGAGAATATTCCTTGTCTTGGAAGCTGCAGCTATGGAAATCCACACTTTTATGTTATCACTTCACCAGAGTGCAGCAGTGTTATTGTACAGCAAGCACAAACCAACATTCTACAAAACCATCCTTAAAATAGGGGTAGCCCAAACAAACAAACCAAAGCCCTGTAAAACTGGATTTTGAAGATAATAGGAAACAGTCTGCTTTTGCTCTATTTTAACTTTGGAGATATTTGGGCAAAGGATTTTTGAGCTATGAGTTTTTTTAAAAAAAGTAAAACTGGATTATTCCTTCCTCAGTGCAGAAACAAGGGACATTAAATGTCCCCAAATTTAAAACAGGAAAAATAAATTGAGAACACCAATCTTGCTTATCTTGAAAGAGAATGATGGGCCCTACTCACTTTTTTGTTTGTAAGGAGTCCAGGCTGTATGGGCAGAAACACTGATCCCCCAAACAGTCTTTCAGAATATTAAATCAATGACTTTCCTTTGTCATATGTGAAAAAAGCTTATCAACAAGAATGTTTGTGGACTGTGAAGGAGATATTTGGAGGACAATGAAAGTGCAAAGAAACAGTCAATAGAAAGGCTTGCATTAGAGAAAGTATTTATTTATTTATTTATTAAAATATTTTTACCCTGCCTTTTTCCTAGAAAAGGCTCAAGGCAGGTGACAGTACTGAAGAACAATATATAAAGTATGAGACAATGTGTTAGGACACATCAAGAATTTTAAAGGCAAAATCAAGGCTAAGAACAAAGATTGTGAAGAGGTATCTTACATCATCAAGAACAATATTAAGCTAAGAGCAATAAGTAAAGAAAGAGATGGAAAAGTGGAAGTGGAATAACTGTAGTGGTACTACAAATTCAGTCCAAGCAGTAGTACATAACAGTCTATCTAAAAGTCACATAACAGTACAGTAGTCAGTTACTAATGGAAAGCTTGCCTGAAGAGAAAGGCCTGCTCATGGAAGGTCAACAGAGATGGTGTGAGCCAGGTCTCCTGTGGGAGGGAGTTCCAAAGCCAAGGAGCAGTAATGGAGTAACTGTGCTCCAGAAAGGGACATTTTGCCATGTACCTCCAGGGAATTAGCACACAAGTTTGTAACGCATATTCAAAATATTTCTACACTAAAAAACCACAGAGCAGGCGTGTTTATCCAAGTTCTGAGTGCTTTCTCAGTCTCCTTACACATATCTTGAAAGTGGAAATCTTGGCTTGATTCTGATTGGTTAAATGATGGAAAAAGGAGCCAGCGTTTGGGTCTTTTCCTTGCTTGGTGTCATTTTGAGAATGGTAGTGAACACAAGAGGGTATCCTGTAGACAATTTTGATCACTGACATTGGTATTCTCAGTATTCAGACTGCCCTTCGCTATGTAAATTTTGGCATCCTTTTCCTGCTGGAAATGCAGGCACAATATCAGGCTATTCCCTGTAATTTAGAATTGTGAATGCAGAGGCAGAATATCCACATTCATAAACCAGAGGGATTTTAAAAAAATGAATAAAGATGGATTATACAGTATACACTGATGACATGTTCCTGTTTGTCAGCTGTTACTGCCGAGTGCATGGATGTACAAAACTTCCTTACTGCTAAGTTGAAGTTCATTTTACTAGTACAGTGGTAACTTGTATAAAGGAATTAATTCATTCCAGATGAAATTCTGTTAAGCACATTTTCCTTTATACAAATTTCCCATAGGAATGCATTGAAAACAGAGTACTCCCTAATCGTGACCATTTTTATGTTGGTACAGATTTGTCCCATAGGCGATTCTGTTAAGCAAATTTCCCCTATCTCTGGAATTTTTTATGTTGTACACATTTTATGTTATACAAATTGTTTGTTATACAAGGGTCCACTGTAGTCTGTTGCCTTTTTTGAGTGTCAAAAGCTGTCCAGGGTCTTAGATGAAGAAGTTTTCTGGTCCTTCTTTCTGAAACTGTCATTTCCCAAAATTCAATATTTGGATTGGACAAGTTCATGGAGAACAAGGGTATCATTGGCTATCATTATGGATGCCTAAGGACAACCTCTGGGTTGGAGAGATAGGCAGGATATCTCTGTGTCATTTGCAGGAAATAGTAAGCAGGTGAGGACATCTGCTTTGAAATATCCTGAAGCAAATCATGAGCCACTGTGTGAGACAGAATGCTGGACTGGATGGGCTGTGGCCTGTTCCAGCAAGGCTGTTCTTAATGTTCTTATGATAATCTACACTGTGCATGTACTACTCCACTTTGCTACCCTGCTTAATTAACATTTTAGAAGAAAATGACCAGAAGGCTTGCCTGTTAACTCAATTAGAAAAGAACATTTTGTGCTTTTAAAATGCTGTAATTCATTTTCAGTATTATTATTATTGGTCAATTCATTTATCTAAAGATTTCCCTAGGAAACATTCATTTTGGCTGCTTTGTACTTTTCATGTAGATTAATATGCCACAGAATGTCACCATTGCAATAAAACATCTGCTAACAGATAGCATCCTTCAACAGCTAGTAGACATATGTTGTACTGCATTATGTCATGATGTAAGCATGACATTGCCTTTATCAAGACATCTTAAAACAGGAGGCAAAATGCTAGGCATTTTAAGGTAATCAACAATGGCCTTTCCGAATCAATCAGTCAATCAGTCAGAACCTTTTATTGGCATTTGATAGATTGACATTAATATAAATAAATAATTGATACATGCAATTAGAAGAAATATATGCCTGATTGAATTATACAAAGCTAAAATGCAAAGCAAGAGGTAATATAATGAATCAGAGTGACTAAATATGGTGCTTTCTTTATAAAGTATTGATCATCCTCTGTAAACTCTGACCCACCTAGGGGTAAACACCCTCATCCTTAGAATACGGGGCAGAGAACCCTGTTGGGAACTGTGATCTGTGTCGCTGTGTCAATAAATTGATATATATAGCAATTTGTCTGGTGTGGGCTTTATTCTTGCCTAGCAATAAGTTATGCAAGGTCGCCTCTTCTGATCGATCTGAAAATCTTGCAAGTGACGGCTCCAGATAGGAGACATGGATATCCCTGTATATAATACAGTGGAAAAACATATGCATCAGGGATTCTAAAGCCCCAGAGTTACAGGGGCAGAGCTGTGCTTCCAATGGTTGGGAGCTAAATCTGCCACACAAAATATTCAGTGGGAGTATGTAACATCTTGCTAAGGTAAAAAGTGCAAATAGCTGGACGGCTTGTCAATGTGCAAGGGAAGTTGGAAATTCAGAGGTGAGCACACTTTGCGAGCTGCTGCAAAGACATCTTGCTTATTGATGTCAAAGGCCTTTCTCTTGTTTATTGTGTATTTGGTGGGGATACAGGAGAGGACCTTCTCTTGCCGCTCCCAGAATTTGGGACTCCCACTGAAGGCTGGCCCCATATTTCATGTCTTTCCACAAGCAGGCAAAGATTTTTCTCTTTAGGCATGCTCTCCCTAGCGACTGGTTGCCTGAGTGGGCTATTTAAATGAATTGTTGTACTTCACTGTTTTGTGTTTTGAGTATTGACACATAGTGTCTATATGTTGCAAGGCTATTGAGAGGAGATGGAAAAGGGGATTGCCTAAAGAATGGAAAAGTATATTCAGGCATCCCTTGGGCAATGGTGTGGAGCCAGCAAATCCTTGAATTGCAGAAGCATTGCACTGAAGCATTACTGAACCCACCCACTTCATGGATATCATAGCTACCGTGTTTCCCCGAAAATAAGACCCTGTCTTATATTTATTTTTTCTCAAGAAGACACACTAGGACTTATTTTCAGGGGATGTTTTACTTTTATTAAGTATAATATGCTTGAATGCCAGCCCTGCACACAACCATAGCCATGCCCATCACTAGGTTTTATTATCAGGGTAGGGCTTATATTTAACAAATGCATAGAAATCCTGCTAGGGCTTATTTTTGGGGGATGTCTTATTTTCAGGGAAACAAGGTAGCTCTAATAACTTATATCACTCTGTATAGAGGCAGCCTTCATTGGAACTTGCAGCTGGGAAGTCTTGGGAATCCTCACAACTCAACAAAGGTTCAGTTGGGATGTTTTTCAATGAGCGTAAATAATATATACATTTCTAAAATATTCGCTTTTAATATTATTATGCAAATTGAATGTCATAATTTTTATTGGGGCTGTTTCCAAGGAAAAATAGAAGGCAGCTATGAGATGAATTGTCTCCATAAAATAAACTATGACCTTGAGTTTGCAAGAGCTGAGCAGACCTCTTAGGAATAGCACATTTGGGAGGTCACCCATTTAGAGGGTCACCATAGGTTAGTGGTGACTTAATGGCAGATAACAACAAAAACAACCATTTTATGAGTTTTCATTGGTTTCCTTACTAGATGTTCCAGTTTTTCCGATTAAAATGCAGCTTATTTATGGCAAAATTTAGACTTTCTGTGAATAATATTGCCTTATTCATGCAATGGCTTTTTAAAATACAAGATTTCATGAGACAAATTATTTAAGAGATACCAGATTTTATTATGCATAGTGAGAGACTTCAAAACAAGTGGTGACATAAATTCTAACACAAAATTATGTAAAAGAATATTTAGCAAACTAATGTCAAACCAGTCTGTTTAACTGCTATAACCACTTCTCTCTCTCTCTCTCTCTCTCTCTCTCTCTCTCTCTCTCTCTCTCTGTCCAGTGGTACCTTGGTTTATGAATACCTTGGATTGTGAGTATTTTGCAAAGTGAGCAAAAGTTTTCATAAAATTTTGCCTCGGTTTGCGAGCATTGCTCTGATTTGTGAGCAAGGCTCACCTCAGCATGGGCCCTATGCTGCTTGGAACGGGTCTCAGGAGCTTGTTCCAGCCCATGCAGTGGACCTGTACGGGGCCTCTGGAGTTCACCCCAGGCCTAGCAATGCCCAGAACGGGCCTCTGGGTCATGTGGTGGGCTTGCACTGGGCTTCCTGGGCCTCAGCATTGACTGGAAGTGACTGCTGGCAAACCAGAAGTGACTTCCAGGGCTCTCCTCAGTCCCGGTGATGCCCAGAATGTGCCTCCAAGGCATCCAGTGGGCTGACCGGAAATGACTTCTGGCTTATGTGGTGGCCCTGTGCTGGGCCTCCAGAGCTCACCCGGGCCCGGATATGCCTCTCTGTAGCCTGCTGACCTGGGCCCAGGGTTAGCTCCAGAGGCCACTGGGGGTCCCGGCCAAAGCAAATTTTCCCATAGGAAATCATGGAAACTAGGACCCCATAATGGATCAGTTAAGTTTCCATTATTTCCTGTGGAGAAATTTGCTTTCATATATGAGCTTGTTTCCATAATGGATTATACTTGTAAACCAAGATACCATTGCATATAGTATGCATTAGTTTTATCCTGTATTGCTTGTTATCATAATGGTGAAATTATAATACTATGCATTCTCACCTGTGCCCAAGTCACAGGCTGGAATGTTCTTTCAGCATTTCGTGCAACTGCCAGCAGCACTGAGCATGCAAGCTAGTCACTCAAGGAGATGGTAGACTGTCTGGGAAGCAAAGCACCTCGGCAGATTTTGTTGTTCTTTATTTGTCACACATTTTATTTAATGATTGTGTAAAGGTTGTGGGCAATTTGCCAAATCCCTTTCAGTGAGCTGGGAATGTTTAGCCTTACAAAAAGAAGGCTGAGAAGGGATATGATAACTATGTTTAAATATTTGAAATATTTGAAAGGATGTCACTTTGAATAAGGGGCTGGTTTGTTTTCCATGGCTTCAGAGACTAGGACGTGGGGCAATGGTCTCAAACTACAGGAAAAGAGATTCAATTTAAACATTAGGAAGAATTTCCTAACAGTTAGAACTATTCAGCAATGGAATATACTGCCACGGTGGGTGACGGAGTCTCCTTCTTTGGAGGGTTTTAAGCAGAGACTGGGTGGCCATCTGTCAGGAGTCCTGTGATGGGTGTTCCTGCATGGCAGGGGGTTGAACTAGATGGCAACTCTATGATTCTGTGATTCTATTCTATGATTCTATGATACCGGGAGGTCCATATACTAGTCATAGGGATTCTCAAGTGTTTAGTGTATAGGAGACCTGGGCCCTGCCTAGCTCAGGGAGCAGCCATGATTACCTTTACCATTGATTACTATAAGGATCTCCTGATAGTTGAACTTTTTTGGGGGGAGGCATACAGGTCCCCTTGTTCCACGACTCCTAGCATCAGGACATCAGTTATTTTAGTCAGCTGATTTCTGCTTCCATCAGTGTTATTATTTCAATTCCTTTCTGTTTTCGTAAATGATATTATATACAATATATTCATACGTCATCCAGTTAGATAATGAAATGAATAGGTTGATTAACAGGTAAGTGGTGTCTTCATGATAGAAAACATAATTATGATAGTTACTAAAGTGAAAGAGCATACCTCCATGGAACTTTATCATTGATTGTTTTCCCTGGTCCAGGTGGCAAGTAGAAAGAATATGTAAGAGGAAATGAGCATTTAGGATGAGATAGGATAGAGATTTAAATAAATTTGTCAGAATAGAGGTTAGATTAGGAACATACTGTGAGTTTATGAGGTGTATTAGATAAGATCTGTGATAGAGTGCGGTAGAGTTAGACAAGTAAATATCAAAGAAAATTCTTGAAAGAACTAACACGGCTGCCCTCTCTGAAACTTCTAATAAGTAAATAAATGAACAGAGTTGGAATTTGATAAGTTTATCTGCTATAGAAATAGAGCTACTTTTGCTTTTCATAATGAATACATCTTATTTTCTAGTGGCAGTTATTACTGGTGTACAAGTTTGCTGCAATATATTGTACACTGATAAGAAAAACTACCATTCATAAAGTGATACTATGCAAGGGAAACTGCCAGAAGTTCTTTTTTCCCCATCAATTATCCAGTTCTTACCCAAGCACAAAGCAATTGTCAGGGCTATTTTTTCAACAACTGTCAATAGTAGTGAAAAATGGCATTGTCCTTTAGACCATCTTGACTGTTGCCATTGGTGTTTTGTCAACTTACAGACTACCCTTTGCTATGGAAAGCTTGGTAAAAAAAATTGTGTGCTGGCAATTGTGCCATATTGCGCAGCAATATTAGATCATTTCCTGACTTTTTGAATAATGGTTAAAGAAGCACATTATCCCACATTTATAAACCAGAGGGTTTTTGTTTTTATGAATAATTTAATCACATAGAAACATGCATGCTGGCTGCTTGGTCATAGCTCAGAAAAAAGTAGAAGAAAGGCATAAAATATAGATTAAAAAGGTTTTTAATTTAGGAACCTCTGTTGGCAGCATTACCTAAGGGTTAATGTTCCAAGAAAAGGCTATATTTAATTATTTCCACAGAGTGAAATAGAGGTTGAAGAATGGGCTCTCATGTCTTAAGGGCACTTAGGCAACAACGTGAATTAGTGTACTCGCAATAGTAGCTGTGGCAGACCTCTGGAATGGTTGCTCTGTCAGGCCCTGTGCTAGGAGGGGCTCCCTTGTCCACCTGCTTGTGACGGGACAGTTTGACCAGGGGCCATGTGGTCCTGAAGGACTGCCCACCAGCTGGACTGCCTAGGGCCAAGGTGGACCGTGGTTCACATGGCCAGAGGCCAGAGGCCATTTAAGGTCTGGCGTGGAGGGGAATAGCTTCTTTGTTCGGCAGCTGATCACCTGCCCTCCCTCCCCTAAAAGAGAATGAGATTAGCTGGTCACATAAGGGCCAGATGGGAATTTGTGGCCACCTCTCTGATTGGCCTTGAGCGGCAGTACATTTTCACCCATCCCATTCTCTTTGTTATGGGGTCTCCCACATCCTTAAAGCTCAGTAATAATGGCGGTCAAGGCAAGTGGCTAAATCACCTCAGCATAATAGTAGGCAAAATTAGAGTAAGTACATCGGCAGCCCTCAATGCTTTCAGAATTAGATGATTAGATTAGATATGACAGATCAGGATGATTTACGACGCAGGCCCAAACGTGATTTACGAGGGCTGCCCATTCACAATAATCTGGAAAACACACAGAGCCACTTGCACGTTCAGGTCCCCTTGAAGAAGATAACAGAAACAATAGCATGGATTAATACCAATAAATTGTGGGCCTATTTTAAATCCCACAAATGTGTCTCGTCTCTTTATTTGTTACAGGCTGGATTGACAAAGGAAGTGGCAATTCAGATGAGCGAGTTTTGGAGAGGTCACAGTCACCACATACAAAACTATGCTTATTGCATCTGTAATTATTAAATTATGACCAATCATTTTTCCACCACATATTTGAGTTGCGCCTTGCACACTCCCTGCCTGCCTTCAAAAAAGCACTTAAATCCTTGCTTTTCCGGGAGGCATTTGGTGACCTTTAATCTTTAATTTTTTTTGAATTCATTTTTTTGACACCACTTGCCAATGATTTTGTTTTTTGCCTATTTTTCCTCCTTTAATTTTTTTCCTGATTCTTTGATGTATTGTATTGTATTTTAATTGGTTGCTTCAACCCATGTTGTTAACCGCCTGGAGTTCCCTGGGAAGACGGGCAGTATAGAAATAAAACAAACAAACAAACAAACAAACAAACAAACAAACAAACAAACAAA
>JAHTLZ010000007.1:4111859-4122482 GCA_023846285.1 Phrynocephalus versicolor | reverse complement strand
ATCATCATCATCATCATCATCATCATCATCATCATCATCATCATCATCATCATCATCACACAAGAACATGAGAACTTAAGAAGAGCCATGCTGGATCAGGTCAAAGGCCCATCTAGTCCAGCTTCCTGTATCTCACAGTGGCCCCACCAAATGTGTCCAGGAGTGCACGAGACTAGATATCTGTCTCTTCATACCACTCCCCTGCATCTGGTCCTTGAAGCACCCCAGTTTTAAGCGTGGAGATTAAACATCTCCATCATGGTTTGTAACCTGTGATGGACTTTTCCTCCAGGAATCTGTCCAATCCCCTTTTGAAAGCATCCAGGCTAGATGCCATCACCACATCTTGTGGCAGGGAGTTCCACAGACTAACAACATGTTGGGTAAAAAAATATTTTCTTTTGTCTGTTCTCACTCTCCCAGCCCTCAATTTGAGTGGCTGTCCTCTAGTTCTGGTATTTTGTGAAAGGGAGAAGAGTGTCTCTCTATCCACTTTACACATGCTGTGCATTATTTTGTACGGCTCAGTCATATATCCCCTCAGATGCCTTTTTTCCAGATTAAAGAGCCCTAAATATTAAAGCCTTTCCTCGTAAGGGAGGTCCCCTAGCCCAGTAATCATTTTAGTCACTCTCTTCTGCACCTTTTCCAGTTCCACTATGTCTTTTTTGAGATGCAGCGACCAGAATTGTACACAATACTTCAGGTTTGGCCTTACTATCATTTTGTACAATGGCATTATAATGTTGGCTGTTTTATTTTCAATCCACTTTTTGATAATCCCTAGCATGGAATTGGCCTTCTTCACTGCTGCCACACATTGGGTAGACACCATCATTGAGCTGTCCACCAACGCACAAAGATCTCTATTGTGATCCATCACGGATAACTCAGAGCCCACGAGTTGATAGATAAAGTTTGGATTTTTTGCCCCAATATTTTGCTACATTTTGCTACATTGAAACACATTTGCCATTTTGCAGCCTATTCCCCTAGTTTGGAGAGATCCTTCTGTAGCTCTTCACAATCTTCTCTGGTTTTTACTACACGGAAAAGTTTTGTGTCATCCGCAAACTTGGCCAACTCACTTGTTATCCCTGTCTCCAGGTCATTTATGAACACATTGAAAAGCACCGGTCCCAGGACAGATCCCTGGGGCACATCGCTTTTTACCTCTCTCCATTGTGAAAATTGCCCGTTGACACCTACTCTTTGTTTCCTGGATCTCAACCAGTTCTCTGTCCATAAGAGGACCTGCCCTCTTTTCCCCTAGCTGTGCAATTTTCTCAGCAACCTTTGGTGGGGGACTGTATCAAAAGCCTTATGAAAATCCAGATAAGACGATATCCACCGGTTTATTTCTTTGCTAGGAGATAATGAACATAAATTATAAAGTTGAAGCCTGTTACCTGTCATTTAGAAATTAAACCAGATGCTGTAGGCGCCTGGAGTAGGAACTGGCAAGCCACTCCAGTATTCCTGCCAAGAAAACTCCATGAACATGGGATCATGAAGGGTCGGTCACGACTGTAATGATGCAACACACACAACACACATGATATTATTATTTTTTTTTTTTTTTGAGTTCATGCATACTGACAGCTAAGAATCAGACCAAATACATCAGTGCTTTTAAAAAGTGATGGAAGAGAATGTTTTTTTCTGGTTTTATTCCTACCACACCAGTTTCTGTTCTTCCACTCCTTTTCACACACTCATTTTTAATTCATGTTTTACACTACCTTGGGTCCAGGTATTGGGAAGAACAAAGGGATAGAAATTAAAAAATAAAGTAAGCCATGCCTGATGCATGAAAATTGGACTGGCCAGCCCTGAACACACATGCTCTGCTATTTTTAATATTTGTTGTTTGAAAAGGTGACATATGTACTACTGATGGAATATAGAATGAGGTCCTGTAGGAGACAAGACTTTCATAACAATTATGAGGAAATTTTGTCCCATAGTCTCCATGTTCTCCTGAAAATTCTTTCATCTGGCATTGAATAACCATCTATGATCTTTTAGCATACTAGTAGTACTTGTTCTCTGAGTCACATTCTACTCATCTGGGGTTGATCAGGCTGGGCAGACTTGCACCCCTTGGGTTACCCAGATGAGGAGTAGTTCTTAGCAGTGGAAGTGGAAGTATAGAGGGAAGAAACCAGCCATTGGATGGAATCCAAGTCACAACTAGAATAGGCCATTGAATTAATGGAACTTACAAAGAAATGGATTTAGTATATCACCACTGATTCAGTGTTCTTTCTCTAATTGTGACTTACTACTGGAATACAGCAACTAAATATACATTTATTTTTATTACTTTTTATTTCTTTG
Source organism: Phrynocephalus versicolor (assembly GCA_023846285.1). Lineage (NCBI taxonomy): Eukaryota > Metazoa > Chordata > Lepidosauria > Squamata > Agamidae > Phrynocephalus > Phrynocephalus versicolor. Next base: position 4,120,142 of record JAHTLZ010000007.1, on the reverse strand, counting down.
TTCAATTTTTATACTACCTCCATTAGTGCTGAGGCACTCCTCTGAACTATTTATAATAAATATGATACAAAATCAGAAATGCAAACAATAGGCCTGTCAATAAATACAAATGGCACAGACTAATAATACAGAAGCTAAGGTGGACTGAAAAAATGAATGATCAGCTGGGGTCAGTGTGAAAAGCCTCTCTGAAGAGCTGCTACTTTAGTTGCCTCCTATACCCTAAGCACATCCGATCTCGCCTGATTTCGGAAGCTAAGCAGGGTCGGCCTTGGTTAGTACTTGGATGGGAGACCACCAGGGAATACCAGGTGCTGTAGGCGCCTGGAGTAGGAACTGGCAAACGACTCCAGATTTCTTGCCAAGAAAACTCCATAGACATGAGGTCACAAAGAGTTGGTCATGACTGTAATGATACAACAACAACAACAACAACAACAACAAATATCCATAGGGAGAGGGTCAATAAAGGTACAATGCAAGCTGGTTCCACAAGGTTTGAGCTGCAATGAAGAAAGCCCTGCCTCTTATCTAAGATTTATGGGTAAAGAAATTGTCTTTGGGTTTGTCCCATTTATTCAGTCAATCATTTTACAAAACAAATTTCCTGCTCTTCTTTAAAAACAACAACAACTGTTTTGGGAAATGATTTTGACGTATGTTTGTTGATATTTTTGAAAGGAGTATATTTATATGGCAAGAAGAGGCTGGTGCTGTGAATGTTCTTAAAGGGAAAAATTAATGCCTAGGAAGGAAACCAAAAGAAATTCTGGATGAAACAGCTATCCAGTTGAAGAAAGCAAAAACTAAATCGCAATGTTAAACTATCAAGTGTGCTTCCTGAAATAGAATGGAGAAGAATGGGTGGAAGCTTCTGTCAATATCATTCAGAACTGAAGAACAGATTTTCCCCAAATATCTACTCCAGGTTTCTATGGCAGCCTAATTAGTTGCAGTCATGCAACCATAAGCATGGTTGCTCATTAGGACCAAACGCTTCCTCACCCCCTTGGATACAATTATTTGAAATAGTATGTGCAGCATTGGTAGCATTGTAGCTTGATTTAGAGATGCTGATGGGGTAAGCAGAAAAATACACATTTGTATAATTAGGAAGTTGGGAAGGGATTATCTATATTGACACAAATGAAAATATCTTTCATTAAATTGTTCTACCTTACCAAATCTGGTGTGTGAATAAATGTAGCACTAAATTACTTGGTCTGTGTTTCTAGGCTATACTAGAGGCTTTATTGATTGGGTCAATTAATGTATGCCAGCAAGTAAATTAACATAACACCTGAGGTATAAATCTCTAGTGGATCATATCTACTGACATTTCACCATCCCTGCTGTTTTAACTCCTGTTGAGAATATTGCTGGGAGGCACAGTGTTTTTAGTCTGGACATGAATGCTACCTACGGCTGTAATGACAGGTCATTTGCAACAAACCCATGTTTCAATACAGAGGTGTCTCTTTAGGTGACATTTCATCAATGCTAATTCAATTAGTCTGGAAACACTGAGGTATGTTTTATTTTTTGTCATTCAAACGTTGTTTTCCATTTCTAATATGTATTATAATTTGCTCTTGTAGGGAGCATACACCAAACAGAGAAAAAATATCATTTTAACATGGCAAATATCATCTTGATTGTTTTTATTTTGTTCCTAATTTGTCTCTAACCCAGAATCTTTTAAGACTGGGTTCTCAGCATAATTTTTAAACATCTGTTGTTGTTTTTTCCAGAAGCCACATAGAACTTTTACAAAGCACTCCACTGAAACCATATTTATTTTTAGAGCATTTTTAATCTGCCCTCTTTTGATGTATATCAAGGTGGGGTACAGTCAGTAAAATTACCTTACAAGATTCCAAATGCATTAACATAGTTTTAAACACTTAAAAACTATTTCAGATAAACCAGTGACTAAGTATTTGAAATATTGGAGACCAAGTAATAATCTCACTGGCTTCCAAGGTTTTGAATTTGCAAAAGATACCTCACAACTTGAGTACTACAGCTGAGACGGTTCTTTTTTGAGGTTCCGTGTAGTTTCTTGTACTGTCGGAGCATGAAGAATCCTTGTCAGCAGATCTTAATGATTTGTTTGATATGTCTCAGGGAGGTGTTCCCTCAAATACCCAGACCCAAGCTGTTTTGGTCATTGAAAGTTGTTAACAACGCCTTGTAAAAGATATCCACAGCCAATGTAGTTGTTCAACATTAACAACGCCTTGTAAAAGATATCCACAGCCAATGTAGTTTCTCTAACAAAAGGTCTTGTGTCTTTCATGTGTTGTTCCTGCCCCAAGTTTAGCTGTCACTCTAGCAACAGCCTCCACGTCACCTTAAATGGAAGCTCCCACAGTTATATTCCAGTATGATATTAAGGACAGTGACATAAAAACCCTTTTGAAGCACCTAAGACAATAAAAAAGTAGCACTCACCCTTTTTTCTACCAAAGGGTTCGCAGGCACATTGCCTACCCAGCTTGGAATAATGAGACAATGGTTGGAATAAAGCTGGGCCACAACTTTATTTGAATATATTTTAACCTTAAATCTTAACTTCCCTAGTTACAAGGGTGCCAGACTGTAGTGCAGGCAGGTCTGGATCTGGAATCTATTGACCTCCAGCCCATGCCCAATTTCAGAAAGTTCCTATTTCAGAAGAGTGTTGCCCACTTGTTCAACATTCTTCCAAACTTCAGGATCTGAATTACCCAGAGGCAGCCCACCAATAAATCATTAACCATGGTCTTCTGTGATTTTATATTATTTTTACTCTCCTCTGTTCCTTTCTCATTTACTAGTTGAGGGCTGCCTGTTACCAGTTGAATGCCTTACTCCTGGGCTAGTCTGAAACCTCTAACCTCTTGAACTACTGGCCAAATTGTGATGAGAAATTGCTAATTTTAAGGACACCCCTCCCCGTGAAAATGGGATGGGTGAAAACACACCAGTTCCCTGGTCCAATCTGGGAATCAGCCAAAAATTCCCATACGGTCCAAATAACTTTGCAACCAGCTACTCTCATTCTCAGTGAACACACGGTGGGAGGGAGAGACGCTTCATAGCAGGGAGAATGAGGGTCACAACAGCTGCGGGCAGCCTTATATAGGTTGCCTGGCCTCTGCTCAACTATCGCTGTAGCTGGAGGGATTTCCCACTGCTCCTCCGGATGGGAGACAAAGCCCCACACCAGATTAAGCCGAGTATGTAACATTCATTTAGTGTCCAGACTAAAACCATACTGAAGTGGGTAGCATAAATGACCAAGCCTAGAATGTATTCCAAGTGCATCCTAAGCTCCCCAGCCACAACACTGTTGAGTGCCTTGCCCAAAAAAGAGGTAGCTACGTTAGTCTGTTTCAGCATGTATAACCAAAATAACAGTTTGTCATTGATGTTGTCCATTTTTTACCCACTGGGATGCTTTGGGGGGGTTTCAGCTCCCCTAAAACAAGTGCCCCAGTCTCCAGACAATTTCGTAAAAAAAGTGTCAACTCAGAGCTGGAACACAGTAGTGCTAGAGCATTTCAGATAAAAAGGCAGACACTGTCTATTAGCATCATGCTGGCACACTACTGCAACTTCTGCCGTGGGAGCTCTGTGGAAACTGAATCTCTGCTGACTCCTGCAAATTGCTGTCTGGACACTACCATGATTTCGCCCAGAGTAAATACTTTAGAAGAGATAACATTTCTGACAAATATCAACACTTCTCAAATTGGTTTTATTGGTGTTCTTTTAGAAGAAGCTCTATTTGGTTGCAGTTCAGCTTTACCTAAATATTAATCAGTGTGAGACAGCTGATACAACTGATACAATGGCACTACAGTGCAATTATTTTTGGCGAAGAACAAACCAGCATTCTACAAGGCACTGTAGAATGTAACTGTTGTAGAGCCTTAATTTGTTCAATTTTACTTGAGTGCAAGGTACAAACTTGATTGAGTGCCCAATTATTTGCCTTCCTGGTGATCTGTATTATCTGTAAGGCTTGCTTCCAATACCACATTTAAATGAGTTGATTCCACAGTGCCATGTCTTTCTTCACTGTCCATCTTCAATAGATAGCTAGATAATTTGTTGAAAAACAGCTGTGACAATTGCTGTTTGGGTGAAAAGTGATGAAAAAACTAGTAAGCTTCTGGGATTTTTTCATACTTGGTGTGTCTTTGTGAATGGTAGTGAGCACAAGATAAACACTTGTTTATCATGGAGACTAGCAATTCCCAGAAGACTTCATAACTAGTGCTTGGCAGGGTTTATGGGATTTGCAGTCCAACACCTGGGTTACACAAGGTTGGCAGTCTCTATTATAGATTATCTTGACTCCTGACATTTGTGACATCAACATACAGTCATCCCTTGGTATGTAAAGTTTGACATCCTTTTTTTCCCCTGCTGACAAAGTGGGGTTGATATTTTGCAGCAATATTAGGCTATTTCCTAGCATTTTGAATCATGAATATAGAAGCACAACTTCCTGTATTGATAAACTGGAGTTTTTTGAAGAATGGGGAAGGGGGGTATTGATTAAACAGCGAGAACTCAAGAAAATCCTCCTGACTTGGGGTATAAATTCCCCTTTGAAAACTGACAAAGGTAAACTTAGGATGAATATTTAACTATATTCTTCTCATCCCTGTGTTTTGTTTCTCAGCTTGGAGAGATTAAGAAGATCCTTTCTTGACTCTCAGTCAACAGTATACATCTATAAACAGATGTAGATCATGATATCCAGGTATAACTGTATCCCAGATGTTTGCGCACTTACTTATGGAATTATTTTTGCACATAGTTTATGAAAAAAGTATTTTTACAGATTTCTATAGAAGTAGCCACTGATGAGATAATATGGAACATGATTATTTATTTGTTTATTTATAAGTTTTTTAGCCATCTCAATACCATTATGTTTTTCATAATTATGGCATCTATACTTTTTGACACCACTAATTCAGACAGTTCAGGGTTTCTGCTTAAAATTTATTTTTATTTTCCCTGACTTTCCCTGATCAACATTTGTCAATTTCCCTGACCACCATTCAAATATGTTAAAAATGAATAGCTTGTGTTGCATTAATTCATGATGTAATAAATTGTTCTACTCTGCTACACAAGTATCAAGTGCAAAAATATTTGACAAAGTAAGATATTTAATGTCAGCTTCTTTCAACATTAACTGCTCCAACATCTCTTTTGCAATTGCCCCAAAATTTACACTGACATACAGAAGTATCTTGAGTTACGAATGACTCAAATTATGAAAAATGCCTATAGTTGTGAATTTTTTGTGTGACTCAGATTATGAAAAATATGAGTTACAAATAGAAATTCACAGCTATAGGAAAATTTTGAGTTACGAATACCATTTTTTAAAGTTACTTTTCTTTAAAAAAATTCTTAAGCGCATTGCCTCTGGGAGGTTTTAAAACACCAGGGCTATGCTTCCAGTGTGCATATCTTTAAAAAAAGTTTTGCACAAAAACCAGGGTGTTTCTGTCTTTTTTCTAGCCTCTGGAACAAATTAATTAATTTCCAATGCATTCACATGGGAAAGTGCATTTTGACTTACAAAAATTTCAACTTACAGAAATGCATTCGGAACGGATTAATTTTGTAACTTGTACAAACTTCAATTCAAGTGAACTGTGAATGCTAACAAATGACATAATATTATTGTTTTAAAGCCAACTAAAATTATATGAACATTCTCTCTAAACTTGTTTCTCTGAAGCCACATAACAAAACGTACAGTTTTGAAACTCCAGGAATAATCAAATTAGAAATTAGAATACAAGTAATTGTTTTAAAGAGTAAAGATTTAAGATATAAAACCAGCAAAACTTCAGGGGAAATAGTGTGCTTGTAGTCATAGCTGTGTATGATGCCCCCACCCCACCTGCTGGAGAATCTTTGAAGAGATAATTGATATTGCTCAAGACTAAATTCAGGTCCAATTTTACTGCTTGCAATCCTGTTTTAAAGACCCATGTACAACATGAAGGCTGCAAGTTCCAAAGTTGATCAGTTCTGTTCCTTCTTTATTGTCAAGGTTGGCTTTAATTTCTTTTAGTCTTCTCAGAAAAAGGTGAATTGCATTTGGCCCATCTATAGATACTTGTAATAATTTTGAAACTGATAAAGAAGACATGCCTTCTTGAAACTTCTGAAGAAAGTCTTTAGCAGCAGCAGTTTGAAGAAAAACACTGGTTAGATACAGTGGGGAAACCTAATTACAATAATCATCCCAAAAACAAACCACTCAATCCTCTTGAACCACCTTACTCAAAGCTTCATCAAAACATAACAAATGTTTGACATTGATTCAGCTGTTTAGGTAAAGATAAGAGAAATATGGTGCCAAGCCAAAAGCAACAACATACTATATTTTTCACTCTATAAGATGCACTTTGACCCTTAAAAGTAAGAGGAAATGTCTGTGAATCTTATAGAGCGAATACAGTAGTCCCCACTGTCAAGGAATGTATGAGGAGCTAACCTCATTTAGCAGAGTTGCAGCAATGTCAAGGATTAGAGGCAAAAATATGACAGACTCTGTTGCTGGTTTTCTATTGCAGTCTATTTACAAAATATATACAGGTTCCATTGGTTTCCAGACTTACATCCACTAGCATAAACAATCCTGCTACTCTTCCTTATCACAGCCAACACATCAGGCTTACTGGCTGAACAGCAAGAACATATTGCAATACATAAGGTATATATAGCATCTCTTTCCAATCACATATTTACGTTTAGATCACGTGTCATAATGCTTCTTTCATCCATGCTTCTGAGCTACGCTCCACTGTCCTTGGACACTCGCCTTCCTGTCAAGGCCATTTTACCGAGCTTGCTTCAGTCCACAGCTGGACTCCATATCTCTAATTGCAAGTTGAAAAACTCACTCACAAGAATATTCTTGACACCCCTCCTAGTTTTTTTAAAACTTCAATTAGCTTTCGGCTTTATCTCAGCCTAGAAAACTGTTTATTCAAACTTGCTACTGTGCATATGGCTTTATCTCCAGCCTGATATAACACAGTTCCAAAAAAAACAATAAGTTTTATTTCAGCCTGGATTGCTTACAAAGTCTTTATCTCAGACTCTGTTTATCAGCTTGAGCTTGAGACACCTGTGTTTCAACACTCTCATATTTGATTATACATTTCAGCATGTTTTAAACATTCACTTTGTTTCATTTTAATACCTTTTAATATAGTCAGAATCAGAATCAGAATACTTTTATTGGCCAAGTGTGGTTGGACACACCCAGAATTTGTTTTGGTAAAATATGCTCTCGATATAAAAGGAAATATAACAATCACATAGTCAACAATAAAAACACAGTACAACAATACAATATAACCTATTATTTAAAAGGAAGAAGAGAAGTAAAAATTCATTATTCAACAGTTTGATAGCACTTGGAAAGAAACTACAGTGGTACCTTGTATAACGTAATTAATTCGTTCCAAATCAAATTACGTTATACAAGTTTTCCGTTGTACGAATTGTAATTTCCCATAGGAATGCATTGAAACTGGATTTAATCCGTTTCAATGCATTCCTATGGGGGTGTTTTTTGGGTGACGGGGGGCGGTTTTTTTGGGCGATGGGGGGCGGGCGGGCGATGGACCCCGTGCAGGTCCCAGGTAAGGGTGCCCCTCCCCGGCTCACCCCCCTCCATATCTGCCATCCCTCCTCTCCCCTCCCTCCTTCCCTCTTTCCCCGGCCGGCTGCAGGTGGTCGGACGGAGGTGGCCGCGGGGGTGGGGGGAGGAGGGAGTGGGGTGGGCCACTTGGCCTGGGGCGGGGGGGGGCTTGGGGGACCGCGCCGGGAATTCCCCCCCTCACCTGTTGCCGGAGCCCCCGAGGGGGGGAGGGCAGGAGGGCGCACCAGCGGCGGACTTTGTTCCGAGGGGGGGAGGGTGGCAGATTTCCCACACACACACCCGCTGGCTCGGCACGCACGCACACGCACACACGCACACACACGCACGCACAGACACACACACACGGGCGGCAGCGGCGCTCCCAAAGACCCCGGTCTGCCTTCCCGCCCCGGGCAGGGGGGAGGAGGGGGCTCAGCCAACCACCCGCTCGTTCCCGACTCTCTCTCTCTCTCTCACTCACTCACACACACACACACACACACACACACCGTGGCGGCGGCGGCGCTCCCAAAGGCCCCGCCAGCCACCGGCCCGTTCCCGTCTCTCTCTCTCTCTCTCTCTCTCTCTCTCTCTCTCTCTCTCTCTCTCTC
>JAHTLZ010000007.1:4096114-4111849 GCA_023846285.1 Phrynocephalus versicolor | reverse complement strand
CTCTCTCTCTCTCTCTCTCTCTCTCTCTCACTCACTCACTCACTCACTCACACACACACACACACACACACACACATACACGGGCGGCGGCGGCGCTCCCAAAGGCCCCGCCAGCCACCGGCCCGTTCCCGCCTCTCTCTCTCTCTCTCTCTCTCTCTCTTTCTCTCTCTCACTCACTCACACACACACACACCGTTGCGGCGGCGGCACTTCCAAAGCCCCCGCCAGCCACCGGCCCGTTCCCGCCTCTCTCTCTCTCTCTCTCTCTCTCTCTCTCTCTCTCACACACACACACACACACACACACACACACACACACACACACGCACGCACGCACACACCTACCTCCGGAGGAGGAGGAGACGCGGGGGGCGAGCGGGGGCCAGGGGAGTCCGGTGGCGAGAAGGGGCGCCCTCCTCCTCCTCCTCGGCGGGGCGGCTCCGATGGGAGGCTGCCGGGCACCGGCCACGCCGAGGGGGACCCCATGCGCCTCCCGGCCTGGGGCTGCTGCAGCCGCCTCCTCCTCCTGCGGCCCGGCGGCGGGTGGGGGTGGTGGAGGGAAGGGAAGGTGAGGGTGGGGGGAGAAAGCCAGGTCAGGCCAACCATGCCTGGGGAGGGGGGGAGGGGAGGGGGAGGGAGAACACAGGGTGCCCCTTCCCCCACCAGACGCACACGCCCACGCCCACTCAGCCCCGTTGGGCAGCCCGTTGAGGGAAGGGGGAAGGAGGGGGGGCAAATTTTTTTTCGTTGTACGGATTTTTCGTTATACAAGTCCTCCGTTGTACGAGGTATGACTGTATAGTGTTAAATAACCAGCCTTTTGTACCATAAACCTCTCAGGAGGAATTCCCTTGTTACTTCTTTCAGAACGTCTTAAAATTTGTTCTTCTTCATGTGTGTTTGATTCATCCTCTGAAATTGTTTCTGTTTCCCTGTCTGCCTCAACTTTCACTTCAACTTGAGGTTCATTTTCATGTGTTTGTCTTTCTGTTACTGGCAGCAAAATCTCTGGGTTTGCATGTACCTTTCCCCAGTTTGAGTGTTCTGCAAAGCTAGCAGATCTTGTGAAAACAACTCTGTTCCCTTTATCATAGAATCTGTAACCTTTTGCATAAGAATCATAACCCACAAAAATCATTTTCTTTGCCTTTGGTTCATTTTTCCTCCTTATTTCAGCTGGGACATGTACCCATGTGGGGGAGCCAAACACCTAGAAATTTTTTACACATGGCCTTTTTCCATACAGCAAGAAATAAGGTATTTCTTTCACTACAGAATTCCAAGTTCTGTTTAACAGATAATTGGCTGTCATTATAGCCTCTCCCCAAAAACTTTGATTCAAACTTGAATCATACAGCAAAGCATTACTCATTGTTTTCAGAGCTCCTGTTCTCCGTTCTGCAACCCCATTCTCTTGGTGAACATAACGGCAACTTCTCCTCCTAGAAATTCCTTTCTTATCTAAGAGTGTTTGAAACTGGTTTGATAGAAATTCTTCTCCTGAATCACTTTGCAAACATGACACCTTGGTAGAGAAATTGTTTTCTACATAATTCAACCATTTCTGAAAAGCTGTAAATGTTTCTGCTTTTGTTTTCAACAAATAGCAATACCCAAACCTTGTAAAATCATCTACCAGAATTAAAGCATATTTTGCCCCTCCTATGCTTGCAATGTCTGAGGGACCTAACACATCAGCATGTACTAATTGAAAAGGTCTCTTTGATTGCCTAATACTTTGCTTACTCACAGCATGTGTTTTTGATTTGACCATTTTTCATACAGCACAATCAAGATATTTTCCACAATTTCAGTTCCATTCCATCCACCAAACCTTTCATGTTTTGTATAGTCTTGAAACTCATATGTGCAAGCTTTCTGTGCAATAGATGTACACAGTCATTGTGAGGTGGAACATTCCCTTGAACAAAACATGTTTTGGTATCACCTTCATCATTTTTAAAATAGTATAAATTCCCTACTTTTTTCAGTAATAGCACACACCTTGTTGGATTTCTTTATGTTACAGCCTTCTGAATTAAATTCTACAGTGTACCCATTCTCCACTAGACAGCTCACACTTAACAGATTGTTTTGTAATGATGGCACACACAATACATTTTGCATCTTACCCAAACCTGGTACATTTAAATCTCCTTCTCCAGTCACTTCTACTTTTTCTCCATTTGGCAAAGTCACAAATTTTCTTCTGGCTTGATGCAGATTCTGGAATTTTGAAGAATTACAACAGATATGCTGTGAACTCCCACTGTCCACAAACCAAGAATTTTCTCTGTTTTCTTCAGTACCTTTAACAACAAAAGAGTTACTGTCAGCAAAGCCCCTTCTCTGGTACAGCTGCTTCTGTTGACGCTTTCCAGAAGACTTCTTATCACAGTTTCTCATTAGATGCCTTGTGGAATTGCAAATAAAACACTTTTTTTTACAAATAAAGCTTTTCCTTCCTCTTCCTTGACCCTCCGACTGGACTCTCTGTCTCCCTGACGACCAGGTTCTCTCGTCCTCGTCCTGGGTCGTAAATCTCTGTTTCCACAGACTGCATTCCTCTCCAGACACTTCCTTTCCTCCTCAAGAAGCCGACTGGACAAATAATCCAGAGTTAAGTCTTGATCTTGCAGTGCTTCAACTTCCTTTCCTCCTCAAGAAGCCGACCGGACAAATAATCCAGAGTTAAGTCTTGATCTTGCAGTGCTTCAAAACTCAATGCAAAATTGTCCCATGTTTCATTTAAACTGCTTAGAATCACATATGCTTTGTGACAGTCCGTGTATCTTAAACTGGCTTCTTCTAATTCCACAAATGTTTGCCTCATGAAGCTTAGATGTTCAGACACACTTTCACTTTCATGCAGCCTTTTTCTGTAAAGCTTTCTGGTCAGCAGCATTCTACTACATGCTGTTTGACGAACATGCACATTTCTCAGTGCTTCCCAGCAGTCCTTAGCAGAACTTATGCCCCGAATATAGTTCAACTGGGAATCTTGCAAGCTTAACACAATTGTAGCCAATGCTTTTTGATTTAGTTCATCAAACTTGTTATCATCCACTGCTCTGGGATTTTCCACACATTTCCACAAACTTTCACGCTTCAGGTACATCTCCATTTTGAGACTCCAAGCCAAAAAGTTAGACTCACCAAGCCTTGGAACCGGCAACATTCCACTTGCTGTGGCAGACTGCATTTTGCGCAGGCTTTTTGGCTCACTCTCACTCTCTGAGCTTTGCCCACTCTCTTCCTTCTCAGACATCAGGGAAGACTGCCTGGCAACTTCTTTCAGCTTTCAGCTTTCAGCTCCAAACTCAGCAACTTCAAAAACTTTTCTCTATCCACTTAACATGCTGGCTTAAACTTTGACTGGGCCCATAACCTGTCAAGGAATGTATGAGGAGCTAACTTCAGTTAGCAGAGTTTGCAGCAATGTCAAGGATTAGAGGCAAAAATATGACAGACTCCGTTGCTGGTTTTCTATTGCAGTCTGTTTACAAAATATATACAGGTTCCATTGGTTTCCAGACTTACATCCAGTAGCATAAACAATCCTGCTACTCTTCCTTATCACAGCCAACACATCCTTGCAGCTGAAGCAAAACAGTCTTGATAACGCTTGCCCCCATTGACTCCCTTTATCCTCAGTCCCAAACGCTGAGCTGCCTCAGGGAGGCACTGGGCCCTGGATCTGGTTTCTGCCTTTCAGCTCCCTCGCAGGCTGAACTCCTAGCAGATATGCCCCTTTGCTTGGCCTCAACTTTAGACCTCACCTCCTAGGTGTTTCCCGACTGGCCAGGCTTCCTCCTCCAGGCTTTTATCCTCACCAGACCTCTCTCCTCCCTCAAGCCAGGTGTCTCATCTCTCCCTAACTGCCTTGCTGCCTCTGGGAGGCTGGTCCCTCCTACAGCTACCTTCAGCTGCCTTACACATACTAGCAGGTATGGAGGAAAACAGATGTTAAAATTTGTATATTATTAAACATTTGAACTAACCTTGCTTTGCAAATGCTACAGGCAGACCCTGGAAATCATACAGGGACTGAACTCAACAAATATATTAGGCTGGTTGTGGGGTGGGAGCTGAGAAAAGGGTGTAGCTGGGAAACTGCATCATTAAGACAGTTACTTCACATCCTTCCTCGTTCCGTTCGTTTCATGATAACATCATTCGTGGTCACGTGGTCTTGTCCTGGTTCTGTCACGTGGTCTTGTCTCGGTTCTGCCCCACGTTTACCCATGGGTGTGATTGATGGTATCGTGATGACTGTTACTTCACGTCCTTGTTTCGTGACGACATCTGTACTTCCCTACCTTCATTTCCCCTTTTTCTTTTGGTCCGACCTTCCATTTTTTGATATTTCGATTCTCCGTAACTTTAGCTTTCATGCGTTAAGCAGCAAAGTTCGAGGTTTTATGCCTTCTTCCTTCTCTTTGATGCATTGTTTATGCCATTGGGATTGTACTGGAGAATGCAACTCCACACTCCTGCCACTAGATGGAGAATGTGCACGTTGCACAATGAGCCTTACTTCACGGGCTCTCGTCTCGAAACAAGAACTGAGATGAGAGAATTCCCGAGGTCAGGGAGAGGTATGGCTCATCACGCTTAAATCCCAGTTCATGGGGCATGGTTGGGATGAACTCCCATCATCAAGTGATCAATGTGCAGTAACATTTTTTCGTACCAGTCCCATGCGGGACCATGAACCACGATGAGAGGGACATGAAGTAACTGTCTAAGTTGTACTTCTATCCTGCTACTTCTGTATTCCTGATGACACGAGAGCATATATTTTTGCAGCAGCTGGTGAAACATTCACTGCTTGAATACATTTTGATCACAATTTCCATGACTTTCCCTTACTTCATACGAATTTCCTGACTTTACCTGAGGAATTTCCATTTCCCCGACTTTCCCTAACTTTACAGAAAGTGGCAACCTGCATTGGATTTAGTGTTCTGTAGTTGTATCATATGTAACTATTGCAAAAGTCTAAATATAGTTTTGGTTGTCCAGACTATGGAGTACAGTACTATAAAATATTTCAGTCTTGTTGCTAACTACTGACACTACTGAAAAAATGATCCTGTATTTAAAACAATATGATGATGTATATTCTTTGCTAAATGCCATAAAAGTATTTCCTCCAAACTAATGACTCAGAGCTGTGGGGCACAACATAGCGATCTATGCTGTGGAGAGAATAAACAACATGGTTGCAAAGATTTGCCAATGCTTGTGACATTTCAGACAAAGAACATGTCATCATAGATATATTTTCTCTTCAAGTGCCAGTTTGCTTGACTAGTTCAAAGCTTGCAGCGCTGGATTAGCTCGGTGGTAGAACAATGCAAAAGGTCCCAGATTCAATCTCCAGTTTCTCAAGTGAGGGCTGAGAATGCCTGAAATGTAAGAAAACAGCTCCCTGTTAGTATACTGTAGATTAGAGATGGGCACGACTCAGTGAAATTTTCGTTTTCGTTTTCATTTTTTCGTTTTGTAACGAAAACAAAAACAAAAACGAATTTTTTTTCAGAAGCAAAGCGACAACGGAAACGAAATGAAAAATTTTGCCGTGTTTTTCGTTTTTGTTACGGCAGACACATTGCATTGAAAAGAATGCTAACGAAACAAAAAATTTTCGTTTTCGTTTTGTTTTTTCATTTCATTTCGTAACGAAAACAAAAACGAAAAATGTGCAAAAAATCTCCGAAAAACGAAAACGAACCGAAACAGACCCCTAAACGACAAACGACAAACGAAAAATTATTTTTTTTAGTCGTGCCCATCTCTACTGTAGATCTAGATTGGTCAACCTGCAGTCCTCGAGGTGTTGGACTAAATGCCCAATTTCTATAAGCCCCATTCATCTTGGCCAATATTCCATACCAATGGTTGTTGGAAATGAGTATCATTCACAGGCTACAGACTGCCCAACCCTAATGTAGACAATATGGATATAGAAGAAATGGCAAACCATTTCACACCCACTGCTTGCCCAATCAAGACCTTTTTGGTATAACATCAGAACAGCTTTTTTTTTTTTAAAAAAAACTGCACTAGACTATTCTGCAATGGATCGTGTGTGCACAGAAGGACTGCACACTGGCTTAGAAGTGACTGCACCCAGTAAAGTGACCCTTTTCAGCATGATCCAACATAGTCCTGTCATCCAACTGGATCCTGAGAGGGAAGTGCCCATTATGTTCAATGGAACTTATTTTTGGGCAAGCATTATTAGACTTGTAGCCATAGTATAACATCTAGCTAATCAGTTAGGACTTTCATGTTTTTGTATCCTATGTTTCAGGAGCAATTTCATGTACTGATCAGTATGCTGCTGTTGTTTTGAAAAAGCTTAATTGTAATGTGCTAGAATTTGGGCCAGCATATTTAAACGCATATCTAGGCTATCACTGTCATTATGGAACTTCATTAGGTCCAAAAGTTTACTAAAGGAAAGACAACAGACAGAACAATGCAAAAAAAAGCCTTACTGATTTAATGGTGACTGATTAATGGTTGCATACCTTTAATAGGAGAAATGACGAGAAAAATAACAAGGTGCAGTCACATCCATTTGTGTCTACTTAGAAGAATACTTTGAATCACTAATGTTATGTTTTATGGTTATTTATCCCTTGGCACTATTTAGCACCACCAACTGTCAAAATAAATGTGTTAAAAGCATTTTTATCCCCCTGCTATGAAAATGTGCTTTTTAAAAATTTATTTTCTGGGTCAGTAGCAAGAAGCAAAGATTTTGTTGCTTTCTAAAGCCCCCCTATTATTTACAGAGTTCAAAATATCATGAAGCAGCTTGAAGCACTATAGGGGGTCTTCAGTAATTGGAAAATGTTTTCGTATAATGTTTGGATTGCACAAACATGTGCTTTTGGTACACATTTGGTGATAATAAACGTGTCTTTGCTTAAGTATAATTTCAGCACTGACTTTTTGAAAATGTACTTTGGTCATTGAACATAATGACATTTTAATGCAGTTATGCAACAGGTATGCTCCATAATTACTCCGTATAGTTTCTTCAGACTTAGGAAAAAAGCTAAGTTACAAGAAAAAGCAGTAAGGAAAATGTACAATGCCTGCCCAAATGCAGTGTGAAGCAAAGTGCTGCACCCATAATGACCACCTCATGTTTATGTTGCTTGTTTCCTTTAAAGTGGTGCAGAATCTCTGAGTGCTTCTGGAATGAAGGAATAGTAAGCCATTTCTGAGTATCCAATACCTAGGAAACTCTGGAAAGGGTTGCCATATATCAGAATCAACTTGATGGCACATTTTTATTATTGTTGTCATAATTTTAAAATGAAGAACATCATATTGCCTTGCCCTAGCACCCTACTTCCTGAGTCAACCATCCCAATAAGCCCAAAGGAAAGATTACCTTGAGTGGAATGGCTTCTGTATAGAGATAGGCCTGTATCCATCTGGACACCTCCTGATGGAATTTGTGCTGCCATGTAGTCTCGGGGCAAGCAGAGATACGCAGTGTTATATGCATCCTATCAGGGTCCTTCTTCGCCAGCTGTGCACCAATGTGGCCAGGAGCTCAACTATTCGGTCTCTGCCTCCTCTGAAAAACAACCACTTTGATGAGGAGGAAGGTCTGTGATTCTCTTAATACAGTCAATGAGTAGTTGGCTATCAGAGGACGCAGGGGACAAGCCAGCCAGGTTCCTGGCTGGATTGGTATACTGCCATCAATGCTCATCTAATGATGAATGGCTCTTCTGGTCCATTTCTAATTATGTATCATTTTGGGTTCTGAATCAGGCCCCTCTCTAATTGTGTATCATTTTGGATTCTGTATCAGTCAAGAAGTTGAACTGTTATTAACGTGTATATTTTAGTCATTGCCTTCCACTTAACTGTAAGCCACCTTGGGTTTCTTTTTTTGACAAAAGTTGAGATCGAATGAAATTAAATAAAT
Source organism: Phrynocephalus versicolor (assembly GCA_023846285.1). Taxonomy (NCBI): domain Eukaryota; kingdom Metazoa; phylum Chordata; class Lepidosauria; order Squamata; family Agamidae; genus Phrynocephalus; species Phrynocephalus versicolor. The sequence goes on along the minus strand of JAHTLZ010000007.1, from coordinate 4,103,889 downwards.
AAATTAACAAATATAATTATTTCTGAAAGATAATAAGAATTGGATTTCTACTGTGCTAAGGAGGCACAGTTTGCCTCTGGTTCCACAGCCAGATACCTAACCCACTGAGCTATCCAACAGTTTGAAATTATATCTTAAATGTATTTTGATATATTGTAGATACAGTTCTGTACAGACTTTCCTGGCAGTAGATTCTGCTGAACACAATATAGTTTACACCTGAGTCATCATATATAGGAATCTTCGTTAGTGTAAGCCAGGACAAACCTTGCATCTCACTTTATTGAAATGCAGAGAAATGTCTCTTCACTTCACGCATTTAGGATAATGTCGGGTGAAAGATTTGAAGGTGCTTTTTTCATAACTGGTTACAGTTACAGTGCAATGAAATATTCTTAGAATCATCTTATTGGTAGGAAATACATTTTAATAAATATAATTCTTCTAGGAAAATAGTGTGTATTTCTGTCTTTAAAAATCAAAATAGGATTTATGCTAAATACATAAGATCACAGTCTACCAACTCAAATCCCAGTTTGTGTCTTAAGGTTTTTTTTTTTTTTGCTTTGTTTTGAATGAAGGATAGTTAAGCTGTTGTCCTGCCTACACTGTTTTTCTCTGGTGAGATGTTAGCTAGCTGCTTCCTTGATCAATAGATATTCTCTAGATTCCTTAGGATGAATAAAATTCAATGATATATTTTTTTAGAAAAATCAATTTTATTTAAATAATTTAAATTTTAAAAATGATATTTCAAAAATTCAAATAATTTGATTTTTATTATGATTTAAATCCAATCCATCTTGCACTTGCTTTGTACATATATTGTCTCTACTGTCAAACCGTTTTGTTTGACCGCATATTAATCACATTTACATCACTTACAGTAGTCAACTATATCTACTCTATTTCATATTTGTATTTCATATTGATTGCATTAAATGTATTCACGAGGAAGGTTATATCTATTACTTTGTGGTGTATGAACTCAACCATAAGTATACAAAGAGGGGAAAGTACATAGCTTATCATACTTTGATAAAAACATACTTGAAATAGAAGCACTATTATGATAAATTCTAACCTTGAAACAAATCCCAGGAGAAAAATAAACCATGCCTCCAGTAGATTCAAAGAAGCTTGGGAAAATCATGGATTTTGTCACTGTTATCAAGACAAGCATTATGTCATATGTATGGCATAATAAGTGCTAAAGCAATCAGTGACAAAGAAGGTACTTTTAATTTTATTTGTTTATAATTGCATTGGATTATTGGTGGGTCACTTAGGCTTACCCTACTAAGAAGATAGTTGTAAGTAGGATTCCAAAACATGTTGACTGTCCAACTTGGAAGAAGATTTGCATAAAATGTGGAGTTTAGAATCACTACTTAGGAGTTACAAGTGTTATTGCCATAGATGGTAAATGAAAATAAACTGGGGATAAAATGTTTTTAGTTTTGATTCTGCCAAAGTTTGTATGATGTCAGCTATGCCATGAAATTACGTTTTTGTTCTATGGCAGCTAAATTAAGAATGGTCCCAAGAAACTTGATTAGAAGATTGGTCAAGAGTACTTTACAAATGACAAGATTAACTACTAGATTTGTATAACCAAAGTTGTAACAAATACAGTGACTGAGGCTTTAAGCCACCCTTCAAAAGCAAAGAAAAACATCACAGTATTAGTGTTCCGAGTCTAAATCCCCAAACCATCTTGTGATAGATATACCCATTAAGGGCTGAAGGAGATAAATATGTGTAAACATTGGTTCCATCTATTTTCTTTAAAATGTTCTTTTGTTACATATAACACGTGGCAACATCTCAGCTTCATTTATTTGCCATTTCTATCTTGATCAAAGCCAATCACAGTCAAATTTCAACAAAAGCAGTAATCCATCAACTTTATTAACTAGAAGCATTCAGTATGTTTCTCTTTTGTTTTGGTGAGGAGCAGGATATGAAGCTCAGTGATATGTGTCTCATCAAAAACTGACAGGGACAAACTGCGAGTTTGTATTTCCCCATAATATGGCCTGTTGTAAATGAACCAAGAAATCTACACCTTTCTGGGGTGGGGGGAGGGAGGAGAATAATACCCCAATCTCTCTCTCCATCTCTTCTCCTCCCCCTCCCCCTCTCCCTTCCCCCCTCTGTGTGTGTGTGCACGCACATACATACACATCTGCGTGTATGTTTGTATTTCTCTTTATTAATGAGATGCCTGCCATTGTCATGTGTCATGTTTGTTGTTATCAACAAGCATTCGTGTATTATTCTGAGGGAAGACTGTCACATTCAGTTAAACAAATGATACTGCATAGCCACAGGCAATTTTAGGTGAAATTGCTTTATGGTATGGGTATGTGTATCTGAATAATATAGATATAGTGTAGGACTAGATAAAGAGCCATTTTTCTTCACATGTACATATGTTTTGTTCAGTCTGGATTTTTTATTCATTCTCAAATACCAAATTTCAAAATACACTTTAGTATCAGTTCTGAAATGCAGCTACAGTAACCCCCTGCCCATCGCGATGCATGGAAATCCCCACCCCACCCACGATGCATGGAAATCTGCGATATGCGGAAGTGGGTGGGGTGGGGCCTGGGGCGGGGGGATCACACGCCTATCAGAGAAGTCTTGGGGTGGTGCGTGCCGGCGGTGGCAGGGGAATCTGACCTCCTGCCGCCGCCCGCCCACACCGCCCAAGACTTATTTTCCGGGGCTGTCTCCATTGAAATGCATTGCTAATGCATTTCAATGGAGAAAAATTTCCCCATTGGAAAACATTGGCTCAATGCATTTCAATGGAGAAAATTTTCCCCATTGGAAAACATTGGCTCAATGCTTTCCAGTGGGGAAAATTTCTCCATTGAAATCCATTGACTCAATGCATTTCAATGGAGATTGCCACCCCCGCCCCCCGCACGGCCCTGAGGCTTCTCGGAGGAGCGTGAGGGGTGGCGCGGAGCAACCCGATGCCCCCCCGCTGCCCCCCGCATGGCTCCGAGGCTTTGTGGAGGGGTGGTGTGGAGCAACCCGATGGCCCCCGCTGCCCCCCGTGCGGCTCTAAGGCTTTGCGGAGGGGTGGCGCAGAGTGACCCGATTGCCGTCCCCCGCCCCCGCGCAGCTCCACCCTGCTGAATCCTCAGCTCTAACCCGCCCTCTACCCCTCCCCACATCTATCCCTCTCCTTCCCCCCTTCTTCTTGCCAAGTATCCTTGGTTTTAGCTTCCTCCTACCCTGGGGCGGGGGAGGCTGGGTTCAAGTTCAGGACTGGAACTAAGCTACGTCTGTCTGCTTGCTCTGATTTTTCCACTATCTATTCTTCTATCTATTTAACATATTTATTACATGAATACTAAGTAGAAATAAAACATTATTCATCAAAACATATACTCAGTTGTTCTTCTTCTTTTCTTTCTTCCTCCTCACCACTGGTTAAGAGGTTTGCTTGTTTCTTGTTCCGTTACCTCTCCCTCTTTCATGCCCTTTCCATCAGTGGGTTCACATTCATCTTCTGGATCAGTTTCTGAGCCTGGATCAGATCCAAGAGTTGCTTCTATGCCTTTCTTTTTTGTGTTACTGCTTGCCACTCTTCTTTTGATAAATTGTCCATCTCTCTCATCCAGTTCAAAGCACTATCTCGATCCTTATATGACTATGAAAACTGGATACCCCCAACTGTATTTTATTGATTTGTCTCTTAGTATAGTGGTAATCAGTTTCATCTCATGACACCAAGCTATTGTCCATTCTCCATCTCTTTGCTTCTCTGTAATCAAGCTTTATATTAAACTCCATATTAATTTTTGCATGGTCAGAGATTTGTATAGTTTCTATATCTATATTGCTTACCCGTGAGAATAAATCATTTGAAACAAATATATAATCAATTCTGGAGAACATTTTATGCACTGCCAAGAAATATGAGAATTTTCTTTCATCTCCTTTTAATATTCTCCATGTGTTCTTCAAATCAGTGTTAGTAATTAATTTATTTAGTATTGTTTGCCCTGATTTCATTTCATTTTTTGAAGTTTTGTCTTATCTTTAATTTTATTCATAACCATATTGAAGTCTCCAGCCATAATCACATAGCCTAAACGGATTTTATTCAATTCTTTTAACACTGTAATAAAATTTTTTTCCTGTTTCTCATTTGGTGCATATATATTCACCAGTGTACATTCTTCTCCTCTAAGTCTTCCTTGTAACATTATGTATCTACCCTCCTGGTCTTTTTTTTTTATTAAATTAGTTTTAAACCCCCGTGTTTTGTTACACTGTGTGGGTGTTTAGTGGGTTAGAATACCTGGCTGCATTGTCATTCTGTCTTTACTTCAAACTTACTCTTTGATGAAACAGAACTCACATTAAAGATTCTATGTCTTCTAGGAAAAGGGCTATCTGAGAATACCATATGATGGGGTTACATGCTCTCCCACCTTTCTGGCCTTAGATAAGTTGTATATTCCCAGAGCACCCAGAAGGAGGGACTGATAAACCATTTGTCAGTACTTGAAATTCATTTTTTTTTAATTTCTTCCCAGTTCTCCCAGTTTCTTAAAATCATCTTGAATCCAGACTTTGTCTTTTGTTGTATTAGTTACTCTTACTCAATTGGTATAATCCTTAAATTTAAATTAAATCCTCCCTCCAGTCCTTCATCCAAGTTGCTTATGTTGTAGCATTACCTGTTTCTGAGACAATTGTATTATTATACAGTTGTCCCCCATCATTTTGTGGTTCATATTCTGCAGTCCTGGTATATCGCGGGACTGCAGTATATAAAGGCAAGGGCCCCTGGGGCAAACTGCTTGGACCTGTTTGAGGCCGCCTGCATTTACTCCAGGTCTGGTGGTGCCCTGAAGCGGCCCCCTGACAGGATTCCTGAGCCTGTTGGAGGTCCCAGAAGTGGTTTCTGGCAAACCAGAAGTGAATTCTGAAAACTGGAAGTCCCTTCCGGATTTCCGGAAACCATTTCTGGGGCTTTCAACAGGCCTGGGAAGCACATCGGAGACCTGCTTGTGGCAGTGACAGGCCTAAGGTAAGTGTAGGAGACCCAAACAGCAGCCCCCAGTCCTGACCCGACCCAGCATCCACATATTGCTGATTTTCCTTTATCGCAGGTTGGGTTGGGCCCCTAACCCACATGATAAGTGGGGGATTACTGTATGATACTTGGCCCAGGGCAAAATTTTATGGCACTGCAGCCATTTCTTATCTACATAATGATAGGATTCTTTTGGTACAGTCCATCACTTTGCAATTGCAAATGCAACTAATAGTATTATCTCACAACTATTGTAGGTGTAATATCAAAAGCCCGACATTGTCAAGGGTCTTATTGAAATGAAAATATACTACAGCCATAGCTTTTCCCTGATCTACAAAGTGTACCTGTATCAGAAAAAAGGTAAGCATGACCTGTTTCTGAGACAGTTGTATTGGATTTCAGTAACCGCGGTATTGTTTCTAAGTTTTCACAGAATTGCTCCAAAGTTATTTGATCTACAAACTTTTCAGAAATTTTTAGGAGAAATGTTGGGTAAAAAATATTTTAAATAAATATAAATAAATAAAATAAATAAAATAAATAAAATAAACAAAATTAGTATTTGTTCAGAGGCCTCCCCCCCTTTTAAAGATATAGAGGTATGCTGTTTTGTTTGATATTCTGGTTGTTAAACCGTCTCCGGGACTTTGAAGAAGTCTTAAAACCAGCCTCCCTCCTGATACCATCGTGTGGTGTAATCCATTCAACCCGAAAGATTCTCAATGCCTGATAGACAACATCTTCTATCAAGACTGCATTTTTGGTACAATGCTTTGATAAATCTAGCATGTGACTATCGAAAGCTTAGCTTATAATTTTTGTTTTTTGTTTTAGTAGCGGCCAATAAAGGTATCACAAAGCCTCTTTGGAATCTCATTTTTAGGGAATTCTCTCAAGAATTCTCCAAGAGCTTAAGTAGAATATATGGTATATTTCTTTTAGTAGCCTTGGATACAGTTCATCTGGACTTGGGGATCTGAATTCATTTAATGGACAAGCTGTTCCTACATCATCCCCTTACTTCTTCTGGATAGCAGTTCCTTTTCTTTATTGTTGTTGTTTTTTCTTTACAATATTGAATGGTTTCCTCCTTTTGTTAGGAGGAAAATGCCAAGTAGTATTAATTAATTCTGTATTTACACAGTCACTGCTCTCTCCACAATCTCTATCCAGGTAGCACCCTACTGCTCCCTTTCTCTTCCTTTTCCTCTGAATGGAGCAAAAAGTGGTGAAACAAACAAAAACACCACACTTTTTGTTGCTTTTAATGTCTTCTAGAAGTCTCAGTTTGTTCTGATCTTTAGCCCTGATAACATTGTTCCCACAAATACTGTCTGGCAGGTTTTTTTGTACTCCTATTCAGGGGTTTGCCCTTAGTTCCATTTTCTGTACATGGAATTCATAAATCTCAACTGATCTGAATGTTCCACATGCAGCCACCTTAATTTTTTTAATTATAACCCCTATTTCTCTCACCAAAGTATTTATGATAGCATCTCAGTACCTCAGCTTTAATATACTTCAATTCATCATAAGCTGCCTTATTGCTTGATGTTTGAGACCAGAAGATGCCACCATATTTTTACTGATGCTTACTAAAATTATTTTCTTCCACTCCTAAATGAGTTTCTTTGTCTAACTAATACCATTGCCTCCAAGGCTGTCTCTTTTCCTCAAAGAATTCATTTTAAACCTCTGTTGATCTACCTTGAAAGATCCATGTCAAACACTTTATTCCTAGCATTATGAAGTGTAATTCATTTCCTGCTAGAGGTCTTTCTTAATGGAAATGTGAAAGCAGCACAGTATTTAACACTGAAATATGTACATGAAACAAAACATGTAATTTTGAAGATATTTGAATTTGTACAAGATAGTCCATCCCACTCCCATTTATGGCTAAATTGTATGTACTTATTTTGAGACAGAATTTATTTTGTAATTTTTCCACTAGCAAAATTGATCACATACACTGATTCTGCCTTTCTGAATAAGCCCACAATTATACAGGTTTTTTTTATAGCTTGAAGGAACAAAGATTGGCCAAAAGGCCACAGAATGCATCATTAACCAGAACATCCATATTTAGGAACACGATGGATTTACTGAAGCACTGCATAGAACATTTGCACTAAAGATAATAGCCATTGATTAAAAACTGACACCATGATCATTAGTTCTGGTCCTTAATTTGCTCTAAGGCACTAGGGACTTAGTGCACCTGAAAAGAAGTAGAGAAAAGCTGAACAACATCTTTATGATTTGCTTTATTGTTGCTTTACTGGAATTTAAATAAGATATTTGTTTCATGTTCACTGTGCCAACTATTGTGCAGTCCACTTTCTTTCCCACACTATGAAGGTCTTTCAGAAAATTCCATTTGCAACATTATCCAACTCACTGCCAACCAATGTGGCTTCATTAATGGAGGCGGAAGAGTCATTGCCATCTTTCCAGTTCATCACTGAATAGAGAGACACCAAGAGGGTTACATTCTTAGACCTGGAAAAGGCAGCAACAATGGGTGTAGAGAGCTGTTTCCATGTCTTGGAAATGCATATGCTCCATTTGATATTGGAATATCTCCCTACTCGAACACATCACAAATGATACTATCAGGCAGCAACTATGTATAATAATAATAATAATAATAATAATAATAATAATAATAATAATAATAATAATAATAATAATAATAATAATAATA
>JAHTLZ010000007.1:4062727-4078051 GCA_023846285.1 Phrynocephalus versicolor | reverse complement strand
TTACTTACTTACTTACTTACTTACTTACTTACTTACTTACTTACTTACTTACTGTCAAATATAGCTGTGAGGTCATTCTGGGTAGATCACAACAATAGCTATAAAACAAATGCAAAAAATCATTAAGATGAGAAAATAAACTATCAGTAAAAGAGGCATTGGTGGAAAAGATTAGGATATGAGGTGTACCACTGGGAGCTACGTCCAAGATTCAGAGATAGCCTGCCTGAATAGATAATTTTTTAACATTTGCGTAAATGTTTCCAGTGAAGGGAGGCGGGCAAATTTATGGAGGTAGAGAGTTCCTGAGGCAAGGGGAACTTAAGACGAATGCCCTATAAGATGCAAAACTAGTAGGACATATGAAATTTATGTGAATAGGCAAAACTTGTAAGACAAATTTTGCCTATGGGATGCCTCGCAAATTCAGTGCATGCCTATGGGAAACCACATTAAACCGTGTTTTGTAGGATGAATTTTTCATAAAACAAATTGACCCTTAGAATGAATTAAATTCATCTTGAGAGGCACCACAGTATTAATGACAGGTCTATAGTTGTTAGTTTGGTCCGCTGGTCCATTTATTTTCTTCCAAATAGGCCTAATTTGAGAGACCCATTAATTACTGCAATATCAAACTCAGGTCATGAGCAGAGTCTTGTCTATAGTACTGCAGTTTAACCACTGTACCACTATGTTCTTAAATATTTTTAATTTAATATTTTGTGGCTTGTAGTTGAACAGGTTGCTCCAAACAATTTTCTTTGAATATATTGACCTGCTCCTAAGATTTTTTTCCCCTGGGGTTGTCCCACGTTCATATTAAATAAAATAAATAAAATAAAATACTACTTATTTTACACTCACTTTTGTCTACTTGTCAAGAGCATAGTAAAATGACTAGTATGTGATCCAGTTCTAGTATTCTTTCTTATTTTGCCTGATCTGTAAGACTTACGAAAAGCAGTTGTAAATCTTTTGTGTGGTTCTGTGATTGGGCAGTTAAAAGGAATATTGCAAAGTAAGAGACTGTTCAGTAATGTCATATGAATCCCTGGAGTCCTGCTCTCTGTCACATTATTTTCTGCAAATGTTGACACAAATGAAGTGAAGGATTCATTTATATTCATATGCACATGATTATGGTAATAAAACAGTTGACGGCAATATCAGTATGTTAACTTCAGTATAAATCATATCTGCTTTTAATGATGGAAGATTACTGTAAATGTTGGTTTCCAGGATGGGAATTGCAATTTATTTGTCAGGATGAAGGCGAATTCTAGTAGTTCTGCATGAAATCCCATGGCAACTGGTGTTTTAAGCTTTATGCATGCAAACAAAATATAGAATAATACAATACACTATAGAAAAAGCTGAGCAGATGGTATTGGTCCTCTTCCCAACTTATTTTCATCATACTGTGCAAAACTGTACTTGAAGAAAAGAATTGATTCACAAAGAGCCTGCTAGCTAACCTTAGTAAATTAAGAATATGACATTAATTACAATGTAGTGTATGCTGTTTCTGTGGTACAATTAACAGAATATATTGATCTCTTCCTATTTGAGTCAACCCCTGTCTTAATAAATAGGTTTTCTCTTGATTTCTTTAGGCTTATGCAAACTACATTTTGCAACATAATACTGTACAATTGGGTATGAAACCACAAATATATTGAAAAGGTATGAGGACAAAATATTAGTATAAGTACAGATTTTTAAAAAGTGAACGTAAAAGCAATACCAAGTCATAATATCAATAGTAGAAATAACACATTCAGCTTAAAATTTCCACTCTCCATTCTGCTTGAGGATATGTGTTCATGTCAGCTTCAGAACAACTTTTGGAGAACCACTGAAGTTAGTGCTCTTGAAAATCGCCAGTTGAACATAACAAAAAGTCATGCTTACACATTGTTTCCTCCTCGTGCCATGAATGTGTTTCCTTCTACCATTCCAGCTGTAACTATTCTTTTTAAAATATGAAACATGTACTAATGTATCCAGATGATTTCCAACTAAGACATTACTTTACAAAAAAACCCACTGCACATTCTTCGTCAGCATTCCTTTGTTAGAAGCATGTGTTCCTATACTGCTATTGTTACTGACACCATTACTTAGCAGATTCAGATAGTATTCATTAAAAGGCCAAAGTCCTTTTTCTTGGCATAGTAAATTGCACTGGAGTAGGCTCATCAATGAAGATTTAGTGAGTCACCTTCCCTGTAAATTCCATTCATTCATATATATCTTACTACATTAAAGTAAGTCATAGATAGAGTAGACCCATTTAAATAAACAGAATTTAGAGAAACATTGATTCACTAAATCTCGAGTGATTTAAAGGTTCTATTCGAGTACAATTTACTTTATCAAACTAATATTATTCAGGCCACAATGTAACTAAAGGCCAAACTGAACAGGATGCTATTTCTGTAGTCAGGAAATTCATGAAAGATGTGATTGTACTTACCAATTTGACTATAATTAATTGATAATATGTGATATTTATTGCAAATTGATCAGATGTTCTGATCAACTCTAGTTGTTAAAATCATTTTAATTATGACAGAGTTCTATTTGATTTTGCCAGTGGTGCTATCAAGTATGTTAATAGCTATAAAAAGGTAATCAAACATGTCTGGAAGTTGGGCCTGGGAAGTTTTTTGTCAAGAGAGATGTACTCCTCCTTGATTAAAAGAGGGTGGGTGGAGAGAATTTACAGTATCTGTGGGGTTTGTTATTTAGGCTGTGGGGTTGTCTTGTTGTTATTTGCTTTCAGGTTGCCTCCAAATATGAATGAGAACTTTTCCACATTTTGGGTCCTCAACTGCCAAACTCAGCTCTTGTAACGCCATCTCATGCGTTTCTTGAGGGAGTAAGTCCATCTCATATTTAGTCTTTTCTGGCTGCCTTCACCTCTCCCAGCATTGTTCTCTTTTCCAGAGAGTCCTTGTCTTCTCATGATCTGCCCAAAGTAGGACAAACTCAGCTTCAACACTTTTGCCTCTAGGGATTCGGTTTGATCTAGGACTCACTTGATCCATCTTTCTGGTATGCCAGGATATCTGCAAAGCTCTCCTCCAAAACCATATTTCAAACAAATCATTTTTTTCTGTCAGCAGTATTTTAACAGTACACCTTTCAAAATCATATATGGTGATTGGAACTAAAAGTATGGATGGTTGTGGTCTGCAGTGCTCCAACCTTACACTTGATGATTTTTTCTATATATTTTTTCATTGTTTCCCTTCTTAATCTCAGTCTTCTGATTCCTTGGCTGTATTCTCTATTTGGATGATGATTGGTGTATGGTTCTTAGTCATCACTGCCTTTTTAAGAAAAAAAAGTATGACAAAATTTTCTTGTATTGTTTTGAAGTATATTATCAGAAAGAAAGGAACTGTGGTGTTTTTAATGATATTAAACACACATGTTACCCTAAACTCTCCAGTGCTTATCAATGACCCAGTTAAGAATTAACCCTGGTTACTGCTATGCATTTTTATAGTTTGGTTTGCACCATTGCTCCTTTCCTTTACAGAACATCATTGTCAATGCTTGGGGGCATCACTGGATCCAAACAGAGAGTCCTGAGCCCAAAGCTTCATATGTGATTGATTTCCTTTCCAAACTATGTGTTTATATATGCCTTCTGGCCTGAGAAGAAAACTGTCAAGAAATATTTATTTATTTATTTCCTTGAATATAAAGTAAACAAGATTTAAGAGATAAAGTCATTCTGTTTGTGATGGTGCATAATAAAAAGTCTTAAATGTAATACTACTACAAATTTAAGCCAAATGATGCTATATATCTCCTCATAAAATGAACAGCAAAATGTGGAATGGAATAAAATATTAAACTAAGGTACACTTAAACTGAAGCAATTTATACGGCAAACACATCAACAAAGCTCATACAATTGTTTGAATGATAAAAATAAGCAATGTCTTAGGAAATGAAGATACAAACTCAGCATAAAATATGGATGAGTCTTCTGAACAAATAAATCCTTATCTAGCACATACTGACCATAGCAGAGACAAAGGAATTATCACATGTATAGAAGGACTGGTGGTGGTGAGGTGTTGATTCATAAATAACTATCTCTTGCATTGATTTAATACAGGAGGTGGCTTGGATCTGAGTTAGTTAACTGGTTTTTCTATGTCTAGAAACTGCACAGATTTTTGGAGAAAAAATCACTAATCAGATTTTCTCATGGAGAATCCATACAATGATTAATTAAGATGTATCATCATGATGACTGCCTTATGGCAACCAAGCTAGTCAGCACAAAATTACTTTGGTAGGAAAATGCTGAAATAGCATAAGACTGGAATAGTTATAAAGAACATCATGTAGTATACATTGAAGATGTCATGTGTATTTCTTGCCACATATTGTAATTTTAATTAGTACTGATTTTATGTGAACAGTCACTTTGCTTTTTAGCCTTTAACTTTTATGATTGTTATTCCACAAGTTATGGCCTATAGCCAACACAATAGTTAGAATAATGAATAGTTTGTCAGCAGAATAATAAATAATAAATTGCAAAATATTGTAAATAATCATACAATAATTTATATAATAAATCATCAAGAAAAATTTGAAATAAACTTTGGAGTTTACATAGTGGCTATACCCTGTTTATCTTCATGTAATGTAAAGTTAGTCCTGTTAATGTAGATTACTCAATTTGATTGTGCACTTAGTTGTTCTGTTCCCTTTGTGGCCAGTTGCACAATGTGCCTTACAAAAGTGTTTTCCGCGATCTGTGGCTGTGGCCTACATTCTGCTCTGGTGTGCTTCTCCCATTGATCAGAATCTCAGTCTGTGTGCCATTAACAATGACATACATGTTAAAGTACCATTCAAGATTGATGGGAAAGGAGGAAGTTGAAGCTTATTTCCCTGCCCAGCAACCTCAAAGTAGGTGCATTGCAGCTACCACACCACACATGACAATAGCGGTACCACTTGGGACAGTGGAGGCATGTTTTAGTGTCCCTGTTCTCATCAGTGTTGTGCAGGAACACTGAGATGTGATCAAGGTAAAAGCATTTGTTGCTTTGGCAGTCTTGTGTAGAATTGTTATAGTGGAGGCAGAAATATCTCCAAAGCAATTTCTTTTTCTGATGTGTTTCCTGAGACAAATGTCCATACCATATGTATCTAGGTTTATCCATAGATGTCTGGAGAGCAATAAGTCATGTTGGATGAGCTAAATATAGTAAATGAACTTCTATAAGCTATTCTTCTAAGAAGACAAGCACTGGCAGACCCTAGCGCTCTGTTCCTCATGGGGAAACTGAAAAACAATGTATGGCAACCTCTTCCTATACACAATGCACTTGGCTCATGACTGGTTCTCAGCATAATTTAATAAATCTCATACTGTACAAAAACAGTGTGTACAGCATAAAAAAGGAAAGATGTAAAATAACGTATCACAGAAACAATATACAGTGTTACCTCGGTTTAAGAATGCCTTGGTTAAAGAAGAACTCAGTTCAGGAAAAGAAATTATTTGAAATGGGGATGCCTCCGTTTAAGAAAAAAATTCAGTGGAATGCACCAGTTTGCCTTTTTTCTGACCTCCGGAACGGATTAATTGGTTTTCAGTGCATTCCTATGGGAAACCACATTTTGGTTTAAGAATTTTTCGCAATACAAAATGGCCTGGGTAATGAATTAATTACTTAAACTGAAGCACCACTGTATTAAACAACACACTATATCTCATACAAAAATTGTGTATAACATAACATGAATTAAATGCCAAATGACTGGAGGAGGGCTAATGACCATATCTTCAGAAAGAGGAAGAAGGAGGAACATAGGAACTATAGACAAGGCTGCCTAACATCAATTCCAGGGAAAATTGTGGAAGAGATTATAGTATGGTCTGCAAACACCTTGAAAAAATATCTAATAACTAGAAGCCAATGTGGATTTGTCAAGAGCACTCTAATCTAATACTACTTTTTAATCAGGTAACCTCCTTGATAGTTGGTGGGAATTCTTTAACTTTAATGCATCTTGATTTTAACAAAGCTTTTGAGAAAGGGCCCCATGATAACTAGATGTGGGCTGGACAGAATTCCACTGAGTTCAATCCACACTTGGTTACAGATACATACTCAGAGAGTGCTTATCAATGGCTCCTTAAAATAGGAGAAGGGATTAGATGAAGTAGCACAAGTCACAGTGCTATTTAATATTTTTATTAATTTGGTTGAGGAAGGTATAGGGAGTGTGTATCAAATCTGTAGATGACACAAACGCATCTGGTGGGGCCGCTGTGAGATACAGGAAGCTGGACTAGATGGGCCTTGGCCTGATCCAGCATGGCTCTTCTTATGTTCTTATGTTCTTAAAATTGGATAGAATCAGTGAAAATGTAATGAATTAATTTCTCTATAATTCCCATTGATTCCAATGGGCCTATTTTTACTTACACAGTGATGCCTTGAATTACTAAATTTATTTATTTATTTATTTATTTATTTATTTATTTATTTATTTTAAAAAATTATATACTGCACTGAATTTCCCAAAGGGAACTCTGGGCAGTTTACAAATAGAACAACATGATTGTTTCCCAACATGGTTTCCCATAGGAATGCATTGAAAACTGATTAATCAATTTGAAAAGGAATGGATTACAATAGGCGTTCAATGCATTCCTTTGGGAAGTCTGTCCAGACCCAGCAAAGCAGGGGAAGACCTTCCCCTGCTTTGCTAGCTTGCTGGGGAACCCCCTCAATGAGCTCTCAACATCAGCTGTGTGGCAGTGGTGAGTAGCAGCCAGCCACTTTACTCCTGCCATTCGGTCTCGCTGCAGCCATTTGGCTGAAGCTAGACTGGAGGGCAGGAGTGAAGCGTTGCCCCCCTACCCACTGCTATACAGATGATTTTGAGAGCTCCAGCCAGGCAAGGGTTGGGCGGGTGGTGTCCGCCTCGGAACAGGAGAATGGAGCAGGTTTTTCAATTTTGTGCCACAGCAGTGCAAAATTCAAAAACCTGCTTGCTCTCCTGCTCTCAACTGGCTGCCCTTAAGGTTTGGTGGGGAGCAAAAGCAGGTGGTTAGTAATGAAGCCTTCAAGTGCAAGAAAGGCTTCATAACTAGCCACCTGACTTTGCTCTCCACCAAACTGGCTGCCCTTAAATTTGGCGGAGAGCAAAAGCTGGTGGCTGGTTATGAAGCCTTTCTTCAACTTTAAAGTTTTGCAACCAGCCACCCACTTTTCCTCCCCACAAAAAATAAGGGCAGCCAGTTTGACGGTGAACAAAGTTGGGTGGCTGGTTGCAAAGCCTTAAAACATAATAAAAGCTTCACATCCAGCCACCAGACTTTGCTACTATGGCTGCCCTTAACATTTGTGGGGAGCAAAAGTGGGTGGCTTGTTGCAAAGCCTTAAATCTCAAGAAAGGCTTCATAACCAGCCACCCACTTTGCTCCCTGCCAAAGTGGCTGCCATTAAAGTTTGGTGGTGAGCAAAAGCCAATGGCTTGTTGCAGAACCTTAAAGTGCAAGGAAGGCCTCCTAACCAGCCACCCACTTTTGCTCCCTGCCAAATCTTAAGGGCACTAATATATTGCCTGTGCAGGGCGGGACGGGGCTATTATTGGCTTAATTCTGAACTTCTAACTCAATTAGAATGCTTTCATCCTAGGGGGACCCCATTTGGAGTTTAATAATTCAGCCCCCTGAACCCCAATCCTCTCCAAGTTTCAGGGGCTTACAGGGAAGAGCTTGAAGAAGTGCCTCTGCCATTTTGGTTCCTCTAGGATGAATAATTTCATTCCTAAAGGGGGAAATAGTGTTTTGTTTCATTTCAAAACGTGTTCTACCATTTCATTACATAACAAATTAGTTACATAACAAAATGATGAAACAGTGTTTCATTTTCCATTTTGTGCCCACATCTACTCTTTACATCCCCACTGATTCAGTGGGCCTAATCCAGTGTGATTCACTACACAAAGCAACAGGATCTTTCCAATTGCATACAGTGATTCCAGATTGTGCTATTTAAATTATCCATAACATCACCTATCCATTTTTCCACAATAAATTGTTCCATTCTTTCACTCTTCTCTTTTTCCATTTTAAAAAATATTCTTCTCTTCTCTTCTCTTTCTCCCCCCCCCATTTTTTTTGAGCACTGGGAATAAAAGAGGCATATACAGTATATATGTCTCTTTTATTCTCAGTGCTCCAAAAATCATCATAACATCCCATATTACTTTATTTCCACACCACTTTCTTAATTTATCTTCCAAATCTCTTCCAATTTTTGTACATTTTATTGGTTATATATCTATGACAGTAAATATTGGTATTCATTTTTAATTTTTGCTTCTCTATAGTTACATTTAACTATAAATTCCATATTTACTTTAGCATGATCTATCTATTTCTATGTTATTTATCCTTGACAGTAGTTCTTTGGATATAAAACATGTAATCTTTCTTGAATATGATTTATGAACTAACAAGTAAAAGCAAAAATTTCCTTTCATCCCCTTTCATTTATTTCCATATATCTTTCAAATCTGTTTTAATAATTAGTCTATTCACTGTTTACTTTTACTTTCCTCCTTTTCTATTCTGCTATTTAAATATGTACTACTAAATTATTAGCAGATGCCAAACTTTACATAGCAAAGAGCCTAAATGTTGACAACACCAGTGACAACAGTCAAGATGCTTTAAGCAGGATAGCCTCTTGTGCTGAGGACTGTTCACAAAGTGACACCC
The DNA here is from genome assembly GCA_023846285.1 of Phrynocephalus versicolor. NCBI lineage: Eukaryota > Metazoa > Chordata > Lepidosauria > Squamata > Agamidae > Phrynocephalus > Phrynocephalus versicolor. The sequence continues at coordinate 4,069,272 of JAHTLZ010000007.1, read as the reverse complement.
AGCACGAGAAAATCTAAGAAGCTGGCTCCTTTTTTTCATCAGTTAATGACTTTTCATCCAAACACAAAGCAATTGTCAAGGCTGTTTTTCAACAAGTGTGAATGGTCATGAGCACAATATGGTATTAATCTTGTAGAGGCATTTCCTGATGTTTTGTGTCATGCATGCAGAAGCTTGGTCTCCCACATCCATAGGTGGGCAATCACGTATACACAGGTGAATACAGTATTTTGTTTCAGTTTTGTTTGCTTGTTTTTTTTTTGTTTTTGAATTGAATTATTGTATGAAAAGAGCAGACAGTAATTCAGTTGTGGGGGAGAGAATGTTGTTCTGTTGTTTCAGTCGTGACCGACTCTTTGTGACCTCATGTCCATGGAGTTTTCTTGGCAGGAATACTGGAGTGACTTGGCAGTTCCTGCTCCAGGTGCCTACAGCACCTGGTGTTCTCTGGATGCTTAAACTCTGGTTTATACATCCTAATGAGCACTGTACTCTAATGAGTATGTGTGTGCACTTTCCTAGCATAAATGCCTGTGAAAATGAGCAGCTTGTCTATTCCCCTGCATTAACTGTCATTGTTGTTAGCTGCTATTAACCACAGGAAACATCCCTCGTGGGTCCATTTGAAATATTATTACAGTAGAGAATGGAATTATTAGGCAATAAAATGGCAAATGAAGAATCATCTCTATTTTTTAATATTTGCATTCCTCACTTACTTTACAAACCTCACAAATTCTTATAAAATATATATGTTGAGTTTTTTTAGCATGCAGATTATAGCTGCAAAAGAAAGCAGTTAACCCACGTGGAACATAAATAAATGAATACAAGAGTTTCTGTAAATAGATTGTTGAGAAATTGAGTCATGGCAACTGGATTTCTTTTCTTGCAAGGTCAAAATGTTTTGCTACTCATCCAAGTAGCTTCATCAGTCTGAAAGAGATTATGAAACCAACGATGAATAGTTTCTGGCCCAATTCTAAGATAAAGCTTTCTTCAATTTATATTCACTGAAGGTTGTGAAAACAATTTTTAACTTCTTATGCTGTTCTAAATGCTGCTAGTCAGCTGTGAAACTGCATCAAATAAAGCATATCCTTATCACTTCTACATTTATTACAGTTATGTAATTGCCAATAAAACAAACATTGACATTAACAGTTAGCTATCAATTCAAGCTGATTTAATTAGGTTTCTACTTTTTGTGAAACTGAAGGTACTGAAATAGTGCTGCAGGCATGTTTTTTTTTTTTTTACTAAAGTTATAGAAGGAATTGGTGGGTCTACCCATCAGGGTGAAAATCATAAGAATGTCTTGGCAGGGTGAAAGTCAAGAAAAAAAGTGAAGCCTCTCGCATGCAGAGAATAAACAATTTTAATATCAGCTAGATGTATGAATTGCATGCCCATTGTCTAGATAAGCAGCTGTGCTACAGAACAGACTAAGAAAGAAGATTATTTTAATTGACATTGTATTATATTAACAGCATGTTTCATTTTTATTTCATCATGATCTTCAACAAAAGCCTAATAAAAAGGGAGATTTTGAAACGATGACAGAAAAGCAGTACATGTTGGTTATAAATAAGCATGAGAGAGATAATCTACATTCTCTGATACTTCTATAGCCATAGAAGTAGAAACAAGAAACATTGTAAATGCAGTATAAATGCTACTAAAGATTTGCCAAGTCACTGATGTTGGGAAAGATTGAAGGCAAAAGGAAAAGAGGACGGCAGATAATGAGATGGTTGGACGGTGTCATCAATGCAACCAATATGGATTTGACCAAACTTGGGGAGGCAGTGGAAGATAGGAAGGCCTGGCGAGCTCTGGTCCATGGGGTCACAAAGAGTCGGACACAACTGAATGACTGAACAACAACAACAACAACAACAACAACAACAGCAGCAGCAGCAACAACAACAACAACAAAAGATTTGCCAAGAATGAGCAAGTTACTTTAAAAAAAAGAAGGTCTAATTGTGAGTCATTGGATGTCACAGCTGTATTTATTTTATAAGCTTGGTATGTGTGTGTGTGTTCCCCCTTTCTTTACTTTATATACTGTAGTCTATGCTTGATTTATTTTTGTTAATATTATTTTATAGTTTAAAAAGTGTAATAACCTTGTGGTACCATTTTGCATAACCCTAGCGTCAGCATTACAGTGGTAAAATGCACATCTAAGCTAAAGCAAGTAGAGAAATATGCTCCTGTTTTATTGCTGCTGAAGATTAAACTACACATGCTATGAGATCCTAGGATAAAAACCCACATCTTTAGCAGCTGGGACCACGAGCTGAATCGCAGAGAAGGAAAAAGCTGGCTTCTCATTCCTTCCACCTATTTTCACAGATAATGGGGCGATAAAGCACTGAGGCCACCCAGAGACAGTGCCCCTGGTGCACACTAAGTGCAGTGTGTGCAATTGGTGCAGCAAAGATAACTCACATATGGGGTAAAAGAGAATATGCAAGGCAATGTGGGAAAACCTATTGTTACCATTTGGGGTAATGGAAGACAAGGCCATCATAATGTTCCTCAGCACTACAGAAGGAAGGGCTATAGGGTATTGATAACTCCCAGTGTATATAAAAATTTAAATTGCTCTGAAAAACTTATTGAAAGGATCCCTGGACTGAAAACGTTGCTGGTAAATGCAATATCAGTGAACGGGAAATCAACAGTAATCCAGGACCTGATCCTGCAAGAACATGCTGATCTCACTTGCATCACAGAGACTTGGCTGGATGAGGCTGGGGGTGTCGACCTTACTCAACTCTGACCTCCAGATTTCTCTGTGGAACAACAGCTGCTGACCTGTGGAATCGCCCAGGGTTCTGTTCTGTCTCCTATTTTATTTCACATCTATATGAAACCACTTTGGGGTGGGGGAGATTATCAGGTCTTTTGGGGTTAAGTGCCACTAGAATGTCAATGATACCCAGCTCTACCGGATTCTAAGGGAGATACTATCTCAACTTTACATGAGTGTTTAGCTGCAGTAATGAACTGGATTAGGATGAAGAAAATGAAGCTAAAACCAGGCAAGACAGAGGTGCTTCTGGTCAGTCGAAAGGGAGAACAAGGGATAGGAATGCAACCTATACTGGATGGGGTTATCCTCCAATTGAGAAAAGAGGTGGACAGCTTGAGGGTGCTCTTGGACAGCCCTGATCTATATGATCACATAGACTTCGTGTTTATAACCAATTATAACCTTGTGTGATTGCACTGAGACTATTTTCAATGTTAGTTTCCATCACTCATAACTTTTACATGGAATATTCTCTTTTTAACTGATCACTTTCTCTTTTAGCTTTAATGTAATGTTGTCTTTTAATACTGTAAATACTAATGTCCCTTAGTTCCCTGTTTGCAGTAAGTAAACATGTCTTAATTGCACTGGACTGTATATTATCCCTCATTAAAGGGATTAATGAGGCCCTCATTACTGTAAGCCACCTTGGGTCCTTTTCCAAGGAGAAAGGTGGGGCAAAAATACTCTAAAATAAATAAATAAATAAATAAATAAATAAATAAATAAATAAATAAATAAATATGCCTTGTCCTGATTAAGGAGTAAGTCTGAATGTTTTTCCCAAAGTGTGCCTGCAGGCATGTACCATAAGTAGCACACATCGATTGGATTCCACAGAATGGATGCTGATTAATGGTAACTGAAATGATGTCCCACAGTGAAAAGAAATGCATACACCCTCTTAGAATTAAATTGTATCCTCACTTAAAACATTGTAAAATATGTAATACATGTGTTGCCAATGGTCATTGAGAAATGGCAATTTAAAGGACAAAGAATATGTGTTCTCTGTTTGGACAGGTAAAGAACTAGAAATTAGGATTAATAAATTTAAACTGTGGCAGGAACAGCAATTGATTTTTTTTATCTTTGTAAATAAAATATAGCATGTAGGATGTTTGACTATTCTAATACTTTTAATACTAGTGTTCTAATACTATTCTAGTAGTCAGATACCTTTTCCTTCCTTACATAAAAATTGTACTATTGCCTGATGATAGTTTTAGTAACCTAAAACCAATCATAACACTCCCTATGACCCACAGAACTACCCATTTTAGTCAGCTGTATTGCCTTTGAGGAGTTAGATAATACATTTGCATCCAGTTAGCAATAAAAGTTGAGAATTGTAGTAAAAAGTAGAATAGGCTATTCCACTTTTAATTTTTAAAAAATCTTAATTCTGGAGCATATTTTGAAACACCATAGCCAAAGAGGTCACTAGAAATTGAGAAGTTTGAGTAAATTGTGGATGAGGAGCATTTTGAACCCAGACAGACTATTTATGATTTCTCTCATCAATTTGGTAGCTATCAGCACTTGGAAAATAACTTTTCTGGATTGCAACTCTTAGAATTCCACATATACTGACTGGCTGGTTGTGGCTTTTTCAAGTTTTCACTATGACCCACTTTTCATCTCATAGTATGGTAGATCCACCATGTTTTAAAAATACCCTATTTTGCTTTGCTTTGACTAGAAGATGAGATTGGCTACACAAAATCTCACACAGGATAACATCAACTTTTAATCACACTTTCATTCATTTGATTCACCTCTTTATTTCTTAACCTGTCTATGACAGACACATTTGCCTATCAGTTTAAAGGTGGCTGCCATGGGAATCTGAAAAGCAGATCACAGGGCTTAACACTGAAGTCTTGTAGACTTCATCTCAGCATGCAAAATTCTGTATATATCTGAATTTGGTATATACAAATGCAGATCTCAAAAGAGAAGCAAGTAGCTACGCAATAAATGTGTTGCATGTATTATCAAGTACTAGAATAGAATAGATGAGAATGCTTCAGTTATTCCATTCCCTGCTTGCAGATTCCAAGTTTTTATTCATGTATATGGCACATGTATTGTATTTTCATTCTGGTATGTAAGAATGGACACAAAAGGCCAAAGGCCAGTTCACCAGTTTGTGTTGGTTGGTTTAGCTGCCAAGCAGATGTGTGGCTCTTCAAAGGCCCACCTACTTTGGCACACCCACTCAGATGCAGTGGCCTTCCTTCCTTGCACCACCTCCTCTGGATGCTGTGTCTGAATGGATACCCAACTAAAGGAGTTGGGACTTCGAAGCCCAAACACCAGTTCAGCCACTAAACACACAGGCACAAACCACTGAACCAGAAGTGTGTGCCCATATCTGGTAGTATTTATTGAGCTTGTTTTCCTTAATGAGGAGTCATTTGCAATCATTTCATCATATCTTCATAGAAGGTTACATGCATTATATACATGACTGCCATAAATGTTAGCAGACATCCCCCCCCCCAACCTTAAATCCATGTTTGTTTTTGTAGCGAATTGAGGGATCTGGTTGTGTTAATGAGAAATAAATATACAATTTATTCTTATTTTTTGCTTTCTCTTAGGCAGCTTTTCATTTATCATGTTTGCCCTCTCATCTTATAATTACTTAAATTTTCTAAATAAGCTCTTCTGGGAGACATTTTCAAAGCCTTTGAAGTATGAAGAATCAGTTCTCATGTGCCTTTACTTCAAAGCTTTCTTTTAGAGTAGTGAGACAAGATTTCCCTTGGCTGTAACATACAGTTAGCTGCTATTAAACCATTTGGGTGTTCAGTTTATTCCAATTTTAATTAATATGTTTTACAAATTAACTAGGCACATATTTGGCTTATCTGGTAAATTCCTGTAACAAAAAGTCCTGCTATAATAAAGACATGCATAGCTACATAAATGGAATGTTGCCTCAAAAAGTATATTCCACATACATAAGGTGCTGCATAAGCAACAACTTTCCATATGCTTAATTTAAATAAACAACAAACATTGGTACCTCCCTGCATGGAGAGGAAGGCAATGATAAGTTTTTTAGATTCTGTTTAGCTTTTGACTTGAACATATGGATAAACATGGACTTGGCTTTCAGGCACAGAGCAGAACCTTCAGAGGGAAGGACACCTTATTCTAACACTTCAGGATGGGCACGTGAATCAAATGAGAAATAGGAAAACATGAAACCTGATACTCTTGTGGAAAATTTAGTTTTCTCTGATACTGTAGTTCCTTAGAATGGCGGACTAGGAATGTGGAGGGCGGTTTCTCCCCAGTAATAGAGAATAACACCTGCAGTTTATCATTTCCAATCTCGGCCTTTAAGACCACATCAGCTTGCTCCTTGGTACTGTACAGTGTTAATTGGAAAACTAACTTCAACTGTGTGAAGGAGGGGGCAGAAATTGCTTTTGCCCTTGCGAACATTACAGAGAACTCAAAGCTGGATTGGCTGATTGTCCAGAAGGTCCAGAATATAATGTTTAATGTATAAAAAGGGGTTCTGGTTACTTTAGGTAACTTAGCGTACCTCTCGTTGCTGTCCTGTAATGTCATGCCTGGAATGATGCAGTCTGTTTATACTTCAGAACTATGTTGATTTCATACATATGTTGAGTATTAGGTAGATTACCTAGCTGCTGCTTCTTCTTCTTCTTCTTCTTCTTCTTCTTCTTCTTCTTCTTCTTCT
>JAHTLZ010000007.1:4040360-4055867 GCA_023846285.1 Phrynocephalus versicolor | reverse complement strand
TATTTATTTATTTATTTATTTATTTATTTATTTATTTATTTATTTATGCATTTTTAGCCCGCCCAATTTTTCCACCAGGTGATTAATTTCAATTTGTGATTGATCAAGGTTGAGGAATCACGAATAATAAATTTATGATTTTTATGTGTCAATTTATCAATTTGTCAATTTATGTTTGCCTTTAAAACCCTATAAACACCTTCCCCAAATACCTGAAGACGCCTGTATTTCAGAGAATAAGGGCCTCTTTGTGGGTGTATAACTCAGATATCCAAAAGAATATGGAGGGATTGTAGAGAGTCTGGAGAAGCTTTCCTATAATTTTATTGTCTCTGAGGTGGATTTGGGGCTGTTTGATACCCTGTAAAATCTACAAATCAGAGTAAGAAAATTGATTTATATTTGATAGGGATATTAATTCGTACGTATATGGATAGACCAATTACTGTTTTTTTAATGGAGTTTGCAATTCATTTTTAAATTTGTTCCCCTCTGTACTCTTATTGAAGGACTAGGAACAAAAAAAAACACAAGTAGAACATTAGAAGGCTATTCCTTAGAACAAGTGGAATTCAATAGTTCACATGAAAAACTAGCTATTGTATCTCATATCTCATACCACATATCCTTGATTTCATATATTTTCTGTGAACAAAGATAGTAGTATCTGCCTGAGATGTCATGAGAATACCATTTGTGGTTGTGGTTGCTGTTTATTTGCCCACCCAAAGAGAAAGCTGACTCACAACAGTGGTTGACTGGGAAAATAGGATGCAGGTAGAGATACTGTTTAATTAGCTCCTGAAATGGATCCAGGGAGGAAAGCAGATGAAGAGAGGTAACGTCTAAACAAGTCAATAGATATATAAAATATGTGTGGATAAGAGAGAAGCCAAGATAAAATAAGAGAAAGGGGGAAAGCAGCAGTGGAAGAGAGACACGTGTGACAAATGGATGTCGGGGAGGGGAATGACAAATGGGGCCAAGATTGAAAAAAAAAAAGATGAACCTTCTTCCACAGAGGAATCGAGAGATATCTCTTTCTATAGCACAGAGGTCTATCCACCAGTTTTCAGTGAAAAGTGTGAGTTGGAAATAATTTAGGTAAAGTTAGAAAACTGGAAATTTCTTTCTCTTAAAAGATTGGAAGGGTTTTATACCCTGTTGGGAACTTTCTGATTTGCCCTTCCTTACTTGGGAGGTGTTGCATAACTGAGATTGCCACTCAGTACTGGCCACTTGGCCTGTGTTACACAAGGAAATATTACCCAGTGCTCTGTACCTCAGGAGTGCTGGAGGTGCTCAGGTTTCCACAGGGATAAGACCCCAATGTAACTTACAGAGAAATATAAGGCTAAAACTACTAAACAGGCTGCTTTAGAGGGAGAATTGGTTGGTTGGTTGGTTGGTTGGTTGGTTGGTTGGTTGGTTGGATAGTTAGTAAGTTAGTTAGTTAGTTTGCTTGCTTGCTTGCTTGCTTGTTTTAAATTTTTAAAAACTTTGAGATATTAAAAATTTTAAAAATTAATTTTAAAATACCCCCTTAGACAATCACTAAGGGAATTTGTCCTGTCTGAGGAGAAAGGTCTTCACCAGCTTGTGGAAGGACAATAGTGATGCAGCCAGCCTGGCCCCCTATGGGGAAGGAGTTAAGAATCCTACGAAGAGCAATAGAGAAAGCCCCCTACCATGTGCACCTGTGAAGATGATGGGACAGAGAGAAAGACCTCCCCTGCTACTCTTAAGACTCAGTCTAATAAAGGGAGACATGGTCCTTGAGATAGCTTGGACTCAAGCACTTTGGGGCTTTATAGATGAAAAGCAAAAAATTGAATTGTACTAGAGTGAGATTGCTGATTTAATAAGGGGTTGTATTTAAGAATCCAAGAATGTAGGGGAGATAGTGTTCTGTCATGGAAAATGTTTGACCCTTCTTAGTGAAGAAACTGAAGTTGAACAAATTCATTAGTAATATGCATTTTCAATTGTTAGTGTACCAATGGATGCTTGATGTATCATATAAAGGAGAAACAGTTACAATAGTATATAAAATAGAATCAAGAAAAACAAGGCTGTCACGACAGGGGAAACCAGTGGGATAGTTTAGTGGAAAACAAGTTGTGTTAGTGTTGACTTAGTGGAAAAGTGACTCTGGAACATGAGACTAAAGTTTAATCCAGCACCCTTCTGTTTTGCAGATAATATATGGCAAAATATATATATCCACACAGGATAGCAGACAATATACAACACATGCTCTAAACATGCTCTAAACAATATACATGGCAAAGCCTTGGTTATAACTAGAGATGGGCACGAAACACCAAAATGGTGTTTTGTTTTGTTTCATTTTTTGTTTGTTTCATTTAGAATGAAATGATTTTTTTAAAAATTTGTTTTTCATTTGGTTGATTTTTTGTTTTGTTTTTCAACTTTTAATTTTTTTTAAATCTCGCGTCGACCAGCTGGCCCGTGGGCCGGGTCAGCGCAGTTTAAATTTTTTATTTTTTTATTTTTTAATGCAGGCTTTTACAACTTTTTTTCCCACCGAAGCCCCAAACTCTACCTGATTGGCGGTGGCTTCAAGGGGTGGGCACAGTTTCCCTGTGCCGATTGGGCGTGTTGGGGGGGAACAGCTGGCTTTCCCCCCTAGGAATGCATTGCTTCAATGGGAAAATGAAAAACAAAGTGAACAAAACAGAAATTTCCATTTTGTTTCATTTCATTTTTCTTTGATGGGTCCATTTGTTATTGATTTCGTTCTGTAACGAAACAAATAACAAATAACAAATGAATAAAAAGTTCATTTCGTGTCCATCTATAGTTATAACACACAAAAATGTGCAATGACTGTTACTGTATATTACTTTTGTAGCTGGTTGTAATACAGCTAACTCCAGAGTAAAGAGAAGAAGTTCAAAATTGATTAAATCCTTCCTGTTTATTAACTGCAGTGTTTTTCCCCCTTAGGGTTTGTGCTCTTTTAATTTGGCATTGATTTCTTAATTATTACTGCTACAGCACAGAAACTGATGAATCTTTATATGCACTCTGAAAAAGTCCTGAAACTTGAATTTTTTTAATTTCCACATTTAAGAGGATAGTTTGCACGATGATGGGCCTTCTATGTATAGTTAATGAGTGAAAAATACTACCACCATGATTATGTAACAAAGTGGAGAATGATCAGAAAAGTCAGGCCACCATTGTTGCTAAGGAACTGGATTTGTGAAATTGATTGGTTACCCTGATTGTACTGCATAGAGGGAAGGACACTGCTGCTAACTGAAGTGTTCAGAACTCCATTTGCAGGCCCAGATATAAATAAGATCTAGTGAGGAGACAAAAACATTTTCAATTAGGAACACCCAAAGCAAGGTTCAAAGGGCTATTCTTAATCTTAATCTTAATCTTAGATTTGCAGTGAGGGAAAGGATAATTGACTCCAGACCCTGTCAGGAGGGAATAATGGGGAACTGAACTCCCAACTTCTGGGTCCACAGCCAAATACCTAAACCACTGAACTATCCAATGATAAGGAGCATATATTCAATATTGAATTAACACTTACAAACTATCCTACCTGTAGAATATTTCAAGTGCACTTCAGATGCAATTTTTGTAGTCATGTGTTTATATTTCATAGAAATTACAATACATTTTATTATGATACATTACAAATAATTGTTACTTTCCTTTCTGTGAACAGACAAATTGCTATGGCTTGCTCAACTAGATGCAAACTTATTATACTGTCAATAGGAACAATCCACAGATACAATTCCCTTTTATTTTGCAGTTTTTAAGAGAAGGAGAATTTCAGCAGGATCAAGGATTAATTCTCTCCTTTTTCTTTCCTTTTTTGGTTTTTTTTTTACTCAATTTAGTTCAGGCTGTGTGCTTATTCTAAAGGAAACAAAACCAAAACAGACATTTGCACAATATATAATTCATGCAATATGTAGTATGACCCTCATTTATGAAAATCTGGAAGGGAAAATCCCTTTTCTGGTGGTGGTGGTGGTGGTGGTGGTGGTGGAGGTAGTAGTAGTAGTAGTAGTAGTAGTAGTAGTAGTAGTAGTAGTAGTAGTAGTAGTAGTAGTAGTAGTAGTAGTAGTAAAAACAACAACACAGCAGACACAGTAATAATAACATGAAGAACTGTCTGGATCATTGACATTACAATTCCATGGGATGCTAGAGTTGAAGATTAAAGAACTTGAAAAATGAAGAAAATACAGAGACCTGGCAAACAAAACATCTTGCTTGTGGATGACAATTACAGATCTTAGAAATAGTACCACCAGAGCTACAAAAAACAAAAACAAAAAACAGCAATATGAGAAGCAGCACACATACTGCACTATACTTAACAGATTCTTAGGTTTTTGGTTAAGGTATTTGATTGCCTGTGTCTGGTATATTTGAATGATGATGACAACAATGACAATGATGACAACAACTACTACTGAGCTGGAGAGGATTCTATGCATCCTGTCCAGCTCCTGTCAAAGAGGCACAGTGTGGAATCAAACTCCAAACCTCTGGCTGTGTAGCCAGATACCAAAATCACTGAGCTATCCATAAACACATACATTTTTATATAGAGGGAAGGGCAAGTGAGAAATTCCTCTTAAGGAATCCTGCCATTGTATTATGTATCTTGGTAGTTTTCAGATGCATTGTAGAAATGTATGACTTTGACAATAAGACTTAATGTTTGAATGCTATTGGCAGATTGAACTTACATAAGAACATAAGAACATAAGAAGAGCCATGCTGGATCAGGCCAAAGGCCCATCTAGTCCAGCTTCCTGTATCTCACAGTGGCCCCACCAGATGCGTTTGGGAGCGCATGAGACTAGATATCTGTCTCCTGATACCACTCTCCTGCATCTGGCCCTTGAAGTACCCTGGTTTAAAGCCTGGAGACTACACATCTTCATCATGGTTTGTAACCTGTGATGGACTTTTCCTCCAGGAATCTGTCCAACCCCCTTTTGAAGGCATCCAGGCCAGATGCCATCACCACATCCTGTGGCAGGGAGTTCCATAGACTAACAACGCGCTGGGTGAAAAAATATTTTATTTTGTCTGTTCTCTCTCCCAGCCCTCAATTTGAGGGTATGTCCCCTAGTTCTGGTATTTTGTGAGAGGGAGAAGAACTTCCCTCTATCTACTGTACTCATGCCCTGCATTATTTGGTACGTCTCAATCATATGCCCCCTCAGCCGCCTTTTTTCCAGACTAAAGAGCCCCAAATGTTTTAGCCTTTCCTCATAAGGGAGGTGCCCCAGCCCAGTAATCATTTTAGTCACTCTCTTCTGCACCTTTTCCAGTTCCACTATGTCTTTCTTGAGATGCGGTGACTAGAATTGTACACAATACTCCAGGTGCAGCCTTACTGTTGTTTTGTATAATGGCATTATAACGTTGGCTGATTTATTTTCAATCCCCATTTTGATAATCCCTAGCATGGAATTGGCCTTCTTCACCGCTGCCACACATTGGGTAGACACCTTCATGGAGCTGTCCACCAACACACCAAGATCTCTTTCCTGATCTGTCACGGATAACTCAGAGCCCATGAGTTGATAGATAAAGTTTTGATTTTTTTGCCCCAATATGCATTACTTTACATTTGGCTACATTAAAACGCATTTGCCATTTCTCAGCCCATTCCTCCAGTTTGGAGAGATCCTTCTGGAGTTCTTCACAATCTTCTCTGGTTTTTACCACACGGAAAAGTTTTGTGTCATCTGCAAACTTGGCCACCTCACTGTTTATCCCTGTCTCCATGTCATTTATGAACAGATTGAAAAGCACCGGTCCCAGGACAGATCCCTGGGGCACACTGCTTTTCACCTCTCTCTATTGTGAACATTTCCCATTGACACCTACTCTTTGTTTCCTGGATCTCAACCAGTTCTCAATCCATAAGAGAACCTGCCCTCTTACCCCTGACTATGCAATTTTCTCAGCAGCCTCTGGTGAGGGACTGTGTCAAAAGCCTTTTGAAAATCCAGATAGACTGTATCCACCGGTTCACCCAAATCTACATGCCTGTTGACCTTTTCAAAAAATTCTAAAAGATTTGTCAGACAAGACTTACCCTTGCAGAAGCCATGCTGATTTTCTCTCAGCAAGGTTTGTTCTATGTGTTTTAAGATTTTCTTTGGATGAGGCTTTCCACCATCTTCCCTGGGACAGATGTAAGGCTAACTGGCCTGTAGTTTCCCGGGTTCCCCCTCCTTCCTTTTTAAAAAATTGGTGTGACATCTGCTATCCTCCAGTCCCCCGGCACTGTGGCCATTTTAAGAGACAAGTTGCATATTACCGTTAAGAGATCTGCAATTTCATTTCTCAGTTCCCTAATAACCCTTGGGTGGATGCCGTCTGGGCCCGGTGACTTGTTAATTTTCAATTTATCAATTAGTCCTAAAACATCCTCTCTTTTAACCTGTATTTGATTTAATTCTTTAGTCAAGAGGTGCCATTCAGGCAGCGGAATCTGCTCAAGGTCTTCTGTCGTGAAGACAGATGCAAAGAACTCATTTAATTTCTCTGCAATTTCCAAGTCCTCCTTAATCTCCCCTTTTCCTCCCTCACCATCCAGAGGGCCAACTGGTTCTCTGGCAGGTTTTCTACTTCTAACATATTTAAAGAAGCTTTTATTATTACCCTTTATATTGCTAGCCATGCGTTCCTCAAAATCTTTCTTTGTCTCTCTTATCATCTTCTTACATTTCTTTTGCCAGAGTTTGTGTTCCTTTTTATTTTCCTCATTTGGGGAGGATTTCCATTTACAGAATGACCTCTCCTTGCGTTTTAGAGCCTCTCTAACTCCACTTGTTAACCATGCCGGTGTCCTCTTGGACTTAAATGAGCTCTTCTTTCTTTGTGGTATGCACGTGCTGGGCCTCTGTTACCGTTGTTTTAAACAGGTTCCATGCACTCTGAAGTGATTGGATTCTTCCAACCTTCCCCTTCAATTTCTTTCTAACTAGTTTCCTCATCTGAGGGAAGTTTGCCCTTCGAAAATCAAGGGTTTTTATGTCTGATTTGCTCGACACTCTTCCTCCAGCATGCATGGCAAAGGAGATTGCAGCATGGTCACTGTTCCCCGGAGGCTCAGTGACATTCACATCCCTGACCAGGTCCTGAGTATCAGACAGTATTAGATCCAGAGTTGCCTGTTCTCGGGTGGTCTCCATGACAAGTTGCTCCAAGGCACAGTCATTCAGCAAGTCGAGAAACCCAGTTTCTCTTTCTTGCCCGGAGCTCGCATTGGCCCAGTCGATGTGGGGATAATTGAAGTCCCCCATGATTACTATCCTATCCTTCTGAGACACCTCCATGATTTGTCTCCTCATTTCAAGGTCCCCCTCAAATTTTTGATCTGGAGGGCGATAGCATACCCCAACTATCACATCACTCCTTGGACCTGGTAGTTTAACCCACAGTGATTCTATGGTGGAGTCAGACCCTCTATCAATCTCCATTCTGCTGGATTTTACCCCTTCTTTTACATAGATGGCCACTCCTCCTCCAACCCGCCCCTCTCTATCCCTTCTATAGAGTTTATAGCCTTGGATTGCTGTATCCCACTGGTTTTCCGCATTCCACCAGGTTTCTGTTATGGCTATTATATCTATGCTATCCCTAGCTGCCAAATGTTCAGTTTCTCCCATTTTTGGTCAGAGGCTTCAAGCATTGGCATAGAAGCACCTGTACAGTGGGTTCTGCAACAACAGCTGCTGCTTTGTTCTTTCCCCCCCCACAGCTATTATTTCAGTAGACAAACTATCACATTCCATTATTCTCCCAGTACTAATACCTGCTATGTCTTCTCTATGTGATTCTCTACCCTTTCCAACCTCATTCCCTGTGGATGAGGTGTTCCGAACCGAATGCCACTCAGCTCCTGTCGGCTTTCCCCCAGTTATCAGTTTAAAAGTTGCTCTGCAGCCTTTTTGAGGTTGAGTGCCAGCAATCTGGTCCTATCATGATTTAAGTGCAACCCGTCCCTCCTGAACAGGTTTGACTTGTCCCAAAATGTTCTCCAGTTCCTGACAAATCTAAAGCCCTCCTCTCGACACCATCGCCTCATCCATGTATTGAGGCTTCTGAACTCTGCCTGCCTGGCGGGTCCTGCATGAGGAATAGGTAGCACTTCTGAAAATGCTACCTTGGAAGTTCTGGACTTCAATCTTCTTCCTAACAACCTGAACTTGGCTTCCAAGACTGACCGCTTAGCCTTCCCGACATCATTGGTACCAACATGTACCATGACCACTGGCTCCTTCCCGGCTCTCTCTAACAAGCTATCTAGATTTCTTGTGCTGTCTGCAACCTTTGCACCTGGCAGGCAAGTGACCATACGGTTATCATGCTCATCACAAATCCATCCCTCCGTATTTCTAATTATAGAATCTCCTAGCAGAAGGAGCTCCTCTCCTGCAACCTGTTCTTCTACATGTACCTGATCCTGTATCTTATCAATTGTGCTGAGGGAGAGATCCTCAGGTGGAACCAGTTGTTGCTCGGTGTGTGCCTCATGAGGTGTGATGAGGGAAAGAGCCTCAAATTGATTGTGCAATATGAGACTCTCTGAGCGATCCCTTGTCCTTCTACTCCTTTGAGTCACATTCCTCCACACATCTAGCTCCTGGGTTGGGGAAGTGATTACATCCTCAGAAGTGTGCCCTGTCTCTTCTTGGACCTGGATAGTCTGTTCCGCTCTGTCCAAGAACCGCTCAAGCTCCTTAATTTGTTGCTGATTCGATATGTGGGACTCTAGCTCCTGGACCTTCTCTTCTAATAGTGCAACCAGCTTGCACCTGCAGCAATTGTAGTTCTCTGTGCATTTTGTCAAGATGACAAACATGGCACAAGTGTTACAGGTAACTACAGCTGCTCCTCAGACTCCATTTTAATGAGTGCAGTATTCTCGGCCTTGAAGATTTTACAATGTTACTAGCTAGTACTCTAGAAATAATAATCTAGTACCAATGTTCCTCTTTTTATGTCAAAAATAAAATGATGGTGCATGGGCCGGTCAAACAGCCCTAGCTGAACGGCTCCATCCCAGAAACTTACCAGTGCTGTCTTCTTTCTCTTTTTCTCTCTCAGCAGTAGGTCTGCTTGTATTCACACCCAGGCTCAAATGCTGAGGCTCAAATGCTTCTTCAGGGGGAAAAGACTTAGTAAAACTCTACCCACAAGCTCAGTGGAAGGCTTAGTCTGGCACCACCCCTGCTTCCTAGCAACTTCCTTTGTTTAGCTGATTAATGGCTTTTTGTATTTACATGAGCAGTTAAAGTTAGCAGAGGCAGAGATAAGCAGAGGCCAAACAGCCCTAGCTGAACTGCTCCAACCCAGAAACTTACCTGTGCTGTCTTCTTTCTCTTTTTCTCTCTCAGCAGTAGCTCTGCTTGAATTCACACCCAGGCTCAAACTAGTTGAGAACAAGCCACCAGATAGCAATAGATAAAGTGAAAATATCATGCTAGTGCTTAAACAACTGTATGGTTGTCCAGTTAGTCTCCAGACAGAAATGAAATGTCTGATTCTGACCTTTAAAGTTCTTAACAGCCAAAGGCCAAGGTGCCAAAAGCAATGGCTTATTCCCAATGTGCTTCTACTGTAATGATGGTATCTGAAGTGTGTAGAATTGCTAGCTATTCATTTCAAAAAGTCTGCTATGTAAGCACACATTCGCCTATGGAAAGTTTGAGGTGTAAACTCTATAGAGTGTGACAGGCTAGGAGGCTGAGATAGCAGCCAAGTTTTTTCTCTACTCAGAGCCTCTATGCTTCATTCCTTATCTTAAACTCCTTACAGCAGCAAAAAAAAAAAAAAAAAAGATTTTGCAGTAAAGCTGATCTGGCTGATGCCTTGTGATATTTTAAGGCACAGCCATAGGCCACATATACAGTCTACTACATTAAAATGCTATTTTCTAAGAATACCTTTATTAAAAACCAGCACAGATCTACAAATCTTTTACCAAAAAAAGCAAAAACCAAAAGAAGCTTCTGGTAACTTGGCAAAGGTGTCAGTAGAGAATATGTGAAATATTTTATTGATTGTCTGGCAATGTTAACTTTATTATATATTTTTCTCTCCCAGTATTGTTGCAGATAACATTTCTATAAGTGCTGTTGGACTGGTGTGATGCAAGAACAGAAACAACATGAAATGGAAACATTATTCTTTTACTGTCGTGGTAGCTGTACTCAGCCTGTCCTGGATCCATCAGTTACTGGCTCAGCTTATTCCAGGTAAGATTTAATTTATCCAACAGATTTTTTCCTGTTCCTATATACCTGAGAATGTAAATGCTAATAAGAAATACCCTGATATTGTTGATTTATCGAATGTTCTGTACTTTACATTCAACTATATATGGGAGAAAGATTTCATGGGTGCTAACACATCAATCCTAAATTTATTTACCATTTTCATGTATGTAATAATCTAACCACTGGTAGAGTGGTGTGTACTATGAAGCTTTTCACACACATCTTTCTAAAAATTTCTAGTAGACATTTTTGGGAGACACTACTCTAAACATGGATGGTTTTTAAACCATAAAATACAACAATGATTGTATGAATATGTGGAGACAATATTTATTATTTGATTTATACTCTGACTTTATTCTTTGTGAAATACAATGTGAATTATAACATAGTTTTAAAATGGGTACATAGATCTAGGTAGATAAATCTAAAAAAAATGTTTTATAAACTCTTTGTCATAGTTTTTCATCTTCCCATGTAAAGGGAACATACTGTTTTATTTTAGGACTTGCAGAGTTGATTTTGAAAATGTAGTGGTAAAGAAGTGCTATATAAGTTGCCAGTTTCTATTCTGGTATTTCTGTTCCGATTTGAAAAGAGCAGATAATGTTTTTTGTATAGAAGTGGCTGAAGTGATCAGGTTATATATATTTCCATCAGGACAGTGGTAGGCATGTTCACCTAGAATTCAGGGGCACTGGGCTCATCAGGGCATAATTTCAGGTAAGTGGTACAGAACTGGAATTTGAATGCATTTCTTTTTTCAAAGGATATTTAGTATGGTATGCTTTCCTTCCTTTTGCCTGTTTTCCTCAATAAATAATAGAATATGTATAGCATTACCTTGGTGGGTTTTTTTTTTTTAGAATCTGTTAGATCAACAATTATTTGGATTTCATATGTAGATCATCAAATGTTCTGCATGTGTCTATATAGTTTTATGAACAAAACTTTTATGACAGTCAAAATCTTGAAAGCACAGATTAACTTCAGATATCAACATCTCCGTGTGCAGATCAGCAATAATGCAGATTTGCTCCAAGAAGCAATAATCAAATACCTGTTTGTTTGATTGATTTTAATTCATTTAACATTGACATTCCTATTTCTTTAAACTATATTTCATGCTGTATACAACTTACTAAAGTATGAGAATATGAAGTACAGAGGTTCCAGAGTTGAAGTAATACTGTCCAGGGATTTGTAACAGTCAACAATTAAGCTAGCACAGAGTCATTTTCTATGCATATACTTACAATCAGTCATGAACAGACTATTCAGTAATAAACAAAGTAAGCTTTACAAAAAGGAACTAAGTGTGTGCTGAAGTAAAATTCATATTTATGGCCAGTTTTTATACAAATCTCCTGAATGAACAAAAGTTTATAATAGTATACAAAAGAATGATAAAAATAGACTGAAGCAGGTCTGTTGTTACATAAAATGATTCTCGGATTACTGTCCCCCACTCTCAGAGGCCTGTGGTGCTGTCACCTGGCATATGCACATGGGCTCATAAATAAAGAAATGTAGGAGATAAAATAGTTTTATTATATGTTTATCATATATTTGTATTGATAAGTGTTACATTAACACCAAAGAATGGAATGCTCTTGTTAGTTTCTGAATACTATACTGCCATTTAAGTACCAAATTGGTACTCTTTTATTCTCTTCTTTAGATAATTTTAATGCAGAGACTATAGGAACTCTGCTGGTATATGATGCCACATGTTACATTGGTGAATGGTCAAGTGAATGGACTCTTGATAATATAATTTATATAGTTCAGTTGTGGATCTTGGGACAGAACTGATTCTGGTCTTTGTTCCAGGACTAGTCCCTAAATTTGTGTCTAAAAAGAATTAGGAAAAGCAAAACATCTTAAGCAAACACTGCATGTCATTTTTGCCATTTTTGATTGTTCTACTATATATTAATCTATTGTTTGGTGGAACGTTCTTTCATACTATCATAAGTGAAGTGGTGGAAGATACATGTCAAACTTTCATTTTATTTGTGGGAGGTTAACTGGTATAGCTAGGTGACATATGCCAATCATTGTGTATGTCTCTTGGAAATATTCCCAGTTACATAACTGGGAAGGGGTTTCCCTTCATTGCTGCATGCTCTAGTTATATGTTTACACTGCAATTTCAAATGCACGCTTAGAATAAAACCCCTTTAATTTCAATCTGAATTGGATTGCATACTTTAGACAATTAAATCCTTCTGAAACACATAAGAGATTGAAGCAGTATCTTTCAACAGGACACTATCTGCCATTTTAAAGACCATTCTTCTGGGGGCAGGCTTGTCAGTCAACACACTTGCTTTTTATTTTGATTGACGCAGATAAATTTTCAAAGCCCTTTGAATGTTTCATTTTTCACAGCTCTAAGAGTTGACCTTTGTTTATTCTTTGCCTTTTTTGTGTGAGAATAACAAAGGGTTGGAAAATCCTATCAACCCAAATGTCATGCCTGAAAAAGGGCAGATATTAATGGTCTGGGGCAGAGAGAATAGGAAACCACGCCACATGTCTCGTCTTGTAGAGGCTGTCACTATGCATGCTGCCAGGTCTTAATAAAGAAAAGATTGCCAGCTGCACTTCAATTCAAGGTCTCTTTATTAGCCTTAGTTTGTCCAGCATGAGGTTTTATTTAATTGCCTGAATAGATGGTGACAAACCAAGAGGCACAGTCAGCCACATAATACTTAATGAAGAAATCCGTATTTCTAATCTATTTGTAGAGTACACAACCCTCCTGCTTTGATGAACTGGCCTTTTGCAATGAACTTGACTAGAAAGTCACATGTGTTACACTGACTATCTAATTAAGTCATCAGAATGCATTGGAGCAAGTGGAGTGATTCACATGGGCCTTTATAAATAATTTCAGGTCTTCTATTACCTGGCTAATAGAAAGTGGCACTGTTCCAGATTGTGACTGATAGGGGTTGGATAGCACAGCTGCTATAAATTATGTTGGCAGGTAGATTTCTGTGAAACTCTTGCTTTTTTGTGCACAAGAACTTTGAAACCACTTTGGTTCACTAATTTGTATTTTGCAGGGTGTATTGTTACAATCCATTGCTACTGGAGCTCTTCTGCTGTATATTACAGAAAAACCCAATCTGCCTGTTTTAAAAACCCATGAGTTCCACCCTAGTGCCCTCTCCTGTCTGACAATTTTTTCTTATTAGGCATACTGTACTTGCTTTTCTCTCCATGGTGGTGTGAATTCAGCTTTTGCCAAAGAACTCCAACCAATGTCTATGATCAGGTACTACAAAAAACTAGGATTCTCTAGGATTCTCTACAGGGGTTAAGGGTCGCTTTCGGGGAATAAGCATTCCAGGTGTTTAAGGCAGGAAATCTGGAGTACCCGTTCAAACCTGTTCTAGCTCTTAAAGTGTGCTGTTTATATTGCTCTTCCCATAGCAAGAGATCATCCAAGCCAGGCAGGCAAACATAACGGTCTCAATTTGAGAAATACCTATTGCGGTTCATTAAGTTAGAAAATACCCATAACAGATTTTATATTTGTTCTTATTGTTTCAGAGATATTTTGGAACAAAGAAGTGAGAATTTGTGTGATGTAACCAGTTGAGTTCTGATTGTGCACAATCCAGTTCTTTAAGTTTGGAAATAATATTCAGAAACATTTACAAGACACCTTCACTGTGAACATGCTCTGTAAGAAACAAGATGTATAGCCATTAGACATGGGCACAGAGCGGCGAAATTTTTGTTTCCGTTACCGTTTTTTTCGGTACCGTAGGTAACGGAAACGGTAACGGAAATTAA
This sequence comes from Phrynocephalus versicolor, assembly GCA_023846285.1. Lineage (NCBI taxonomy): Eukaryota > Metazoa > Chordata > Lepidosauria > Squamata > Agamidae > Phrynocephalus > Phrynocephalus versicolor. The sequence goes on along the minus strand of JAHTLZ010000007.1, from coordinate 4,041,753 downwards.
GCCATTACAATTCGAACTCGAACCAAAAAAAGAAAAAACTGGTCGGGTTCTTCGTTTCCGTTTGTGGCATTGCGGCGATCACGCGACGCCACAACAAGCACAGAAAAAGTTTTTAAAAGTTAAAAAAAAAAAAAAGACTCCCGGCTGAAAAAGCAGGCAAAAATATGCCTGCCTGAGGCTTTGCCAACTGCCACCTACCAGAGGGGTGGTTTCTGGGGGCGGTCCACGGCCTCCCCCCTTACTCTCCTGTCCTGGGCTGCTGGCACGAGGCTGGGGGGGGAATCATCCTCCTCGCCATGCCATGCGGTGGGGGGGATCCAAAATGGCGACCACAATTTTTCTTTGTAAATTGTAGCCAAAAAACACACCAAATGACCACAGAAACATGTGAAATTTATTTATTTTTAATGCCTGATTTTTAATAGTAGCAGCAGTGGGTTTTTTATAGCAATAAAACGTCGCATTGATTTTATTTTATTTTATTTTATTTTTTATTTTTTTAGACCTGCCCATGTGGGCTGGGCATGGGATGGGATCATGCAAATTTTATGAACAATTCCACCAATGGCATGGCCAGGTTTTGACTGACACTTCTGGATGTGCCAGAGGGCATAAAAAGCCGAGGCAAGTTCCAGAAGTCTCAGTCGGGTCTTGTATGTGGTTGAGGGAGGACTGTGCTGTGCTAGTGGAGACTGGAGTCTGGATTCGAGGGGGGAGGCCTGGAAGCTTTAGGCTTTAGGCAGGGAGGGAGGGAGGGAATTGATTTTTTATTAGAAAAAAATCTTTGATTCCCTGCAGCTTTGGCGAAGGGAAGCAGTTAGGGTTTTCTATTTTTCCTCTTCTCTGGCTGTTTGTGGGGAGAGGCGGATATTTCTTGGATAAAGGGGGAGGGTCGACTGGGAGTGGGAGGTGTGGATTTATTTTAAAATATATATATATTACCATACCATTTATTTTCTATTTTTCCCAACTTCAATTTGCTTGCACACACACATTTGGGGTGCAACCCAAGAACAGAAGTTGAACCTCTATCCTCCTAAGTGGAGAATATTTAAGAATATTATTTAGTTTACTAATTACTTACTTAATTGTTTGTTTTTAAACTTGTTGAGCTGTGTGTGTGCCCTTGAACACGCAGACACATTCCATTTAAATGGGACAGAAGAATTCAGAGAATTATTTTCAGTTTACCTGACTACAACTACTAAACTATATTGTTTTTTTATTTACACCCAAATATCTCTTTTGGGAGTCCGCTGCTTGATATCAGCCTTACAATATTGTATTATTGATTCATTACTCCAGTGTTTGTTTGTTGCTTACATACATACACCTGTTGTGCTGCAGGGTGTGCACTTGAACACACAGGCAGGCACATTGCACTTCAGTGCAT
>JAHTLZ010000007.1:3977642-4029820 GCA_023846285.1 Phrynocephalus versicolor | reverse complement strand
CATCATCATCATCATCATCATCATCATCATCATCATCATCATCATCATCATCATCATCATCATCATCATCATATACCACCCATCTAGCCACATGGCCATTCTGGGCAGTTTACACGGTTACATCATAACAAAATATGTGAAAATAACAAAAATGTGAAAATAACATACAAATAAACTAAAACCAATTGAAACAACAATAAAGTATTTAATACATTTATATTTACAGAAACAGGCAGGTGGAGTGAACAATTAGGATGTCAGATTGTAAAACAAATAATTCATTGACCATAATTATGCTAGTAGCCTTCAGTCTCTCACATATGGAAAATACAATCTTTTCATCTTTCCCTTTTGTTTCTTTACTTTTTTAAAGTAAAAATTGCTCAAAATATTTGCCTTATTATAACTCAATATCTTATTGAAATTTCTTCCAGAAATGGTGTGTGCCTATTGTGGCTTAATTTGTAATAATACACAGATGGGATGGGATGATGGAATGGCTTGTTGACAGAGAACATTTCTCTTTTAATGATCTGGCAAAATTTTCTTTTGCAGAAGGACTGTGATATATGCTGACAAAACACTTAGTTTTTCTAATATCCCAAATCCTTAACTGTAACACTACTAATGCCTGGTGCCAGTCATTCTTAAACTCATTCATTCTGTCAGCATTCTTTCACTTTATGTAATCAACTTGATGTACATAAAAATTCTGTTTGCTCTACAATAATTTTGGGACAAGAATTATATTTCAGAACATGTACATTTGCCTTTTTTGGGTAAAAGCTTTCTCAGCAGGTTTATGTGAATAGAATCAACTGAGGATTGGGTTTTTAAATAAACGTGTCACCAATAAAAAGTTAATTGATTTTATTGTTTGCCCTTGTGTGTGATACAGAATGCAACTTTCTACTTCATTAAAATTTAATGTGAATGTTGAGGACAACATGCTACAGTAAATGAAAACAAACAATAAATCCAAACAGATAATTATGATCTTACATAATAGGCAACTGGCAGAAAAGCATTTGGGGCAATATTTAGACATCAAGGCAGATTCAACTTCACACAATATTGTCGTAGGAGGATTATATAATTAAAATCAAATATTAACATCTGTAGAAAAGGAATATTATTGAGATTTCTTATATCTCACTTTCAGGACATCATTTTGTATGTATGTTTGATTGATTGATTGATTTTTATACCACAACCATCTAGCCCAAGGACTGCTCTAGGTGGTTTACAACATATACAAATATAATTATACAGTTGCATAACAATTTAAAACAAATGAACAAATGTGACGACACCTCCCTTTTAAATGTGTGATTGTGATGAAAAATGTGAAGGGTAGGGAACCAACTTATTTATCTTCACAATATCCACTTGGTAATGCTGCCACCTTTTAAATCGTCGCCTTATGAACTGGGACAGACTCAGATGTATAACATAAAAAAGTAATAATGAAGTTTATTGAGAAAATAAATAAATACAATAATGACTGAAGTTGGTATGTGTTGCCTTAAACATAGAATAGATTAATTCAACTCTTCAAGCCTCCCTGTCTTTAATAACCAGTAAACAGTAAAGCCGTCACACATAACCTGCCTGACTAAACTCTAACAGAGCTGTGCCTTCTCCCAGTGCTCACTCTCCACAACCCTCAACTCTTCTAACTCTTACAGACCAGGCTCCACCCTTGTTATACCACACAATCCCCCACCCTCCTGCTGGGATTGGCTGACAATTTACATATGTATTTCTCCTGAATCCAGGGTGTTGTCACAACGAAACACAACACAACATGAACAAAATAATAAACCAAATATATGCAATAGACTAATTAAAACATATAATATATAGAAGCAAGAAGCAGTCTAATAAATAGAGGGGAAAATCACAGTGAGGCTGCAGAAAAAGAAAAGTCATGTCAATTATGAGATGTTTGAAGACAAAAGGAAGGCCAACCTATATAACCAGGTTTTTAGTTGTTTCTTGAATATTTGGAGCAAGGATACCAGTCAAATCTCCTGTGGAACCTGGTTCCATTGATGGGGGGTGACCACCAAGAAGGCCCATATCCTTGTCACCACCTTCCTGGTCTCCTTTAGGGTCCGGACCCCCAAATACCCTGGGTGCGTTGAACAGGTGATCTGGGCAGTTCTTCTCAGGAGGAGGCACTTTGACAAGTAATTCCTTCCCAAACTGTTTAGAGCATTGAAGTCAATGTGGTAGCATGTTGGAAGCCAGTACAGAATGGTGAGTACAGGGGAAATGGGATGGAACTTTTTTGACCCTGTTAATCTGGCCACTGTATTCTGCTCTAGCTGAAGTCGCCACATTAACCTCATGGCAGCCACACATAAAGAGTACTACAGTAGCCTAACCTTGATATTACAAGCACATGAACTAGCATGGTGAGGGTTCTAATGTCAAGGAAGGCTGCAGTCGAGCAATCCTCCACAGTTGGTAATGAGTGGAATGGACCGCCAACACCATCTGGGATTCCATTGTAAGTGCCAGATCCAACAGGACACCCAGGCTGCAGACCTCATTCTTCACAGAGAGAGTCACTCCCCCAAATGTGAGGGAGTTCCCCAAACCACAAACATCAGGTCCACCAACCCAGAGGATCTCCATCTTGCTGGGGTTTAACCTCAGTCTATTAGCCCTGATCGAGTGCAGAGTGGCCATCAGGCAGCATTCAAGAGACAAGATGGCATCCACTGCAGATGGTGGAAAAGAGATACAGAGCTGGATGTCATCCATATATTGGTGACAAAAGTCTCCCTACCCTGTAATAACCCTTCCTAGAGGTCTCATATATATGTTAAAAAACATGGGTAAGATTATCGACCCATGTGGCACCCCACAATTAAGGGACCAAGAGGTGGAAGTCATATCCCCCCCAGCTGCACACTCTGGGGATGGTTCTCAAAGAAGAATAGGATCTAAAGATGGGTGTTTCGTTTTAGAAGGAACTGGTTCCGAAACAAAACATGCCAGCACAGCTGGTGTTCAGAATCAAGTCCCACCCTTTGGAACAAAATCAACCACTGTTTTAGCTCGCGCTGGGTGAAATTCCAACCAGGAAGCAGCCTCCAATGCGTCACCTTTCCCTCTCCCTAGCACTGGCCAATGATGGGCTGTGCAAGGACATGCATCATCCTGCTTCCCTGTTTGCATGGCACCCAGGATTTGAACCGCTGACCTGCCAATTATTATTATTATTTCAAATACAATTTGAAATTTGAAATAAGTATAAAATTATACATTTTTTAATTAAAATCATAATAAATATACCCTTACTGGCAGGTTTATAAATTACATACTCAACTAAGCTATTTTTAGAAAAAAAGAGGTGTGTAAACATTTTATATCCACTTTAGCGAGGGTCCTCAAGCTTTTTAAACAGGTGGCTGATTCACTGTCCCTCAGACACTGTTGGGGGCAGAACTATGGTTCGAAAAAATTATGAACACATTCCTATGCACACTGCACATTTTTGTAGTACACAAAAAACAAGAAAAAGAATGCAAGATTTAAAATAAAGAACAATTGCAATCAACGCATATGTATGTATGTTTCCGCCCTTCTGTGTATGGGGATATTTTGTATTTTGATCCAACCTTTTCCTTCTTTCTACAAAGCAAAAGAGGTGGTTAATGTGCTCTCTCTCTCTCTGACATTTTTTTTTGCCTCCCGACCTCCAGTGGAGAAAATAAACAGATGCATTCTCTCTTTCTCACTGCGTTGGCTCTCTCGATTTCCTTTATCCACTTCATCTTTTTTCCTCTTTTTTTCCTCTGCCTTGCTTGGGCCCTGACAGAGAAACTGGGACAAAAGGAGCTACTGAGCAGCTCAATCCCTCGCCGTAGATCAGTGCACCCGTGTGCCTTGCAGGAAGGGAGAAGACCAGACACCAAGGAGGTGTTGGTATTCATAACTCATAACAGTTTGAACTTAGATTTTAAAAATATTCAAACTTTTTTTCTGCTAATGACTTAACAAATAAAATTTGTACCTTGACAGGTCCATATATCATACCGATATTAAATTTACCTGACATTTTGCCCTTGGCAGTCTACAAAATGTTTCATTATCATCTTCTTGAAAACTACTTTATAATAGATCATGATATTACTTTATAATAGATCTAGATATTACATAATATTGTAATTGGAGAAAGTGTGTTGTATTTTCATGCATTTCATGCATTTGTTCTGTATGTGATAGAGAAAAATGCTTAGTGTCCTGAACATCATTTTTAAGTAATTAAAATGTGGAAATTCATCTTTCATTCATATTGTGTAAAAATATGAAACTCCTCTTGAGATGAGAAAAATTTATATAACATTCATTTTCAGGCAAGTGATATGTGATATGCCAGTAATAAGCTGTTTTTAATGAGAATCTATTAATGGTATAGCTTTATATGGCATACTGTATAGGGGCAGGTCCTTTGAATAAGCCTAAATGTCAAAGAAGGAAATGCAGAATAGATGCCATAGTAAGTAGGTGGTGTTTGGTCTGCTAAATTTGTACAAATGGCAAAGCATGAGTGATACAGTAGGCAAGATGCTGGAGATTCCTAGGCTCATGGCTGTGGGCCACATTTCCCCCCATTATAATTCAATCACATTTTGTGATCCAGCAATTTGTGATATTAAATGATAAATATATGAATTTGCATTTAGAAACCAGGAGTTTAGAATTAAAAGCTTAGCAGTTTTAACCAAGTTTGATTGATGTTCTCCTCTACACTATTTTTTTTCAGTACGGGAGTAATAATGACTTTCTTAAAGGATGGTGTGCTAAATACTATGATGGTGCTTTCTGAAACTTTTAAAATACTTTGCATGAATTCTAAGGGTTGTATTTTGATTGATATACCATCTATTTTTAAAACAGTGTTTAAGAGTGTTTTCATATAGAAAACAGGATTATTCTATTCATTCATTGGCATCCTTCAGTCTCGAAAGACTATGGTATCATGCCTGGAGTAGAGATCCTAAGAACAACACCTAGTGTGACTAAATAGACCAATTCGGGAATGGCAGTCTCTACCGCACTGGAGACAGATGTATTCTGTTTCTTGCCCAGTCCTCGAGTTTCGCTCTTTCCGTGCCTGCCTCTTTTCCTCTGCCTGTTGGACAAATGCCTCTTCAAATTTATGTAGACCATGCTGTATCTCTTACCTCCAGACAGTGCGATCGGAGGTCAGGGTTTCCCATCTGCTGAGGTCCATTCCCAAGGCCTTAAGGTCCCTCTTAAGATATCCTTATACCGCAGCTCTGGTCTCCCTCTGGGGTGCTTTCTCTGCACTAGTTATCCATATAGAAGATCTTTTGGGATCCGGCCGTCATCCATTCTCACAACGTGTCCAAGCCAGCGCTGGTCGCTGTTTCAATAAAGTGTACATGCCAGGGATTCCAGCTCGATTCAGGACTATGCTATTTGGAACTTTGTTGTGCTAGGTAATGTTGAATATTCACCTAAGACAGCGCATATGGAAGGTATTAAGCTTTCTTTCCTGTTGGGCATGGATGGTCCAAGACTCGCTGCAATACAAAAGTGTGCTCAGTACACAAACTTTATAGACCTGTATCTTTGTATGTTCTGTCAGCTTCTTATTGAGCCATACTCTCTTTGTTAGTCTGGAAAACATAGTAGCTGCTTTACCTATACGTTAGGTATAGTGAGAGTGTATCTGAGATAGTTGAGCCAAGATACACAAAGTCATGGACAACTTCCAGTTCTTTTGCAGAAATTGTAATGCGAAGAGGAGAGTCCACATTCTGGCCCATTATTTGTGTTTTTTTTTCAGGCTGATTTCTAGCCCCAAATCTTTGCAAGCTTTACTAAAATGATCCATGATTTGTTGGAGATCTTTGGCAGAGTGAGCAGTAATGGCGGCGTCATCAGCAAATAGGAGATCCCGCAAACATTTCACCTGCACCTTAGACTTTGCTCTCAATCTAGAGAGAATGAAGACTTTTCCATCTGATCTGGTCCAGAGATAGATACCCTCTGTTGAAGTTCCAAAAGTATACTTCAGCATGATAGCAAAGAAGATCCCAAACAAGGTTGGCGCAAGGACACAGCCCTGCTTTACTCCACTTCGGATGTTGAAGGAATCTGACAGTAGGCCATCAAAAACTACATTGCCCTTCATATCCTCATGAAAAGACCTAATGATGTTAAGGAGCTTGGGTGGGCATCCAACCCGGAGGAGTATTTTAAAGAGTTCATCCGTACTAACCATATCAAATGCCTTCATAAGATCTATGAAGGCTACAAAAAGTGGCTGTCCTTGTTCCCTGCATTTCTCCTGCAACTGCCTGAGAGAAAATACCATATCAGTAGTGGACCTGTTGGTTCGAAAGCCACACTGTGATTCTGGGTAGACTCTCTCTGCAAGTATCTGGAGCCTCTTCAGTATAACATGTGCAAACAGCTTCCCGACAACACTAAGAAGAGAGATACCTCGATAGTTGTTACAGTAGCTCCTGTCACCTTTGTTCTTATAAAGCATAACAATATTAGTGTCCTTCATATCCTGTGGTATTCCCCCTTCCCTTCAGCAAAGGCAGAGGATTTCGTACAGTTCAGTGGCAATGATCTCTTTGCAGCACTTCAGAACTTCAGCAGGGATGTTATCTTTCCCAGGTGCCTTGCCAGAGGCAAGTGAATCCAGAGCCACATTTAGTTTTTTTAGTGTTGGTTCATTGTCAAGCTCCTCCAAGACAGACAAGCACTCAATACATTTTGATTGATATATCATCTATTTTTTAAAACAGTGTATAAGAGTGTTATCATATAGAAAACAGGATTATTCTAAAAGGTTCATAATTAAGGCAAGGGCCGTTGTGGACATCTCAGTGAAACAGAAGGTCATCAACCAAACATGAACAAAACCAATCATAGATATTATAGCCATTGGTTCTTTCAGGAGCAAATCTAGGTGCATGTGCATGTAAATCTGATGTGTCAAAAAAAGTTATAACCTAGGTATGGGCAGAGAGACATTGTAGATCTAATTTTATTTCTCTGGATGGATTATAAATACATGGCAAGAAGAGTACCAACAATAGCAGATCCCTTTCTGCATAAAATCATCATGCTGAAATAGAGAAATGGGTTTATGTGGAAAGGTTTTGAGATCCATTTTGCTCTAATACTCAGTTACTGGCATCAGAATTCTTTAATTCCAAATGTGTGGCTTTTGCACAAGGACCAACTGAGATTTTTAGAGGAATGATAAAAACCAAAGCAGATCTTTCAAGTCTGATGCCATGTCAGCCCTACATTACTTGATCGAGAAGAGGTCCACCCATGCTCTTTTTTTCTGATGCTAGTCTCCCTGATTAGTTGTTTAGGCATTATGATATCATGGAATATTTCAGTGTTGAGACTTCTTGCATTTTAATGTTTGGTATTATTTATGTTTGCTATAAATTTAGACCAAAATAAATAATGCTAAAGGAAACAGAAAGATCTAGATAGACAAACACCATGGATCTATGTCTTAAAAGAATCTAGAGCTTTAGCAAAACACAAGAAAGTTAATCTGTATGCGTAGAGTTTTTGCTAAATACTCTGAAGTCAGTTTAGCAATTAACAGCAAGATGGATAAATAAGTATTTTATCTTTCACAACACAAAAGAAAGGAATGTGGAATGATTTACCTGAAGCACATATTTAACTGCATATAGTTATGCATGCTTTTATTCAGTATAATCAAGAAAAAAGGGGGGTTGTTCCATGCTGTAAAGTCACCCACGACTTATGGCAACCCTATGAATGAGGAATCTCCAGAATATCTTGTCCTCAACAGCCCTGCTCAACTCCTTCTAACTCAAACTTGTGGTTTCTTTAGCGAGTCAATCCATCTTGTAATTGGTCTTTCTGTTTTCCTTACTGCCTTCAACTTTTTATAGCACTTTTTTGTAGAGAACATTGTCTACTCATGAAGTGCCCGAGGTAGGAGAGCCTCAGCTTCAACATTTTTGCCTCCGGGGATAGTTCAGGCTTGATTAAATCTGGGACCCATGTGTTTGCCTTCCTAGCAGGGTTTCTAGGAACTGCAGTCTCAAACACTTGGGTTACCCAATGTAGGGAACCACTGATCTAGAGTAAGACAAATTCACTGACAATTATGGATATGTTGGGATTTGAACCTAAGAAAGTTAATGTTGCATTTAGTACATCAGGATGTCATCTGTACAAACATTTGATAATAGACAAGACTGGTTCAGAAGAGCTGAATAATGGATGGTTTTGTGACTGTTCTATTGTCAGCTGTAGACAAGGGAAAAGCCCTGGCCTCTCCTAGGCATTTTCTCTCCAGAGTTGTTAAAAGTGATTTCTGCACATGCATAATATTAGTTTACAGAGCTTGGCATTTTTTCTTTTCCTTTTCCTTTTCTTTTTCTCTTCCTCTCATCTCTACACTAAATTGAATTATTTTACTAATTCTTTTATACTTTACAGGAATTGTTCTAAAGAGCCATCTACTGGCTACATATAATTGCAAAAATGACAATTTTCTTCAAGGAGAATATATATGGTCTTTCATGGCTTTTTAAAAAATAAGCATAGTGAATACTCATTAAAATATTTATATCATTTGTGTATTGCGATGTATTATATTCTTCCAATCCTACAATTTTTAAAAAATACACAATTTATTATCATAACACTCTGGTCGGCAGAATTAAAATTGGAATAGGAAAAGGCTGGCTCAGAGGAGGAAGTTCAAATTGACGCTATAGCCAACAGGAGAGCCACTGTGCATCTGACAGTGGCTAGGATCAGCAGCTGGAGCAAGAAGAAATATCAAGGTGAGGGGTGGTATCTCTTTTTCAGGGGTGCACCGGGGAGGGGGTTTTCTAGTGGCAGGTGGGAGGGATCCTGGGTGTGTGTACTGTGGCCTAATGGCTACAGTTGGAACTGGGGTGGGGGTGGGAATAGGTTTCCCTTGCTTGGATTGCATTATATTGCTTTACACTGAGTTACATGGGTTTGCAATAAGTGATGTAGGAATCACATTGCTATGTCATGTAATGCAATTTGGTTGAATTTTTTGTTTTTTTTGTTTTGTCCCCCCCCTTTTATGGGGGGGGATCTACATTGAATTCTATTGATTTTGATAGCTTTGCACTGAGTTGCATGGGTTTTCATTTAAATTACAATGGATTGTGCTGAATTAAATTCTTTGCCCTGAATTGTGTTGATTTTCATTGCTTTGCACATGGGTTTGCATTAAGTTGCTAGAATTGTGCTCAATCACATTCCTTTGCATTGCATTTCATTGCCCCCCCCTCCACAGTCTGGGGGAAAGTCATCCGGCCTCTGACTCAAAAGGTTGCCTACCCCTGTCTAAAAGCTAGGTGCATCTTATAACAATCTCTCTAATCCTGCCAGTGAGGTCTGAATGGTGGCGAAAACTGCAGTAAGGTGATGGTTCCCCCTGCACATGTGTGCTAGTCATGTCTGACTCTAGGGACGGTGCTCATATCTATATTCAAGCTGAAGAGCCAGTGTTGTGCAAGCCCATGGCCACGTGGCTGGCATGGCTGCAAGGAAACACTGTTTCACCTTCCCGCTTTTTACGGTGGTACCTATTTATCTACTTGCATGTACATCCTTTCGAACTGCTAGGTTGGCAGGAGCTGGGGTTATCAGCGGGAGCTTGCTCCGCTGCGTGGCACCCGGGACTCGAACCGCCCAGCTGCTGACTTTGCAGTCAACAGTTTTCAGAGCCTTAGCCCACTGAGCCACCACACCAGTGAGCTCTGAAATGCTGGCGAAAACTGCACTACCTCAAATTAAACTAAATTAACTTAAATGGAGTTGAGAAAAATCACTTTTGGGTCATTTAATATGTCAAAAAGCCACTATATTGTCACTATTTCTGTCTTTAAATTTTTTTAGTCACTGTTCTACTTTTTGTCCCCATGAAGCACTGGCAACCCTGTGAGAGACCCACCACAGAGAGAGAGAGAGAGAGAGAGAGAGCTACCACAGTGATATAGAAATGGGGAGCAATTTTGTCTGGCAGAGGAGCAAATTGGTCAAATTTATTCATAAAATAAAATATAAAGACCTCTGGTGGAGGAGAAGTAAAACTCACTCCCCTGTCATATTACTCCATCCTTTCCCCATGTAAAACTCAAATGTAAATCAATGAAAGACAATTAGTTGCAAAGGACTGCCCAAATAAGAGGGCATTTGGCAGAAGAGTAGAGGGAGAGACAAAAACCATTCTCTTTGTTGGTGGTCCCAGAGTAGATCTTCTCTCAAGTCCCCACCAAAAATGCAATTGAAAGTCATCAGATCATGCGAAGGTCTCTCTAGCAGATCTCAAAAATCCAGCAATGCTTGTGTGGGGTAATATGGTCCTTCATAGTGCCTGGAACCAAGTCATGTGAAGCTTTATAGATCATAGCCTGTGTTTTAAACAGTGCCAGGAAACAAATAGAGATTAGGCGGTGAGATCCAGCATGGCCATTCCAGTGCTTCTATGAACAGAACTGAAAGGCAGAAAGGCTAAAACATTTGGGGCTCTTTAGTCTAGAAAAAAGGTGCCTGAGGGGGGATATGATTGAGATGTACAAAATAATGCAGGTCATGAGTCAAGTGAATAGAAGGACACTTTTCTCTCACACACAAAATACCAGAACTAGGGGACATACACTCAAATTGAAGGCTGGGAGAGTGAGAACAGACAAAAGAAAATATTTTTTTACCCAGCTTGTTGTTAGTGTGTGGAACTCCCTGCCACAGGATGTGGTGATGGCATCTGGCCTGGATGTCTTCAAAAGGGGATTGGACAGATTCCAGGAGGAAAAGTCCATCACAGGTTACAAACCATGATGGAGATGTGTAATCTCCAGACTTAAAACCAGGGTACTTCAAGGACTAGATACAGGGGAGTAGTATCAGGAGACAGATATCTAGTCTCGTGTGCTACTGGACACATCTGGTGGGGCCACTGTGAGATACAGGAAGCTGGACTAGATGGGCCTTTGGCCTGATCCAGCATGGCTCTTTTTAGGTTCTTATGTTTACCTCCCCCATATAGTGACTCATGCCTTCTTAAAGTTTGCTCTGGAATGTTGGGATGTGAGGCAGACAGCTGTGAAGGGGAACAGAAGGAAAGGCCATGGCAGTAGTGGTTAGCTATTAAGAACCAAAAAAAAAAAAATAAGAGAGAGAGAGAGAGAGAGAGAGAGAAAGAGTGAAAAGAAAAGAAAAGAAAAGAAAAGAAAAGAAAGGAAAAGACATCCTGCTTATGCACCATCCCATAGCGCTTAAACCACTGTCTGGGTGGCTTATAATTTAATTATGCAGTCTACACTGTAATAAAAAATTATCCTAAATTCCCAACAAAAGTAGAGCTATTGAAACATTGGAATTTATATAAGCACCCTTTTAGCAACTTTCTATTCATTCAATAGGTCTATTTTGGTTCAGACTAACAAATGGTTTGGATCTGAGATTGCCAATTGACACTGATGATTTCTGCCTTGCCCTTTCTGCCCTCCATATATCTCTGTTGGTTCTTCACAATTCATAGGCTTTCATGTGAGTTCTTCCCTATATCCTACTGTTATCCCTTTCCATTATGTGGTGATATTATTATTTTAAAAGACAGAAAAATTGATCCTGGAGGACACCACACACATCACTATATTAATTAATCATGCTTGTCAAAATTATTGTGCATGATCTGATCATGCAAAACAGGTACTGAAAACTTGTATCTTGCGCACATAATTTTGTCACTGATGAGGCAAGGCTGGACTGCAGTAACCTTGACTTGGATATGGAATCAGCATGATTACAGTCAGTGCAAATTTGAAGCCTGCACCATGACAATAAATAAATGGAGGTGTCGACTCTCATTTCAATCACCTTCAATAATGACCTTGAAGGCATGCAAATGTCAGATTTACTCAGTGGGGACTTTGAGACAACCCTGTGATTCAACTGTGAAATTTGAGCAGCTTGGCCTTAAACAGAAATTTCACACCTACTGAACTAGCAGAATCTGTTTGTAAGAGCTGGAAGATGTGTAATGTCAACTATCAATCTGGTTGTATGACATGGTAATATTTGAATTTCCTTGTTTGAACATTTTTGCTTAAATGAATTGATTACCATAAGGGAATAAACAAGTTGCAAGCTATAAATGGTAAACTTTCTTTGAAAAAGCATTGTTTACACAATAAGTTTAAAAAAGTTTCATGAAATCACAATTCTGACAATACCCATGTGCTCTGATGACACAATATATGGAATAAAATAATCTACAGTATATCAGTTTTATCAACCCAATTATTTTGGAAAATGGTGGTTGCATTTCTACGAGTTTCAAAATTCTACTTAGGAAAAATAACAAGTAAAACGTAGAAATACTTTTCTAGGATGGCAGATGGATATGTATTACTCATGGATATGTATTACAGAAAACTATTTTCCCAACTTAAAATGATTGTATAGTTTGGATAACCTCTGTGGTTTGCCCCAGCACACACAACACATTACAAAGTTTCCACTCCCTTGTATGCATTAGAAAATCAATATGCTGTCATTCTTACACTAAATACCCCAAAGAGCTTTGCAAAATAATCAATGTCATATTGACTAGGAGAGCACAAAGCCCACTCACATAAACCTAGTTGTTAATCACATGCAGAACTGCTTTTAAGAAAGGACAAAAGAATATTTCCTTTTATCTGAATGTTTGCATAATTTTGTAAACTTCCTGCATTGTCATCCTGTTGACTATTAAGTCTGCAAAATATTTTTTCTTCTGAAACTATTATCCAATAAAATAAAACAGAAATCCTTTGCAAAACACATAGCCCATTTAATTTTTGATTCACTCCCCCTGTTCCTTGTACTCCCTCAAGCATTCTTTTGTTCTTTTCCTGGGAAAAAAAATTCCTGGGGAAAAACCTTCTTTAACCTACATTAGAAATATTTTCCTTATTTCTTGCATAAAATGACACTTTCTTTCTCCTGTATAGAAGCTACAGCACCCTACAGTCCTCAGTCTGGGATTTTTTTTCAGCCCCTTGCATTATTTCTGTTTTCTTATAACTGAAATGGGTTATCATTTCTCACCTCTGCACTAGAAGAATGCTTTTAAATCCAGTGTAAGATATACTTTATTTCTAATCATAGGGCACCAGTTTAGAGTACACCTGTCAGTCAGTAGATGTGCCCTCATGTTGTGAGTCTCTGAAATATTACCATCCATATAATCATGTGAGTGGCATGGTTTTTTGTCAGTAAGAATATTTCTCTTTTTGGACTGTTCTAAATAGCAAAGGGGGCTTTGCATTCACAACTGTGTAGAAATGTTAAGAATTAATATCTTTGCTGTATTAATTACATCATTTAAAGTTAGGCTTTTGGCTGGAATCCTGTGGTCCATCTCTGTGATGATGTCATCAGCCAAAAACATTTAAACTTTCCTAACACCTTCCTCCTCAGATGCTGAGCTTTCCTAGGAATTCCTATATCCTGAGAAAGCCCTTGGGAACCTTGGGCCAAGAGGGAGCCTCAAATATCCAAAACTACTGGTCCCAATCCTGGTAGCAAGACCTATCAGACCCTGTTTATATGAAAGATCACCCCCATCCCCAGGCCCACAACATTTTCCCCAGTTGAAAGGGGCCACTAGGGACCCTCAAACGTGAAGAGGGGGAAATTAGAAAGTTTAAATTAAAAAACAATGTTCATGGCTGATGTGCATCAAACTAAATTCCAGCAGAATTTCATAACTGGATTCCAGTTCATAATTGATATTTCATTGTGATAGGAAAAACAAAACAAAAAAATGAACTCACAACATCCATTAGATTCAATTAGGAAAGTGAGGTCGAAGTATCGAGATGGATGAAAATTGTAGCTTAGTACATTGTACCATGGGGTGGTATATAAGTACAAACAAGCAAACATTGTTTCAGTTTAAAGCTTTCCCAACACATTTCTGCCTGAAAACAGTAATATACCACAAATTAATGATTAGACTCATTGTGAATTTGAGCTCCTGGTCCTGGCTCTGCAACTAACTGTTCTAGTTATATTGTTGCCTAAACCTTTTATCCATTAGTAATTTTTTTTAACATATCCAGGACTGAATCTTGTCATTTGTCATTTGTCATTTGTTACCTTCTCCCTGTTTGAGAATGGCTGCTCCGCCCCACCTTGTGTGGAGCAGGGGCATCTTTGCCGACTGGCTGGTGAGGCGCTGATTGGCTGCGCAATTTGCGTAGCCGACGCAGGGAAGCACGCCTTTATAAAGCTCCTGCGTGCTCCCCGTAGCCTCCTCGCTCAGCGCCAGATTCCCCACCCTCCTGCCGCTACTTTGATGTGCTGATGATGCTTTGCTGGTCGCTTCAGGGCCGGATGGGAATTTTTTGACTGCCACTCGAATTGGCTGTGAGTGGTGGCATTTTTTTGCCCATCCCAACATACACATGTCGGCGTGGGGTTTCTCTGTTAAATACTTTGGTCACAATTTGGCGGGTAGCGCTAATAAAATGTTAATTACCAGGTCCCTGCTTTAATTAATACTTCTAAGGTCCTCGGCAGCCCTCAATTAAAATAGAGTAGGATTTAGTTAGGGATCAAATTAAGAGCAACCCAAATATACTCGAGAGGGCTGCCAATGCTTAATTAAATCCTTAATAGGCCGCAGCAAAAATTTGCTGGCCAAGGGGACCTAGTAAATAAATAATCTTCATCTTAATATTGCGCTACCACACAGGCCCTCCTAAAAGTTACAGTTCTGTTATGATTAAGTTCAAGGTTGGTTCCTGTGATTAATAAATTGAGGCCCATGTTAAAACCAACTCAAAAGTGTGTCACCTCTTTATTCCAGCCTAGACTGGCAAGAAGCCATTAATATTCACTGTCTGGGCACAATTATGTAACAAGCAGTGTATCCACGTGACAGTTGGAGAGATTTCAACTTTGCATGCTGTCTTCAGTATGTTTGGCTGTAAGGGATACTTCTAGGGTGGAGTGACTGTCACTCAATCTAGCAGTAACCAATTGTTTCTTTCCTGCCTCTGATTTCAAGGAGAGCCACGTCTCTTTGGAATATATTCTGCAGGAGTCTGCTAGAAGCAGGCTGTGAGTCTCTTGCTCTAAGCAGAACTTTTTTGTATCATATACTGATTGATCTATTCAACTATGAATAAATGAAACCTTTTTACTACTTTAACTTACCAGTGTCCCACAGTGAGTTATGGAGACTGTAAGAGCCAGTTGACGAGACAAAAAAGGGATGATCTGCTCTGGGGAGACTTGAAGCGAATTGTGTTCTGTAGGTTCTAGCACTTCTGGAAGGCTGCTCCACTTTTAAACAGCGTATTGTATCAGGAAGTGCTTTCTAAAATTTATTCTGAATTTACAGACTTATAATTTAAATCAAATGGCTTCGGTCGTGCCTTCCAGAACAGTAAATACTCCCTTGTTCTGTCTTCTTCATGAAACCCCTTCAATTTTTGGAAGATGGCTATTCTATCATTTTTCAATCTTAAGGCTAAACCTTTGAATTCTTCACAGAATTCAGTCTTGATCAATGAGAAAAGTGCAAAATTCACACGGGAACCTCAAGAAAATAAAAACTGAATTTACTGTTGTCATATGCTCTCCAGTCAATTGCAACTTATGACAGCTCAGTAAACTAATGACCCCCCCCCCCAAAAAAAAATTCTGTCTTTAATATTCTGTACAGCTTTTGCAAATTCAACACAGAAACTTTCTTTATTGAGGAACATGCAGCCACTTCAACAAATATTTGGAAATCGTACCATCTAGAAACCATTCAATTTCTCCACATTCTTAACAGCATTCTCTTTTCCAGAGTTCACATTACTCATCAGGAGAGTCAAATGTTTGGCGCACCATTTCTTTTAGAATGGCCCATACTTTTTCATGATCAACACAGTCAAATGCTTTACTGTGATCAATAAAGTACCGTAGTTTTGGCTCCATAAGATGCACTGGACCATAAGATGCACCTAGTTTTAGAGGTATTTACACATACATACTGCAGTCCTGGTACATCTCCAGCCCCAGATTACTGTTCTAGACATGCTGCTCTTGGGAGGGCAGAGCATCATTGCTGGAGAGTAAAATGTGAAGACAAGCCACTGCCCCTATTCAGGTCTCCACGCTGGAAAGCCTCTGGCCCTTGCAGGGGCCTCCAGACCCGGTGCCAGTCCAAGCTTCAGCTGCAGCCCCAGTGAAAGCTTTCTAACCTGGCTATTTTTAAAAAATTCCTTTGCATGATTTATATGTTCCATAGAATAGAAGAGGGAGAGTAAATGGACCTACCAGAGACCATAGAGATGAGAAATGGACTAGAAAGTAACCATCCACCATGATGACCATAGAGCTGCTCTTCAAGATGGGCTGAATGGGAGAGCTCTCTCCCCTGGATTCACATTCTGCTCATCGAAGAGTGGCTCTATGGTCATCATGGTGGGTGGTGACTCTTTACCCTGTTTCTCATCTCTATGGTCTCTGGTAGGTCTGTTTACTCTCCTTCTATGGAAAAAAATCAAGGTAAATTTTTTAACAGCTGGGTCAGGAAGTCTCCACTGGGGCTGCATCTTGGCCTGGGACCTGCACCAGTCCAGGGCCCTCCACAGCAGCCGCTTGGGAGGCTCATGGCAGGGGTGTATCCATGCTGTAAGACACACAGACATATCTCCTTACTGTTGAGAGGGGTGCGTCTTATAGAGCAAAATGTGGCAATTTGATTCTGCACTTATTCGGTATCCTCCAGAAGTCAATGTAGATTTTCAATATGATCTCTAGTGGCTCTTTTCTGAATCTAGTTTGTAACTTTTGCATTTCTAATTACATATATGGTAAAAGTTTTTTGTGAATTGAATCCTTAAATTTGAAAAGGCTGACCTCTGTGTTTCCAAATCCATTATATGAAAAAAAAAAAAACAGAGTTGCAGATATTTTGATGATGCATTGCCTCACAATGTAACACAATACAGTTAACCCAAGGCAAATCAAAAGAGTAAAATTTTAGATTTCCAAATCACATTTTGGATTAGGATTTGAATCAGCCAGAACAAAGTGAATCAGAATCATATAATCGGGCCTTGAGCTAAATAAAGAGTTCCTTGACCATCCTTAGAATGTAAAACTGAGTTTAATATCAAATACCCTTTTTCATATAAGTAGTTAATTATCATAGTCAAATCAAGGGTAAACTCACTTCCAAGATTATATTTGGTATGACCATTAGTTTACAGAGAACCATCACAGTGAGTATGCTATGTGACTAAATACAAACATTTTAACAAGCATTGCATAACCTCATAGCTTGAAATAAACCAGCATGTTAAATAGTCATGCCAAAGTGTGGCACAATGCAAAACTTATATCTGCTGCTTTTATGCTATTAAATCCAGCATAAAATCAGCATGGCTGAGCTGCCTACATATGTGAAGCTCCATTAAGATTAAATAAGGGAATGTGATTATTTAACGTTAATTTCTTTTCCTGCTGTGCAAGAATGAGTGTTGACTGTAATCTGCATAGTTATGCTGATTTAATATAGAGAATAATAGCTTGTAAATTGAATTGCTTTGGATTAGAGAACAGTTACGTCTAATTCAGCTATAAAGGTGCATTGTTTTAATGCAGTTATCAATAATAGCTGAACAAAAACCATGGACAGTGAAGTCTGTATATGAGAACTATTTCTGTTTTTAACCATAAATTGTGTGGGTATGTAATTTGTTATTAATATCAATTGATTGTTTGAACATGTTTAATACTAACCTGAACATGTTTCATTCTCTGACACTCTGATGTTCATAAAGCTCAATACTCTTATACAGCCTCAAACTAAATTCAAGCGTTAAGAGAGGATAATAGTCTTTCATACGAGCAAGACCATTTCCCACTACTTGATGGGTGCAGGACAGTTAGGAGGAAGAGGTGATATGTATATTATAATTGTATTGTGGGACACACACAGCTTCTGTTCTCCAGTACTGGCCTGAGCCACGGAGCTGAGACATGGTTAGTTGTATGACTATATTTTTTAGAACTGTAACTATAACAAAGAAATTGTAGCATCTTAAATAGCAACATAGTATAATTAGCATAAATATTTGTAGACTCTTGCTGACTTCAAGAGATGATGGAGTGTTGTCTCACTTATCATAATTATTATATGCAACATTAAGATTATTATATACAGTAATACCTCGGTTAGTGAAAAAATTAGATAGGGAAATGAAATTTCCAGGAATATGCAATGTCTCAGTTTGTGAAAATTTCCAGTGGGCTTCCCCGGTTTATGGCTTTAGGGCGCTCCCCATTGGAAACCAGCAATTGAGAGTGAAGCAGGTTCGTGCCTCTGCTGGCACCTCCATCTCCCGCTTTTCAGGTGCCTTCTTTTGGGGGGTGAGTAACAACAAGTGCTGGGGGGAGGAATGAAAGGCGCACTCAGAAGCCGAAGGCATCCACGTCTTACTTTCCTCTGGGCTTGTAGCGAGCTGGCTTCCCTTCACACCCACCCACCCATGCCACCTCAAGCTCACATCACCTAGCTCTCTCCTTCCCTTCCATGCCCTGGAGCCTTCCTTCACCTGCCTGTGGAGGGCTCGGGTGGCTGTTTACGAGAGAAAGAAGCCACTGTGGTCACCTGCTGCTACCACTCCTTCTTCAGCATCACCCACAACCTCCTTGTCCTCCCTCAGCATCACCCGCAACCTCTTTGTCCTCTCTCAGAGATGGAGGTGGGAGTACAACATGGAGGGAAGCAGGAACTTTCCTGGGCAGCGGACCTGATCTGCCACTCTGCCCAGCCACAGGGGTTGGTGCAGCTAGGCAGAGCTGTGGATCGGGTGCTGCACCACTTGGTCTGCCACCCAGGAAAGCTGGAACAGCGTGGAAGCAGACCAAGAAGTGCAGCACAAGATCCATCACTCTGCCCAGCCACACCACATCCAATAGCTGGGCAGAATGACGGATTGGGTTTGCTGCCCTGGAAGGTTTGAGAATCTCACTTGGGATTCTTAAATGGATCATGTATTGGATCTGCTACTATGTTTTATGGAAGAGCTACACCATCAATCCTAATGCCGCTATCCTAGTTAACTCCTCCCCTTCAATGTCCTTTCTTTTTTGCCCTGAGGAAAATGGCTTCCTTTCCTTTCCTTTCCTTTCCTTTCCTTTCCTTTCCTTCCTTTCCTTCACTTTCTATTTCTTTTTGGATGCCTTCCATGCACTGAATTTTAGACCTCTGTTTCAACATTAAGGATTTAAGAAACAAACAAAAAAAACCCTAGTATATGCACATTAATACAAACCCATATATTAGTCTGAGAGATACACATCTATTCTTTTCATTTTTAAAGAAATTTTGGTATAAAAATGTTTCCACACAGCTTTCAGACACACTCCCCCCCCCCACATATACACACTTGGCCTAGTCTCTTTTTGCTCCTGCTATTCAGTGGCTTATATTAGACGTATTCACTAAAGATAGAAGAGACATTGCAAAATCCATCATTGAATCCTGAAGTAAGCCTGCAGAATACAAGGGGGTACTTCACTACCGTTCCCATGTGGAACATGGAGAGGCCACTAGGCTAGATGCTGTTATAATACGCTAATGACAAAAACAAGAACCTAAATCACTTATCTTAGATCCTATCACTAACCATGTGGATGCCAAAGAATAATATGGATTTTCTTTGCAGTTTCCATTTTGTAAGAATCAAATATCTGCAAATGTTCAAGGAAAGAGGGAAAGTGCAAGGATAGGATGCCATTGTAGAGTAACTGAAGCAGATAACTCATTAGACCAGAATAAAAAATTGCAATTGGTCTGGGATTAATTTTAGTGGAAAGAAGACTTTTTGATCATTATTTCCTAGTGCCTAGGGCAAAATCTTCAATACAAGTAGGTATAACATCTGTATTAGAAAAATCTGCTGAAAAACAAAAAGGCATACATATTTTCCTTCCCTGCGTTCACAGCAGTTTGTCTAAGTAGCTTCTATGGATTACAACTCCCTGTGTCCCCAGAGATTTTGCATGTTGTTGTCTAAAAAAAAGTTTTGTATAGTCTGAGTCAAAGTGAGCATAGCTCCGAGAATCCACTGCTAAATTATTTGTGTTTTTTGTAAATGCCAACACACATTTATTTGTTACATTTTATCTTGTCTTTTCTGGTTCTAGGCCCTGCTCCACTTTTGTATTCACATTTGTAGACCGAGATATAAGTGACTTAATACCACTCAGTAACCTTCATGAGTTACCATGTCTCCCCAGTCTAAATCTGATATTCTAACTACTGCAGGATATCTAATCATGGTTTTGGTCTACAACTCCCTTAGACTCCCAGCCACATATTTCCATCAAGTGAATATTGCTATAGAAATGTTGGCTCTCTTTTCATTGTAGTTGTCGATAAATTACTTTGTTCCCTAAGAACAATAGATGCATCTTCTTAGCATCATGCATTCACACTAAAGTCAGCTACAGAACATGTAGATCATTGGGGATCAACCTGGGCTTCAGTATCAGTGTATTTGCGTTGAGCAGCAGCATTAGGAATGTGCTTCATGACCTTTCTTGGTTTCAAGGGGTGGAGAGAAGATTATTGTGCTCTACTTCCTAATCATCAAAGCAGAGTTTTCAAAACAGTGTTTTTAAAATGTATACTTAGATCTATCACAAACAAAGGACCAGACTTAACTGTTTTTGGGAAATCATCAGATACAGCTGTTCATGACAATCCCAGATCTCAGTATTATGTGCCTCAATCTAATTTCTAATGATAATGTTGATTTAACTCTACATTACCCTGATAGCACCGACACTATTAAAATCCCATGATCAGAATCCATTAGTCTCTCTTGAACAAGGAAGGTATTTTGTAGTTAGGAGGTTGGTGTTCAAGCTTGCCAAAAAATCGGAATAACCTTTGTGAACTTGTGTATGTGAGGGAGAGGGAGAGGGAGAGGGAGCAAGAGAGCAAACATTGAATGGCAGGCAATTCCTTAGCAGATTGGAGTACCATGCAGTACAGATGTAACAGAGATCTTGGTGTCATTCAATAAGGATTCCTGTTGGTATGATTGACACATAAAGGAGATTTTTCCCCATTCTGAAACATTTTCATGTAGAGGGATAGCTCAGAGACAAACCATTGGAGTAATCCCTCCATATTGTCATCTGTTAAGGGGATTCTTATTCTAATGAAAGTGATCCGCCTTGCGTGCAAATAACCAGCCTTTGCTGCTTGATATGCACAGAAATTCAATCAGATGCTTAATTACATCTTAACATGAGTTCCAAACAGCTGGCTAATTCCCTTGTTTCTGATTAAAGAGATTACAAAATAAAATTCAACATTGCATTTACATACTCCTCTAAAAGGCAACATTTGCACATAACTTTTAGTCATTTAGGAAATCTGTGTCTCTTCAGCACTAGGGATCAAAGCCTTTAGCACTTGAACTGCTGAGTTTTAGAAATTATTGGCTCATAGATCTTTAGAGGCATAGAGAATATTGAGTGTTTTAGATGGTGGACCCAAGGGTACAAATTTTTAGACATTGTAGAAACACCTACTTTTTAGACATTTCAGAAATAATTGCAACAAGTATAACATTGGGTGGAAACCTTTGCAAAATTTAATTTTACTCAGGAATGTACAGTCTTTTTTATGTATTTTTTATTCTGAATGTTTCTCTCCCGAGGCTGCTTATTAAAGTGAAATCATTCATATATTGAACTTCTAGATTAAATATTACAACATATAGTCAATTCCCCACTTTATGCAATATTCAAAGAGCTATTTTTCAGGAGCAAAATACCTAGGATGTTCATAGAGAGGGAGGAATAATATTGCAAAGATATTTATTTTACTAAGTGGACCTCTTGCTTTTTCATACAATTCAGATGCTATTTCAGATAGTACAATGTGTAAAGTCTGTAATGTTGATTTTAACTAACAAGTTAGTAACAAATTAGTAGTAGCAATAACAATATTTATCAGGCATTCATAATACTTGGTTTTTATTGACAGAGTTTGACAATTTATTCTGCCACTGTAAGCTAAGTCTCAGGGAGACAAAATCCACATGAGGCAGCTAGAGTTTCTTAAAAATAGCTATATTGCATATGTACGAACAAACAGAGTTATGTACATCACAGAGAACATAGAGACAGCATATCAGCATAACATAGTACAGATACAAAGCATGGCAACAGGGGTACTTTCTCACCCAGGGTTCAAAGGCTACTGATTTCTGGAGCTCTTTTATACTTATGACAACCAATCAGAAAACTAGTTACATTATGCTATTGCATCTACCTTGCATCAGCTTTACTCATTTTGTTTATTTTGTACACTTGGGTTACAATGTCTCAGTATTACATACTGCACTCCATTTTACAAATCAATTAAATATACATATGAAACACTTGTAGACACACCTATTCTACCTAATACAGCATATTTTCATGACTAATACAGTGGTACCTTGTATAAAGGAATTAATTCGTTCCAAATGAAATTATGTTATACAAATTTTCCTTTATACAAATTGCAATTTCCCATAGGAATGCATTGAAAATGGAGTAATCCGTTCCAATGCAGAGAAAAATGACACAAACTACAGTACATGTATAATTTTGGGGAACAGAATTGCAAAAATGCAAACAGGCACCCACCCACCCACACTGATTTCGGGCGGAATGCAGCAGCACAAGGGTTAATTCCTTAGGTCTAGAGAGAGGAGGAGGAGGAGGAGGATGTAAGAAAAGCATCCAAATGTTGTGGCTCATACCACTGCACAAACAGCACAAGGAGGTGTTGCACAGCAGCCAGGAACCAGGTCGAGCCTAGGAACCATCCTCTATCGTCTCCTCCTTCCCTACACACACACACACACACACACACAGAGAGAGAGAGAGAGAGAGAGAGAGAGAGAGAGAGAGAGAGAGAGAGAGCCTGGCCCCTCCTTCCCTACACACACACAGAGAGAGAGAGAGAGAGAAAGAGAGAGAGAGAGAGAGAGAGAGAGAAAGAGAGAGAGCCTGGCCCCTCCTTCCCTACACACACACACACACACACACACACACACAGAGTGCCTGGCCCTTCCTTCCCTACACACACGCACACACACACACACACGCACACACAGAGCGCCTGGCCCCTCCTCCCCCCACACACACAGAGCGCCTGGCCTGAGCGTGGCGCCGGGGCTCTGGAGGCCAGCAAGGAAGAGGAACGCACGACTTGAAGCCTGGGAGCGGAGGCTCCAACTCATGAATGAGGGGCGGGGAGAGAGACAAACGACAAAGGGACGGCAGAGGCGTTTTTGCTGCTGCTGCTCAGACGGAAAGCGAAACCGCCTGCAGGACTGAGCAACGGCAGCAGCAGCCAGAGAGAGGCACGGGCTCTGCAAATGGGCTAACTGCGGTGCCCGCCCGGGGCGCATTCCACCACCTCCTCCGGGCGCACGGGTGGTGTGGGAGGGGATGAGGTGCAGTTGTGGGGAGGGGGAAGAGAAAGAGAGACGGAAAGGGAGAAGGAAAAGAGAAGAGCAGACATTCCTGAGGAAGCTTTGCTGTGGGTTCCTAGCCAAGACAAGCAGAGCCCTCCTCCTCCTCCTCCTCCCCCGCCAAAGCCACCGCTGCCACGGGCTGACCTAGCCCTCCTCCTCCTCCTCCATTGCCAGGTAGTATCTTTGAAAAAGAGCCCCAGAGACTGCCTGCACCCATGTTGGACAGGGAGGGGGAGGGGGAGGGGTGATGGAATTTTTTTCCGTTGTACAGATTTTCCGTTATATGAGCTGTACGTTAAACGAGGGTCCACTGTATCTAACTTTTTGGAAGCCTATACTCAAAGAGTATACACCAGTAGCTTTCATTATTGTTGAAATGGATGACAAACAAGTGGGGTGTTTCAGAGTTCTCTTGTGGATTTGATATTATTCAACCTCTTTCTAAGTGCAGTAGTTGAAGAAATAGAGGACATACCCATTGGAGGTAACACCAAACTGAATGAGCAACTTACACTTCAAGAGATAGTCTAAAGATTCAAATCTTAAAAGGTTGGACAATTGGAGAAGAACAAAGAAATAGAAGTTTAGCACAGAAAAAGTTATACAGTGGTCCCCCGCTGTTTTGTGGGTCACATACTGCGGTCCCGCTATATCGCGGGACTGCAGTACTGAACACTTTTTCTTTCCCACCCCAGCGTCAATGAGCTGGAGCCTGGGGCTTTGGGGGGGAGATTTTAAAAGCCCAGGCTTTTGAAACCTTCCCCCCCTCCCCCAAGCCCTGGGCTCTCTCCGGCCTGTAGTCCTCCTTCAGGGCAGCCGGCTGGGGTGGGGGGTGGGGGCATCTTAAGCCGGAGGAGATGTTGTGCCTTCAAGCGTACCGGGACAAGGCAAGACAGGCTGGAAGAAGGTGACCTCAGTGGTGGGCAAAGCGGGAGGCTGAAAAAAAGACAGATGGAAGCACTCTCAGGAAGGCGTCGGGAGCCCTGAGCAGGGCTGTTGTACCCGGGTGGGCTTTTTGGGGAACGCCAGTCACCCCCTCCCCAAAGGCAGCCACCACCACCTCCTGCTGCTGTTGCTGCTGCTGCAGAGCATTGCCTGGGGGGTCCTGAGCATTGCACAGTGCTGCCCGACCAAGCCTGCTGCTGCCTTGCCTTCTGGCTGGCTCCGCCCGCCTCAGCATCGGCTCCTGGATCTGGCTGGGAGCTGCCGCCAGGCCCTCTGCCCATTCTTCCCAGCGGCTCGTCTTTGGGCCTGGAAGCACACAGGGCTGCCTGTGCGCAGCCCATTTAAGCATCCATTTTGCAAGCCTCCTCACCCCTCCTGCTGGCTCTCCCCCTCGTTCAGAGAGCTCAATGGCGGTGGTGGCGGCTCTTCCCCACCCATTTCTCCCTCCATCTATCCCTCCCTTGCTCTTAGGCTGCTCCATCCCTAGCAGTCAAGGTGGCCGGCATGGCTCCTTGAAGTGCCGCTGGAGCTGCCCTCACCTCCTCGTCCTGCTGCTGTTGCTGCTGCTGCTGCGGCGGTGGCGGCACGGCAGCTGGCCAGGCACGGCCGCTTATTGATCTCGGGGCTGCCGGGTGGTGGTTGCTTCTTTCCCTGCCAAACGGGGAGGAAGGAGGCTGAGGAAGAAGAGGTGGTCGGCACAGCCAGGTGGGGAGGTGGGCCACTCTCTGGCTGCCTGGCCATAGGAGTCCCAGGAGGCCCACCTTTGCAGGCTTCCTTGCTCCTCCTGCCAGCACTCCCCCTCATTTGGAGAGCTCAGCGTGGCGGCGGCGGCTCTTCCCTGACCACCTCACCCTCCCTCCCTCCGTGCTTTCAGGGCCGCCAGGCTGCCGGCGCGGCCCCTTTAAGTGCCGCTGGAGTCGCTCTCCCTTCCTCGCCCTGCTGCTGCTGGCCAGGCACGGCCATTTACTCTCCTGTGGATCCTACCATTCCCACCCACAGCTTTACTCGTGGGGCTAGTGTTAGCTGCCATAGGTTGAGGGTTTCCATATGCTCAGAACTTTGGTCATGGTACATAGAAGACCTCATGGTCAAGCCAGTCTTTTCCAGCACAGAACTCACTTCTCCCTCTCTTGGTCAAAGAAATCCACAAGCATGTCAGAGGCGATCCCCTCACTTCTCTTTTCATTCCCCCCCCCCCCCCACGGTATCTTCTTCGACATGGTTTGAGGGGCTGCAGGCCTTCCATTTCCATGTTGAAGTCTTCGTGTTGGGACAGCATAAATTAATGAGAAGAATGAAATCTGGAAATAATGGTCACCAAATTCTGAGTGCAGCCCGGACAGAAGTGTTCTAATATTACCCTTCACTTTAGTATTAGAGACTTTTACTGAACTTACACTTTTCTGGGTAGCATCAAAATTAGCTGATAAGATAACCATTTTCAGTAGCAATTTATATCACTGAAATAACGTAGAAATAAAATTTAGCATGATTGTTGCAACTGAGCCTGCTACCTGGGATTGAATGCCAGGTCGTGAGCACAGTTTTACCTGCAGTACAGGCATTTAACCACTGTGCCACAAAGCTCTTGTGCTTTATTCTTCCCAGTAGGTGATTGAGTGCTTTCTAACCTTGGAGTCTTATTTTCCAGCACTACTTCCTGTCTTGTTTCAAACTCTCTCATAATAGGATTTTCAAGATAAGAAAAGTTCAGCAGTTGTTTACAATTGCCTCCTACTTTAAAGGAAAGAAAAATTAAGCAGTAGCTTACCATTGCAACCTGTGCAGTGCTTGAATGTCACTGCCATTGACTCCTCAAACAGTGTTCACATTAGCTACCTTTGCTATCCAGTAGCTTCTGTCCCTTCCACCATTGAAACTATCTGTTCCCTTCTGCTTATGCAGCCATTACCATTGAAGAGGGTGGCTTCTTCTTAGTCTGGTGTCTCAGCTGTGAACATTCAGCCTTGATGACCTTGCTAGAAGTCAAGGCTTGTAATGCAGCCTGATCCCCTAACAGCATTGCTCTCAGCTTCAGTACTACACTTAAACTCCTTTGCCATTTAAGGTATGCATCAAGTAGACAATAATACACACTCTTTCCAGGACTTTACAAAAATGACAAAGTAATGAGATTGGTCTGATTTTTTTTTTAAAAAAACTCTGCATTCTTTGCCAGATTTTAAAATTGCAAGCACTTATGCTTTTCTTCACATTTTTGAATTCTGAAAGAGTCAGGACATTTTTGTTGTTGTTATTGTGCCAATATCTTTTATCTGTTCTATGTGGATGTCATCCAGGCCTGCTGCCATTCCATATTTGTAGCTACAAGTAGCTTTTTCCAGCTTGCTGAAGTTGAATGGTCCTGTAAGGTCATTGGTCTCCAATTGCTTGTTTCTTTCAAGTTTAAGCTCTAATGTCTTGTAGTGATAATCAGATCTGCCATTAACAAAGAGCTGCTGGACTGTTTCATTTGTTGAAATGTTTGCATGAGTAGGGCTTTTAGTTCAGTTGTGGTGCAGTGGCTTTAATATGCTCTAGGATTTTTT
Source organism: Phrynocephalus versicolor (assembly GCA_023846285.1). NCBI lineage: Eukaryota > Metazoa > Chordata > Lepidosauria > Squamata > Agamidae > Phrynocephalus > Phrynocephalus versicolor. Next base: position 4,002,741 of record JAHTLZ010000007.1, on the reverse strand, counting down.
TTACTATTTCTTGACATGTTTATTTCATCCTTGAGTTTTATCCTATTATCTCTATAGTTGTTAAATAATTTAATTATAAGACCGTCTCCTGATAAAATGAACGTAATTAAAGATGTGTATGATCATTTGAGTCACTTTGTATGCACAGTGTGAACCAATGTGCAGAGTGGAGTAAGCAGAACCAAGGTGAACCTATCTATCTATTGATGTATTTTCCAGTTACAATGACAGACAGACACACAGAGAGAGAGAGTTGGAGGGGGGGGGGAATCAGAAGTACATTTAAGGGTTCCCAAGACAGATTTAAGCAATTTTTAAGGAACTTTCAAAATTAATCAGTGTCTTGACATCCCCCAAACACCTAGGCTACTACCACAAATATTGCCAATAAATTTCTTTCGTAGTCCCAAGGTGAGCTTGAATACACTCAGCTATTTTCATTTTCATTGAAGTAATAAACTAGTTCAGTTTCTTGTCAAATATGTATTGACTGTTTCCTACATACATTTTACATGATAAACTATTCTGGTTTTGTTGTAACAGCAAAGAAAGAAAGAAAGAAAGAAAGAAAGAAAGAAAGAGAGAAAGAAAGAAAGAAAGGGCGAATCAGCTATAAATTACAGACCAACTAAAAGAGAAAACTATCTGAAGATAAGAGATGTAGTCCCCACTGTTTTTAGAATTAAATATTGCATGTAGGCATACCTGAATAATTAGGAATAGTTTAGATTTAGCAGGCTTGCATTCTACAATGCCTGCTTCAGCCTTACTCTGCCATCTAGTGCTCATTCATCATATTTCAGTCTCTTCTAATGAAAGAAATGTAATTCTTGTTTTCAAATTAGGTAAAGCTAAATTTCTACTCAGCTATACATACATTGTATCAATAAAACAGGATACCAATAAAACAATTTTATTGAATAATCAGCCTTGAAATATGTATTCCAAACAACTAACAGTAACATAAATTATATGAATGGTGTGCTTCATGAGAAAATGTAGTGGGAAATTCTTAATTTAAAATTTTCAGATGATGTTATAACAAGAATATCCCTCAATTTGCATACAGAAGTATTTGTGGGGTAGGGATGTAGAGTATTAAATTTGCCAGATGTGGACATCTTATAGCAATGCTGCTAAGTTGTATCTATTTCTGCTGTCCCCTCTGGCTTTAGATTAACTACTAGGAAATGTTATTCAAAGAAAGCTCCTGCCTAATCATTCATACCCACCTTGGGTTTAAGTAGATTCTCCAGGTAGTAGTGCTCTCTAGGAAGCAGCCAATATGGATGTGCCCTCTGGCTGTCTCTCAGTGACATATATCCCAGCTTTGATCAAACTTTCCTCCCACCTCTCCTTCATTTTCCCTTTCCATTTCTGCTTAGATCTCTCAGGTTCATAATTATTGCTGTATTTTTTCTTATCATTCTCTGCTTGCCTTTACAGGCAAAATATTTTAAACTGCACTAGAGTTTACTTTCCCTCCACTTTTTCCCCCACACCACTCCGTTTATCCTCAGCAGATATCCTCTGTCACCCCATGTCATCAAAAGAGAGGGACAAATATATTTAAAATCATCATTGCAGCAAGAAGCTTGCATGAATTAAGAGAGTTGTATGACCAACCAGTTTTCTGTAGACATGCAGGTGACGTTCATGATCTGGTGCCTGTAAAGCAGTACAGGAATTAAAATGGAACAATTATAGTTGCTAGGCAGAATGTCATGTTGAGACTGGCACCCTAGGTGTGTTGAGACCATAAAGTCACAAAGGAAATACTTTGCAGTTGTTTAATATGTCTCATTGCTGAAACTACCTATTAGTACCTAAACCTCTTGAGTGATGGACCTCTGTTCCTCTTTCTCCTGCAACCTCTGTGTTGCCTCCCAAAAAAGCTCCACATATAGTAGGTGATTCTTGGAGTGCAGGGGTGGTATAGTGGTATAGTCCTAGCTGTGTAGTCCCAGTTCTGATGGCAAAAGGATATTTGTCAGAAGAACAAGCCCTTCAGATTTTGGCCTGTATACAGCTCTCTGGATATTTCCATTTCTTTTATTTAACCAAAAGCAGCTGTGTCCAAGTGGGAGAAGTTTGTGTAAACAGACAGCCTTTCTTTTGTTTGAGTTATTTTTTCACCTTTCTTCAGCTACATCACACAGATGGAAAGATACAGTGAGGTGTAAGAATATTAAAGGAAGGGAGGATTGAACTACAAAGTATAAAATAAAATACTTAGCATTCCTCCCCCTCCAACCCAGTTCTTCTGATCTAACTCCTATAAGCCAAAGTCCTTTGGGGTTTAAGTAAGAAAATTACAGATGAAAAGATCAGGGGAATAGACACAAGATGCATTGGAAATAGGAAATACTGGCATGAAAGTCAATTGAGAAGTTAACAGTTAGGAGATAAACTTAGATTATTAATATGTTTCCTGGTTAGATATCATACAACAGCAGGCCCATCCAGTGACTGGGATGGAGGAAAACCCAGAAGACTAAAGGAACAATGGCAATCCAGGCATCGGCAGATATTGTTAAACAGCAATATCACAATAGGAACATATGAAACTATGCTTCCAGAAGAGGGATTGTAAGGTTTCTGATGGGGTTGAGCATTTTACAGCACAGGCTTCTTCATATTTACTCAAAAGTAACTTCCATTGGTTTCACTGAATTTTAATCCCAGGTAAAATATGGTAAGGAGCTGTGCCTACATATAAGAATTCATTCTGGTTAATAATGGGACCAGTCAAAAGTCAGAATGAATGGAAGAGACTGGAAGAGGCACTTGATAAAATAATGATGGCAGAAAAGTCAAGATGTGATGGATATCCATCAGATCAATATTTCAGAAATGAAACCCATCATGTGTTACTCTCTTATTAACACTTCAGTTTCCCCGCGCCAGTTGGAACAGAATAGAATGGCTGAGAACAGCAAGAAACCAGGCAAATCCAGCAGCCACATCTAATGAGAAGCCACAAAACACTACAGGAGCCACACCCCACACAAAGAACAGTAACTTCCAAGTCAAGCCAACCAAATTCATCAATCGCATATAAGCCATAAATATGAATAAACCATAAATAGAGATAGGCAGTTTGTGCTTCGTACTAAGAATGAAGCTGCACTGGCCAAGTATGTGCAATCGCATTCCTGGATCACTCACCCAGCTCTGCACACTGCCAAGGTCCTTCACCCAATCATCGCTGGAGTCCTGGCTGGGCTCTCCCACCACCGCACACAGCCAATCACTCCAATGGGGAAGTGGGAGGGAGGGTTGCCCTGAGCTGCAGATCAGCAGTTGGCTGCGTGTCTAGGCAGGAAGGGCCAGTCAGGGCTCCAGCAAAGATTGTTGTGACACCACAGGCGAAGGGCCAGGCAATGCATGGAGCCTGTTGAGTGGTCTTGGCGGGGGGGGGGAATTATACATTCTGAGTAATGGTGCTTCGTACCCATCTCCAGCCATAATATATTATAAAGTACCACTTTCCAGTCCCTGTTCCAGGTAGAAACCAATATTCTTAAAAGCAGCCTGAGTAAGATGAGCCAATCAGATTCACCATGCACAGAAGACTAGATGGAACAGTGACACAAACATGGCTTCTCTGCCTCTGTGTGCTACCACTCAAATGAGAAACGTCCCAAAACATGACAGACACCATTGTGAATTCAGTTTCTGTCAGCAGCAACACTTGCATTAGTATTGGGAAAAAAACATATTTTAAGTTTTAAAACACATCAATAGAGTGTAAGAGCCAATGTATTTATTGTTGCACTTTTTACAGTACAATGTCTAGGATACAGAGCTCTAAATGCAGCCTAAGTGCTAAATGGGGGGGGGGGCTTACTGGTTTTGGAAGCTATATTTCTCTTAAGCTGTTTTCACACAACCCGTAACATCTGATGCAATGTGCTCACAGATGCGGAGCATAAGATTGTTCTCCCATGAGCAGCGGACTTTTCAAAAAACTAAAGTACGACCACGCCCACTTAAGCACGCCCCAGCACATTTTACAAGTACCTGGTCTTGAGGAGGTAAATCCTTCTTGCTGTTCCTTGTTGTTTTAAAGCATTACATGCCTGGCCCTCCTCTGCTTTTTGTTTGTTTTTGTTGCCCGCCCCCCTTTTAACAGACAGGAATCCTAACAGGCTTCCTGTCCTGGAACAATTAGCTGCTGCCGACGGCAGGCGGAGGTGAGCCTGCATTTTTTTTTCTCCTTCCCCTCACCGCAGACAGAAGCAATAGAATCAGAGTGCGGGAGGGTGGGAACACAGGAACGAGGACAAAAACCACATGGGGGGTGTCTGCATTTAAGTTGCCAGTGGATTTTAGGGGTCATGTGAAAGCAGCCTTAGTGAATTCTAAAATAGCATTTACCCTTATTGCAGCCATATCACACTGTAGACTTTTATTCAGCTTGTGGTCTACATCAGGGCTGTCCAACTTTGAGCAGCCCGCAGTCTACTTTTTTCTCCCCAAGGGCCCCTGGATCTACTTATAGGAGTGCATGTGTGGCCGGTGCGGGGAGTAGGGGACTGCACAATGGCCCTTGAACTGTCCTGCTTGGCTGAGACAGTGGGCTGGGAGACTCAGAACTTTGCTTATGGCCATGGTGGTTCTTAGGATAGGGGAGGGAGGGGTGGAGAACTTATCCCCTTACGTTTTTTATTGCTGGCCAGAGGACTACTTTTAAACCCTTCGCGGGCTACCGGTAGCCCGCGGTCTACCTGTTCGTCAGGCCTGGTCTACATCAATTGCTCATAGTGTTACTGAGCCAAGTATCTCTCATCTTCTAGAACTTTGTATTTATCCCTGTTAAAGTTTGTGTTGTTTCAGCTCATTGCTCATGCTTATCAATATATTTTTGCAGTTTTATTTCCACACAATTTTGTGTCATCTGCAGATTTGATCAGCATTCCTTTTCTCCATGATCCTAGTGATTATTTAAATTGTTCAAGCGTAGTAGCTCCAGGACTGAGCCTGCTGGTGTCCCCCTTGTTAATTTCCTCCAGTCTGAGATGAAGCAAGTGATAAGCACTCTCTGAGTATTGTTCTGCAACCAACCATGTATCCACCTAGCATTTGTCCTGACAAACAGCTTGCTAATCAAAATATCATGGTGTACTTAGTCAAAGCTTTGCTGAAGTCAAAGTATATTATGTCCACACCATTCCAACAATCCATTAGGAAAGTTACCCAATCAAAAACTGAGATAAGATTAGTCTGTCAGGATTTGTTCTTGACAAATCCATGTTGTATTCTGGTTATTATGGCATAGTTTTCAAGATGCTTGTAGAGTGAATGCTTTATAATCTGCTCCAGAATGTTCCCTGAGATCAAGGTTGGGCTCACTCATCTATAGGTCCCAGTTTCCTTCTCTTTGCTATTTTTGAATATAAGGGCAACATCTAATCACCTGGCACTTCATCCCTCCTCTTTTTTTTCCCAAGAAAATAATTGATAGCCCTTCGGTGCTTTTGAAAGCAGTTAATCTGGCCTTGGAGATTTGAACTCATTCAAAGTGAAGTATTGTTGACTTATTAAAATAATTCTCAAGCTGCTAGCCTATTGCCTCCTTTTGCACTTCACATTTGTCAGGAGTATCACACTGTCTTTTGTTAAAACACTGAGCTAAATTAATAATTGAGCTTTTCTTCTATTTTCTGCTACCATTTCCCCATGCCAATTGCGTAGCTCAGCTTCTACTTATTTTTTCTATCTTCTGCTGTAGATGTACCTGAAAAATGTTTTTGTTGCTTTTAGCATCTCTCAGTTCATTCTCAGTTTTTGCCTACTTAATCCCATCTCTGCAATTATTTGCTACTGTATGTACTCTTCATTTGCGGCCTGGCCTTCCTTCCTTCCTATTTATATCCCCTTTTTGCTTCCGGGTCCTCTTTGAGCTTTTTGTGAAGCCACTTTGGTCTTTTCTGCTGCCATCTGCCTTTCTATCCTTTACCCTTTATGTTAGAAATGGCCAAATGACTGAGCTTCAGGTATTAGAAATCCTAGACTGCTCAGGATATATTTCTATTGACAATTGCACACAGTGTTCATGATGGTGTGTTACAGAAACATTCCCTGTGTGTAGCAGTCTCTAATTCTTGCAAAGAGAAATGTTTAGGGATGACATGTGGCACAGAGATGCTAACATACCTGTCTGCTTCACTTATGGCTCAGTGATTGATGGCTGTAGCAGAGATGGGGTGCCTAGAGAACCAATGAGCTGGATTTTATATACATCAACAATATACGAATCTGTGACTATATTCCTGCAATTTAAGTAAACATCAATACAAATAAGAGGTTGAAAGAATATGTTGTTCAACCTGGGCACAATAGGTCTATAATGAGTTACAGCACTGAATGGATATATGAATGATGTAAAATGAGAGCATACTCAGCCTACTGCATGGAGTTTTCTCTTCATGTTTTTCTGTGGATGGAAGAGATTAGCAGGCTATGCAGTAGTAGAAATGTGGAAGTCCTGTCTATCCTATGTGGAAATAGCTCCAAGACTAAAATTGCCAGAATCCATCATTCATTCAGTCTTCTGGCCTAGATCAAATTGTGACATAATAAAATAATTCTCAAGATCATTTTTGACTTGACTTTTCATTTGACACAAGCATTTTGAGTTCGGCAGGGAAGTATCCTCACCATTCACTTGACTGATTTTTTTTAAATTAGAAATATCCTGAAGAGGTTGCGAAAGAGTAACCAACTCTTGAATAAATCAGCCACCATAGCTAAGACTTGTGAACTTCAGCAGAATCAGTAGTTTTAGCAAAATCAGACAGTACTGTGATACTTCAAGTTATGAACACCACAACTTACGAAAAATTCAAGTTATGAATAGAAATCCATGGGAAATTTCGAGTTAAGGGAAAAAACCTGGGTTTTTTTTTCAAGTTACAAAAGGGAAAAGGAAAGGAAATATTCCTTTTTGAAACGGCTCTTGCTTGTTAGCAGTAGCAATAATGCCATCTTGTGGCCACCTGATCACAGTGCTACAATTGAGAAGAAGAAGAAGAAGCCATCATTTTGAAAAGGGAAACTGAGAACTGGGGCTTCTGTTTTTCAACGACCTGCACCAAGCCCTGTTTTGGAAATATTTGGCAACATTTTGGGGACTTTTTGGAACCTTTGGTGGATTTCTCGTGGTCATAAGGTAGGTTGCTAATCTTCTGTTGTTTGCTTGCCTGTTAACTGTGCATTTTGCTTTCTGGGGTGATTTTCCACTTGGAATGCATTAATCCGTTTCCAATGCTTTTCCACGTAAACCCTGTTTCAAGTTATGAAAATTTTGAGTTAAGAACCTGAATTTGCAACAGATTAATTTTGTAATTGGAGGTATCATTGTATATATGAAGGCCATATGTTGAGGGGGAGGATCAACTAGAATATCAGCATTGGAGAGCGATATGTCTGTGAAGATTCTCAGTCAGCCAGGTGAGTTTATCTGGAAGTTGAGTCATGGCAACTGGACTTCTTTTCTTGAGGGACTGAAACATTTCGCTGCTCATCCAAGCAGCTTCATCAGTCATATATGGGGAAAATATATCAAAAACTATACTCAGGTAGTTTTTTAAGGAATTCTTTTTGTTTGTTTTATTTTGTTTTGTTTAATATTAGGTTTTCCTTGTATTTTAGGGCTGCTACAAACTCACATTGTGATTGGATAGTATTAAGATATCAGGATTGACATTAAGGATTTCTTGGTGTCCAAATGGAACTTCTGCCAGTGAAGAAATATCCAGACTAAGTGTACACCTACATTGAAAAGTAGTTTGGTTTTCCCTCAGTAGTTAATATGGATGAATTTGAAGTATTTTTTTCAGAGATCACATTAGATAACGGTCAATAAAATTCAGCTGTTCCCTTTTTCATCTTCCAAACTGGACTTTCTCCCCATGCCACCAGGGTCTTATTATGTTTCTAACCACAACAATGCAAATACTGTTTTGCCTGTGAGATCTTCTGCTTCATTCTGTAAAAGACCCAGAGGACTTTGTGTGGTTTTATGGAGACGCAATAAGAAATCTACTTTCTTCCTTATCATTCTGAAGTATTTTTGTTAATTATTGTATGATGCCCTAGAGGAGGCCTGCCCAAAGTCTGGCCTGGGGGCCAAATCCAGCCCATCAGGCCATTCTGAGTGGCCCGCGGCTGGCCGGCCGGCCCCTCCCTCCCCCTCCTTCACCCACACATTCCCCTGTGGTGGCCACAGCTCCCTATGCTTCCTTTGGTCCCCACCTTCCTTCCTTCCTCCCTTCCTTGTTTCCCACCTCCCTTCCTTCCTCTCTTGGTTTCCACCTCCCTCCCTCCCTCCCTCCCTTGGTCTCTGCCTTCCTTCCTGCAGGTGGGGTTGCAATCGGTCAGTGGGTGAGGCTGATGGGTCAGTGGGTGGGGCTTGCAGTGGGGTGCCAGGGTCGGGGAGCAACTAACCACTGACACATTCTCAGCCACCAAATCTGGCCCTCCTTACAAAAAGTTTGGGCACCCCTGCCCTAGAGCATCTTATCATTACATTGCTAAATAGGGTTAGTGCTATATCACCTCCCCACAGGAAAAAAAAAGAGATAAAATAATATGCAGTTGAAACAATTCCAACAAACTCCAGCAAATTCCAATGTTTCTATGATAATGTGTGTGTGTGTGTGTGTGTGTGTGTGTGTGAACATATGTGTATGGATATCTTTGAAAAATTATCCCTTTCCTACAACTGTTATGCAACCAGTCAAAAAGGTCCAGTAACTTTATGGCAAACCATAATAGGAGACCTAGCAATTGGCAGGAGGATAGAATGAAATGAAGGGGCTGTGGTGAAGGAATCAGATCAGATTGAGGGGCCAATGTAGACACTGGCATAAAAAACAACATGACATCTTCATATGGCTACCTATACCAAATCTAGTCATAAAAGAGTCTGTAGATCAGGTCAATGCAAGTACATATATAGTATTGCCATATACTGTATAATGTTGATGGCAATATATACCAGTGTAGTCATATGCTAAGGTGCCTGTAGCAGCATAATAAGGATTGAGAAGGTTTTCATGTACTTAACAGATGAGATTTAGTATTTAACTGTCTTGTATCATTAGATACCCAGTGTGGTGTACTGCATAGAGTAACAGACTAGTACTCAAGAGGCTTGCTTTCAAGCTGTACCATTGTTTTCTTCATGACAATTTCCTTGGCTTTGGGGAACTAAATGTTTTGTACTAAGTACTCTACTTAGTTTTACTGGAAAGCTTCTAGATGGCTTCTCTTTATGTCTGGGGGGGGGTTGTCTCTTGCTCACATGAACATTTCAGTTGCTTGCCTTAGACGGTGTCCAGAAATTTAATGAGTCTCCTCTGTGGTTCTTGCTAAATTTACTGGAAGAACAACAACCCTGAATTATCTGTGCCCTGAATTCATGACTAGTCTTTGTATGATTGTGCCAGGTAGTATTAAAAATATGGTGGATACAATTACAAAAACATTTTGGAGGACTTATTCCCCCCCTCCCCAAATGTGGATTGTCTTTTGCAGAGAAAATTCTGTTCTGCATGAAAAATATTTGGCATATTTTGCATTTTTAGTAAATCACATTTTTTGCTAATATTGATGATGATGAGGTAAATGCTACTCCTTTTGCTTTTTGTACAGAAGCAACAAATCTCAAAGCTGTTGACTGTTTTTTCAGTGAGATATTTTCATGTGTTGAGACCTCTGTTTTCACTATTTTCAAGTATTCATTATATCCTTGTTAAAGTATCCATTAACTGCTATGATTGCCTTTTCATAAACAGTATTTCCACTGTTAGAAATATATTGTGAAAATCTACTGTACTTCACTGCATGTAAAATGTAATAACATAACTCATCTGATAGCAGAGCCATCTGCTTTCACTGAAAAAAAAAATCAGTTTTCTAAGCTTTCAAGTCACAGTTTCCCTATAGGCCTGCATGTAAAGTGAGATGCACATTTAAAAAATGAAGAAACCTCTGGTGAATATGTTGAAGGCAGAATCACAAATCAGTAGAAGTATGAATTAAGTAGATACTGTCACTTGACTGAAGACTTTAGTTAAATTATTGTGTGTGTGCTATGGAATTGTGTGTGTGCATGCCCAAATGGTTGCTGCCACACCTCTTTATGTGAAAGTTCAGGTGTCTGTTGCAGCCAAATGTTCTGGGGCAGCCTGAGTTTGGTAAGCAACAGTGCTCAGAAAATATTCTGCATCCTTTGTGCAAACTAGTATTCCCAATTCCCCCTATAAATAGGTGTGAAGCTGGGTTCTACAAGCATTGCATATACCCAAGGATTCCAGGGCAGGAGTTAATCAATACAGATAGCTTTTTAATTCTTTAAAACTATTTTTAATTGTTTTGAAGCATTAAAAAGCTGTCTCTATTGATAAAGTCCCACCTTGGAATCCTTGGAGATATGCAATGCTTGTAAAATGTAAGAATATTTTAATGCTTTAAAACTATTTTTAAATGGCACTGCAATATTTTATTTGGTTATTTCTATCTTTTGTATTAATTAGATGAAAATAGATATGAATAAAGACAGGTAGAATGTCGATAAAGTAAAAAGGAAATGAAATACGAAAGTATGAAAATATGTTCTAAGACAGGAAAGAAGCTATGAACTGTAATGAGCTGAAATGTTGGGAAAATAATTGTGATTGACTTATGTAACACAGCAGGCAGTAAGCCATATATGTATTTATATGTGTTTATTGTATCTATTGTGAAGGAAATAAATAAAATTGGAAAACTATTTTTAAATAGTCTAAATGTGCTTAAACAATTGGGGATTGTTTGCTGGTGGAACAAACACAATAAAATACAAAACACCAGTGCAGTAGGCTAAAATAATAGAGGTTAGGCCAAAACAACAATAACAAACAACAACAAATACCCAAAACAACAAACAAAATGGTTAATTGTTTTCTAGATCTGCAGTGATATACTGTATATCAGTAGATTTTTTTTTCATTTATAGCTTTTGGTCATAACTAATGCCTTTTTAATTTCTTCACAGTATGAATCAGGTTGTTTGTATGTAGTTAGAATCATTTAACAAGGATTGTAGGATTTTTTTAAAAAATCAGTGACTGTAGAATGAATGTCTCATGAAATGTTAATTAAGGGTTATGTTCTCTAAAAGGGCGTTAAAGATAGTACTACAGCATCATGTGCAAACAATAATAGAGAAACATGTTGAGTACCAAGTTTGGGGAAGTGGCCCTCAACCTTTCTTAGGTGTGCATCCAAGTCATTTATATAAAGATTAAAAAGGTGCAGTGCCAACACACAGTCTTGCCTAACTCCCCTTTTAATCAATATGCTCGTAAACCAAGTTACTTGTTAACCAAAGTATGACTGTAATAATAGTTGATTTGAATTTCAAACAACCTTTGCAAAACGGACTTTAAAAATGTGCACACAGTGAGGATTAAGTTCCAAAAAGTGATGCAGTACGCCCACTGCACACACACAATGCAAAATGGACTTTAAAGGTATGCACACCACAAGGATCAGGCCCTACCTTTGTACCACTCAAGAAATGCACCAAATAGTTTAAACATTTCCAAAAATTGCTGCAAAAACTTTCAAAATGGGACCAAAACAATTTGTGTTATGTGTAAGACATTTACAGAACGCCTAAATGTTGATGATGGTCTGCATAAATGGGGTCTGCTCATGTGGACCCCATTTAAATTTTGTGGACCCCCAGTTTTTTTCTTACTATCATAGACCCCCTGCAAGTCCAAATAGATCCCTGGGGGGTCTACACAGATGACTTCGGGAACCACTGCTATAAGTTTATGTAGAGCAAACTCTCACATAGTATTTTGTATTTTGTTATAAATATTATAATGCAAAGTATCTATGTTTTCAATACATTTTTAAATAAATGGAATGAAGTTGTGAACATTGGGAAATGAATGCACCTCAGCTACTCTGCATTTTTGTAAGAAAGCAGTGATTCAAATAAATATCTGTTCTGGCAGTACACCAAGCTGACAGTTTGCATGGTTTGGCCCCAGGGTGAACTTCAAAGCTTACAAAGAACCCTCTGAAATAACCTCTTTCATATGTCACTAGTCTTCCTTTTATATGGAAAAGTCGTTGCAGGCTTACCTGCCTTGACAGGCTGGTAGGCATGTAGCAGATATACTCTACTCAGCAATAGCTAGCTGAGTCATTGAAACACCTTTTCTCCACATTGCACCCAATGTGGCATTGTACCTCAATATAACATGTGCTATCAATCATCATTTGCACAATAGCTGAAGTCATTGATTTGGTTAAACTACAACAGTGGGATTTTTCATTTTGCTAGTTTTAACATGGTCTATAGGCATAGTAATGGAAGCATGTAAAGAAAATAAACAAATAAATGGTTGAAGGAAAGGGGGATGAGGAAATAATGACAACAGAAAAAATAACTGAAGTGTTAGATATCATAATGATGTGAGCAGTAGAGAAAAATATTCAGGTTACTCTGAATAAAATTCAGAAAGCAGTTATACTAATTATGTTGAAATTGATCTTCTCTGCCTGTCTTTGTGTAAACTATCAATGCGTGGGTTGTGAGATCTCCATGAGATTACTAAAGAGCCCACATTGAGTGATTGGACTTTCCAAATTGAGCAGTCTTTGTTGGACTAGAGCGGTGGTTACCAATCTTGGGCAACCCAAGTGTTCTTAGACTGCAACTCCCAGAAACCCCCACCAGCACAGCTAGTGGCAAAAACATCTGGAAATATAGTCTGAGAACATCTGGGCTAAAGGAATGGGTTCTGAAGAACCAAAAAAGATAGGGTATGAATATTTTCAGAACCATTATTCTCCCTTTGCCTCTGGAACTGCATAAGCTTGTTTTTTCAATTGATCAGAAACAAACTGAGTTTTTTCCCCTCAGAGGACTTTGTATATTTATATATATTTTGGGATTCCCCTTACTTTCCTCTACTTAAACCTTAACTACAGGAGGACACATTTTCTGTGCAAGCGTGGCTTCTTCATAAATTCAGCGGTATTTGTCATGAATCTACCATGCTGATGGGAAAATTTTCTAGAACCCTTTTGGTGCTTCAGTACTCTAGAAATATTCACGCTGCATCTTCTTTCCCTTGTAATATTTAATTCTAAAAGGTGTTTTCTTACAATTGAGTGCAAAAAGTTCTCATGAGAGATTGTTCACACAGTACACTTCAGCAGAATAACATTGAGCAAGGCATAAAATGCTGCTTGCAATGCCAAGAAAAGTCCACTAGAGAGCAATATATGCAAAGCTTAAGTTTTAAAGTATTTTAATATATTGCAACAATCTTTTGTTCAGCAGATGTGGATGAAGTTCATTGGGTTTTTTTTGTTTAGCATTTTTGTATTAATTGGTATTGTTATCTGCCCTTAACACATTGGTATGTTTTAATAGAAACTCTTTCTGTTCTATTAGGTTGTGAACAAGGGCACTGGTGTGTGTATGTAATTAATTACAATTAAATTTTAATATGTGCTTCAGTTTATCACTCGAACTGCCTTATTACTGATATTTGACTGAAAAAAAAAAACAATTTATTAGTTAAAAGGCATGCTTGAATTGTTTGTAATAAGGTTTACATTAAGAGCCATGCTAGAGAAGGGTGTTAATGTCAGACTCATATAAAATAATTGAAAATGTTAACCAAATGTTTCAGAAATAATCACTTCACACTTTAAAGAATGTATTTATAAGATGGATACAATCCGTGTGGGTTGAAGAGTGCCATCCACTAAGTAGAGTGTCACCCTTCCACATATAGGTTAAGGCTGAAATGCATGGATTTGTACGTGACCACCCGTTATGCTCATTATAGAATAAACTCTGCTTCTCACTTAGACTAATTCGTACTCTGAGAACTGAAATAATTGTAACAAATCAGGTTGGAAATGCTTGACCTGTTTAAAGGCTGGCTAGCCTTCTGAATTTATTTTATTTTATTTTCTTCAAAATGGTTCATTTTTTAAAAATATTCAATATGAAATAGCATTCCTTCTATTGTTTTCCAGTGAAATTTGCTTCTTTCATCCATCTCATTTGCAGATACATATAGCTGTTCAACCAATTTGTGTTCGCACCACAGCTTAAACTTCAAATGATCACACGGAGCTGCATCAGAAATATATGAGCTGTAGCATGCTTATAGCTAGCTTCTGAATTTTGTCTCTATATAGTCACACAATGCCTAAAAATGCCATTAAATACTACAATGACACAGTCACATTTTTAATCATGTAATACATTTATCTGATGCCTTTAGTAACCCAGTTCTTATTGAGGACATTTATAAAACTACATACAAAGAGAGTTTTTGTGTGTGTTAGTGAAGTGAAACTCTTAGAAAATAATAAATTAACATTCTACAGTAGGAGTGAGCAACTTTTTGCCTTCTGGATGCTCATGTCCTGCAATTTCCACAATGGAATAACTAATAAAAATGATGGTGTGCCATCAAGTCAATTCCGACTTACGGTGACTTGTTTCAGGATTTTCCAGGTAAACAATACTCAAAGGTGGTTTTCAATGCCCTTCTTCTCTGGTCACCTTGGTCACAAAGGCTGGCTCTGCTCATAGGAGTTGGGAGTCAAACTCCCAACCTCTGGCTCCACAACCAAATATCTAAACTACTGAACTACCCAGCACATCACCAAAAAGTAGGACCAAGGTTATTACTACTATATATGTGCAGATGCAGAATTAGAAATCATTAAAATTGAAAAAGAATTACAGTACCGTGCATAACACTTGGGTGGGGAAGAATGTGAGTCAGTGATTTGTACACTTGTTGGGTCTGCTGGCAAGGTTCTGTTAACTGTTCATGAGTAATGTTTCTCTTGACCCTTTAAAATGGATAACTCTCCTCCTTAGAAAGATATCATGTGGTCTTCTTTTTCAACATCCTTGGCTATTGGTGGTGTTGGTGGGGATGATGCTAAATCAGTAGGGCTTCACATTGTCCATCCGGTTCCACAAAGATAGACTTGGGGATCAGTACGTCAAACTTGGGGATCAAAAGTATATGGTCCTATAAGAAAATATATATATAATTTCAAATATGGTGGAAGAACTATTGTAATAAGTAGCCACTAGAAGAACTATTGCAGACAGAAGCAGGCAGTTTTTCATGCAGAAGGTGCCAACTTCAATCCCTGATGTTTCTAGGTAAGGCAAGGAAAAGTTTCTCCCTGAAATACTTCAAAGGTTGTAGTAGTAGTAGTAGTAGTAGTAGTAGTAGTAGTAGTAGTAGTTGTTGTTGTTGTTGATGATGATGTTGTTGTTGTTGTTGTTGATGATGATGATGTTGTTGTTGTTGTTGATGATGATGATGAGTCATTCAGTCATGTCTGAATCTTCATGACCCCATGGACCAGAGTACGCCAGGCACCCCTGTCTTCCACTGCCTCCCGGAGTTACATTGATTACACCGTCCAACCATCTCATTCTCTGCTGTCCCCTTTTCCTTTTGCCTTCAGTCTTTCCTAACATCAGGGACTTTTCCAAGAAGTCCTCTCTCCTTATGAGGTGTCCTAAGTACCGGAGCCTCAGCTTCAAAATCTGTCCTTCCAGTGAACATTCAGGTTTGAATTCTTTCAGGATAAATAGGTTTGATCTCCTTCCAGTCCAGGGGTCTCTCAAGAGTCTCCTCCAGCACCACAGCTCAAAAGCATCAATTCTGCAGCTATCAGCCTTCTCTATGGTCCAGCTCTCACTTCCATACACACAGAAAATCCATAGCTTTGACTATCCTGACCTTTGTTGGCAAAGTGATGCCTCTGCTTTTTAAGATGCTGCCTAAGTTTGCCATCTCTTACCTCCCAAGAAGCAGGTGTCTTTTAATTTCATTGCTGCAATCACCATCTGCAGTGACCAAGGAGCCCAAGAAAATCAACTCTGTCATTGCCTCCATTTCTTCCCCTTCTATTTGCCAGGAGGTGATGGGACCAGTGGCCATGATCTTAGTTTTTTTGATGTTGAGTTTCAGCCCACTTTTTCAGTCTCCTCTTTCACCCTCATTAAGAGGTTCTTTAGTTCCTCCTCACTTTCTGCATATCTGAGATTTTGATATTTCTTCTGGCAATCTCAATTTCGGCTTGTGATTCATCCAGTCCCGCCTTCCATATGATGTGCTCTGCATATAAGTTAAATAGGCAACGTGACAGTATACAAAAGACTTCAAAGGTACTTCCAGCCAATGTTGACAATGAGAGATGAGGATGAATAAAAAACAAACTGCAATATCAGGCATCAGATATCCCTTCATATCTTTCTCTCCCTCACCCTCTCTTTCTGAAATAGGAGACATGCTTTGCCTTAGGCAAGAAGGTTAAGTCTGCTACTTTTTTCAGGAACTGCAATGGTGGGTTCTTTTGGCCCTCAATAAAGCCACAGCTGCTATTTTAGAAAAGGGCAGCCCAGTCTTCCATAGGGACTATAAGAAACCTGGTAGCCATCTTTTCCAAGATGGCAGCCATGATAGCTACGGTGGCCTGGGCGCCAGAGTCACTTCAGCTAAGGTAAGGAGGAAACAGGGGTATGTGTTTAGGAGGCAGAAGGAGTATATAGAGCTATATTTGTACCATGATATCTAGCAATTGTTTTCCAGTGAGATCACTTGGTGCATAAAGCAGTATTCTCCCCCCTCTTTTTAATTTTTTTAAAAGATGGGAAAACTTGATTTTGGGGGGGGGGATAACTCTTGTTGGCTCCCACAAATTTTCTGTGTGATAAGCTTCTGCTTTATTATATGTATCTGTTTCTAATGAGAGCCATTTGATCTAGAAGCTGATATAAGCATTTTTCATTGTTATTTAAATTAAATAAATAAACCAGGAAATTCCTTGCTGAATTGTATGTCAAGTACCTATCTTCTGCAAATTTTAAATTGACACTTAAGTGTGAATGTTGTATATTCAGTACTCTGGGAAAATGGCCCAATTAGCATTTTGACAAAAGCTTATCTTGAGGACATGAAAGAACACCAATTCCAAAGAAAATGAATACTTAGAACAACCATTGTGTGACAGTTTATGACTACATGTGGTGAGAGGAAAACATGAACTAGGCATGACACACTATTTTATTCACTAATAAAATTGACTTGTGGGCCAAAGCCTGAAAATTAAGAGACATAAAGTAAAAGGATTGCTATTTTAGACCTATATCAATTCATTTGAGAAAGGCATAAAATATAATAAAGAGCTGTAGTTACAAATGGCACTACTTTTCTTATCCCATTAATATATGTAAAACATGAAACAATATTGTGTTCCCGTGTATAAGTTTGCTTTCTGTTAAGGAGCTGAGGCACATACAGTTTTGTATACGCTTTGCCTATTCGGTCAAATGAACTTCTTATAATCTTCTGATGGAGAGACTCTGTGATTCAATACTGTATTAAATAATACAGTAAACACATGGAAATATTGAAATCAGGAACGGTAGCTGCAAGCAGGTGTACACACACACACACACACACACACACACCATAATTTGTGCTCATGTTGGTCTCTTTCTGACAACTCCCACGGGGGAACTATCAGTTTCATGTGCACCTAGGATATTTACAATATTTTCATGGTTGTCATGATAGGCTGCCCCCTTTTTTCTTCTCCTAGACATTGTGCAGACTCTTTTTGATTGAGCCTTCATTGCTCCTTACATCCCTGGTAGGGCAGATAAGCTAAAAATGTTAAAACTATTAAAATTATAGGTAAATGCTCTATTAGTTAAGACCTGATTACATTAAGGCATCATATAAATGGAGTGTGGACCCAGTGGGATAATATTTATTATATTAGCCTAATTTATTAAACATAATTTTATTCCAAGTTCTTGTAATTCTGTCTTTAAGATTATTTATCTAATTTGCAGATTTAATAACTTTGATTTATATATTCCCTAGTGTTCTTACCTTGGAGTCACTTTTAAGATAAATTCCTTCACTGAAATACTGTTAATAATAAAATACTTCTACAAAAGTGGAGTTTTATGCGTTGGTGCATGTAAGTATTATGCTTTTCATTTCATAAGCAAAGCAAATTTAACCATAATCTTTAATACCCATGTTGTGCATTCTACTAGCTATATTATAGAACAAATAACCTATAATAAAATCTAATGAGATTGTCCATTTGAATTACAAAGACAAAGGAATCAATGGGACTCATTTCACATTTTAAATGAGGTGTCATTATTTAGCACCATAATGCAGGAAAATAATTGATAATGAATTGCAGAGGCTATATATTGGTTTATTTATAGTTGAGGATTAATTAGTTAAAGCCCAGTCATGAAAAAGTATCTCATGGGAGAGCACATTTTGGAACATTATTTTATTTCTTTGAACATGTATCAACACTCATTACATATTTACCTTGAAATCAGAACAAATCAAAATCGAATTATCCATTGTCAAGTCAAAAATTACAATAGTTGAATGTCTATGAGATGGCTTCAAATAATTCTTTAAAGAATTCATACTTATTTATTTATTTATTTAAATATTTCTACTCCACCTTTTCCCTTAGAAGGACTGAAGGGCTAGTGGTTTGAAATACAGCCACCCACATGGAATCTAATTAGTCTATAACTGGCATATTTTATGGGTTGTAATCAAATCTTTCAGACACAGAGTTTGGCCAGAAAGTTGTATTAAATAATTTTGCATTTGTCTGCCAAGTATTTAGGAAATTATTTTTTAAAATAAATACTCAGTGCTATAATTATACTGAAAGCAGAATATCAAAGGACATTCCTTTTTAAAAAGAAAAAAATCCATAAAAGTCACAGTATAGTCTCAGTTGCATTAATAATTATACCTTATGGGTACAGACGTTTAACATCCCTGTAGTAAGGATTGGGTGCCATCCCTAAATCATTTTGTGGTAGGTACAAGGAGTTTAGATAGGTGGACAGTCTATGCATATATTAGTTATGTGCAGCAAAAGATGTATAGGCCTTATGACAATATATTTTAGATCATGTTCCTGGAAATAAATTACTTTATTGGAAACGCAGTGGGGATAATTGTTTCAGCTATTATTACATATTATTCTTCAGAAAAACACATACATTATTATGAATAATTTTGTTTCCTATTCTTGACAGTTTAAATGATTAGTTTAATTGCCTTGATTTAAATAAGTGCACCTTCTTGAGTGATGAAAATGTTTGAAACATTAATTGAATGTTTCTCCTATTACTGCTGTTAGCTGCTTGATCTCAAGGTGCCATAGCAACCCACACTAAAATAGGTGCAAAAATATCTCCATACTTCAGTCCCCACTACAGTCCTGACTGTTTTTGGGCATCTTGTGGTGGGCAGTGCCATGGTGACTGCACCATTAAATGTATTATCTCAAGACAACCCTCAGGAGCTGTAGGCTTTGTACAAGAATGGAAACATTAATATATATTGTCTGACTGGCTACAATATCTTGATAAGCATTTCAAGATTCTATTGCGAATAACCACAGGAGCCTCATGGTGCAGTGGTTGAATGCCTGTACTGCAGCTAAAACTCTGCTCATGACCTGGGGTTCAGTCCCAAGTAACCGGCTCATGGTTGACTCAGCCTTCCATCCTTCAAGGTTGGTAAAATGTACCCAGCTTGCGGGGCTACTTGAAGTGGTATGGGGCAGTATATAAGCAGAAAACTTTGCTTTTTGCTTTTATTGTCCCTTTTTTTCAAATGTGTACATGTTGCTGAACATTTTTATTTCTTGTGCAGATCACATCACATACCCAGAAATGCAGAGGTTTCCAAATATAAATTCTATCTATTTTTCTATGTTATTTGGAAAAGCAGATCACGTAAATCTTTTTGAAGCTTTCAACAGACTGAATATTGTGGTAGACAGATAGATAGGTTTTTATTGTGGTATAAAACAATAAAAGTCATTAAAAAACCAACATGATTGCAAAATTGTAGAGTTACAAAAAATGTAAATATAATGCTATACATAGAATACTAAAATGAAAAAGTAAGCAGAACCAGTAGGAGAAAGTAGAGAATTTTCTAGTTAAAACTAGCCTGTCTTCTTAGTATGGAATTTAATCAGGTATAAACAGAATTTGGCTATTTGTTTGGTAATAAGAGAGTTTTCATCACTTAAAAGTCTTTCCAAACCCATCTCGTTTGCCTCTACTGTTAGTCTATCTAAACATGGGTGAATAAATCTATCCCTATAAAGGTGGTGAAAAGGACAACAAAAAAACTTATGTACCATCGATTCCACCTCCCTTTGAGAGCACATGCAACGTCTATCTTCATAGAGAATTTTCTTATATCTCCCTTCTAAAATCCTTGAAGGAGTAACTGAGCAGCGGGCTAAAGTAAAGGCTCTCCGGTAAGCAGGATCTTCCAGCTGTGAGAGATAGTTGGCCATTCTCATAACATCTGGTCTTGATAGGAGCCCTAAACAAAGGAGATTGTGCTATATTTTGTTGGCGCTCATTGTCTTGGAGCCTTTGTACACGACCCCTAAACTTCGCAGCAAATGGCTGCAAGCTCCAGAGCTTACAATTGTTTTCCCACCAGCTCCGGAGTTTGCAGGAAATTAAGTGCGACCACGCCCACCTAAGCGGGTCCCAGCGCACTTTTCTTGTACCTGCTTGAGGAGGGTGAAAATCCTCAGGTCCGGATTTAATCTGGTGAGTGCGGGGCTCTCCTCGCTTCTGTTGTTTTTTGTTTTTTTTTGCCTCCCACCCCTTTAAGAGAAGGGGCGGGAGGGAAAAAAAGCAAACAGAAGAGAAGGATCAGGACGACGGAGCTCCAGGCAGCTTCGGAGGTGAGCCTGCATTTTTTCCTCTCTTTCTTCCTCCCTCCCCTCATGCAGACAGGAGCAAGGAAGTGCGGAGTGGTGGGGAGGAAGGAAGAGCAACGAACCCCTAAGATCTCTAGTCCGAATTTAAGTGGCCAGCAGATCTTAGGAGTTGTGTGAAAAGGCCCTTGGATCCTTTGTTTAATAAGCGCTTTGGCCTGTGTAGTACCCTGAACCAAAAGGTCATATATTCAGAGCCCCATAGATTCTAAATTCCTTTTTAAAGTTTTTATCCACCTAGGTTGAATAGGGTCTTGATTTATTAAAGGGAGGAGGCTTTTTTGGTCTGAGAAGCTCTTAAGCCACTGACAAACAGATGCAATAAGTATTCTGGCTTCTAATTTCATTTGACCCAATTCTAATCGAATCAGAGCATTGGAAACACCTGGGGGGACTTGTAAGATAGAACAGAAGAATTTGGATTGGACCTTCTGTAACACAGCCAGATCGGCCATAGATATTCCTGTATAGGTGCCATATAGGAGCTGAGCTAAGACTTTGTGTTGGTACAGCCTTAATGCTGCTGGAACAAAGAGACCTCCCTTTGTTCAGAAGAATCTCAAAATAGCATTAGCAGCCTGCTCAGCCTTCTCAGCTCTCCAATTACAGTGTGCATTGTTAGCCCCTGATTCTTGCATGATCACCACCAGATAGGTGAATTTACACACTTACTAAACTTTCTTCCCTTTTATTAGCCAAGATCTTATTTTTGGCTGTCTGCCGAAGACCATCACTTTTGTTTTATTGCAATTAATAGTCAATCGTTCTTTATCACAGTAGGCTGCAAAGCTATCCAAGGCCCTTTGGAGACCTACTGGAGATCTCGACAGTATAACTGTGTCATCGGCATAAATCAGTATTGGGAGGTGCCGTGAAGCAAGCTTTGGTGGGTGAAATTTTGAGTCAGTCATTTGCTTCACCATGTTGCTTATATAATAGATGAACAATGTGGGGGCCAACAGGCAGCCTTGTCTGACTCCCTTGGAGGTTTTGATTGGATTTGTTAGTAAGCCTTGTGGGTTACATCTTACTTTAAGGTATGTTTTCTGATCGAGGGCTTGGATAAGGCAAAGAAGTCTTTTATCAATGCTAGAAGAGCCTAGTTTTTGCCATAACCTCTGTCTTGAAATAGAGTCAAAGGCAGCCTTCAGATCTATACATACAGCATATAAGGACATTGGACCTTTAGAGGCATATTTTTCAATTAATTGTTGGAGTACCAGACAGTGCTCCATTGTTGCTCTTCCTCCTCTAAAGCCTGCTTGTTCTACTGGAATGCATTTTTCTTGCTCAAGGCATAACTCTAGTTTTTCTAAAATATGTCTTGTGTATAATTTACTAATGATGTTTTGAAGGCTGATGGGTCTGTAGTTCGCTCGGTCTTTCTTATCACCCTTC
Organism: Phrynocephalus versicolor; assembly: GCA_023846285.1. Lineage (NCBI taxonomy): Eukaryota > Metazoa > Chordata > Lepidosauria > Squamata > Agamidae > Phrynocephalus > Phrynocephalus versicolor. Next base: position 3,980,469 of record JAHTLZ010000007.1, on the reverse strand, counting down.
TTATAAATTGGGACCACAATGGCCATCCCCCATTGCTTGGGAATCCGGCCAGGTTGATCTATATATATGAATAATTCTGCTAGATAATGTGCCCACCAATCAGTATTTTCTTTGAGGACTTCGGGTGGAATTCCATCAGGTCCTGGCACCTTTCCTATTTTTAGACGGGCAGTATGGTCTTTTATTTCTCTTGGGCTGACTGGGGACCATATAGGCAAATTCCTTAGATCTCCTATAGGAGAGCCTTGCACAGAATCATCATAAAGATTTTGAAAAAAGATGGCCCATTTATTTGCTGGAACATGCATATCTAGTGGCGATGGATTCTTGGCCCTTCCAGCATTAATAAGTTTCCAAAACTGAGCTAAGTTCTTTTGTTTGGCCGATTGGATTAGCTCCTCCCATAAACTTCTTACATGCTCTTTTTTCTTCTTCTGAATGGTGGCTTTATATAATTTCTTTTGGACTAACAGCAGGATATGTATTTGTGATACAAGGTGTTAAGCTCTTTTTTAACTTCTACACATTCATGGTCAAACCAAGATTTCGTGTTCCTATTAGCAGGGTATACTTTGTTCTCTAATGGGACATTCAAAATGGAGTTTACTTCCTGGGTCAAAGCCTGGAAGTTTACAAGAAGGCCTTGCTCTGAGATTAAGTTGCTAAAGAGTGAGAGATGATATTGCAATTTCTCTGGAGTTAGTATTTCTTTCACTTTAGTACTACCAGTGCTAGACCGTTTTAACCTTTTTCTGATAAATTCTAACTGTGGAGTATACTGGTCCTTTGGTTGTGATGGATTCAGAGGAAGATACACTTTTAGATTTAATGCTAGATTATCCCCTTCCAAAAATGGCAGAATTTTAAATGTTTTAATCCTAGGCAGTAATACATTGCAGACAAGCATATACAGTGGTACCTTGTATAAAGAAATTAATTTGTTCCAAATGAAATTATGTTAAGCAATTTTTCCTTTATACAAATTCCCATAGGAATGCATTGAAAATGGAGTAATCCCATTTTATGTTGTACGGATTTTCCCCATAGGCGGTTATGTTAAGCAAATTTCCCCTATCTCTGGAACTTTTTATGTTGTACAAATTTTATGTTATACAAGCTGTTTGTTATACAAGGGTTTACTGTAATCAGTATAACTAGCCCTCTTACCTGCCGTAAAAGTATATTCACCTGGACAGTCCCCATAGAATGCCCCATTGAGAATATGAAGCTCTCTCCTACGTGATAACTTAGCAAGGCATGCACCTGCATAGTTCGCCTTTAGATCTTTAGATGTGCGTGTAGAGAGGAGTTCATATGATTCCCCATGTAGATCCTCTAAGACCAGATTATAGACTGAATATTGTGTAATGTGCAGGATTTCTATCTCTTTTGCTCTCTCATAACTTCAGTCTGTTGGGCTCATCTTTCAAAACCGAGGGACAAGGAAGTACTTTCCATGACTAAAGAGATAATATTTTTCTAGTAGTTTTAGAAATTGCAAATGCATTTATAGTTTAATTTATTTAGTTGGTGACATTTAGAAAATCTATAAGCTGCTACATTATGGTGGAAGTGGAACATTTGACAATATGTCTTGTGCCATAATGTCAACATTGTCCCTCGTCTCACACTGATTTACAGACACAAATTATACGCTTTAGAAAATGGAGAATCATACAAGTTGAGATTGGATCTTACAGTTTGTTGTTTTTACTCTGAAATCACTTTAACGTAAGAGTGTAACACTGCTGCTGCTTCACATTGTATCCAAGATTCATCAAAGTAGTCTGCTTTGCTAGTTTTCTGTGATCTAGCAATGACAGTGTTCCCAAACTTTGTGGGATGGCGTAAAGCAAATAGACCACAGCTGCATGAATCTGTTCCACATATACAGTAGACCCTCATATAACGGAGGGTTTGTACAACAGAAAATCCGTACAACGGGGGGGAAATCCGCCCCCCTCCCCCCCGCCACCTCTGTCCACCACCTGCGGCCGCCCGGGAAGAGGACGGGGGCGGTCGGGGAAAGAGGGGAGGGGAGGGGAGAGGAGGGGCGGCAGGCACGGAGGGGGGCGAGCCAGGGAGGGGTGCACTTACCGGCAGCTGAGGGGGTGGCGGCGGCGGCGGCGGAGTCGCAGCAGAGCGACAGGGAAGGTGGGCAGCGGAGGCGGGGAGTGCATACACACCAACGACACCCACCCACCCACCCACACCCAGGCGGAAATACGTGCTCGCACAGCTGAGGCGCCGGCAAAGGATGCGCGCAGCCTGGATGGATGGGAGGGGCGCTACCCGCACCGCCCATCCCGCTGGTTTTGACCGGGGCCTCCGGGCAGCAGCAAGAAGGGAGCTTGCCCGGCATGACGCCTGCCAGCCCCTCGGCTCCACTGCTCGCCTCGGGATCCTCCGACCCCCGAAGTTCTTGGGTGGCAGCAGGAGCGCTCCTTCCGTGGCGGTCCTCCTCCTCTTGCCCCCCCGGAGCATGCCAGCCCTCCAACGTGGTCCCCGGTCCCCGAGCACCGCGCGGACACGAAGGGGCGGTGGCGGCGGCACGGGCGGCAGGGACCGTGGGGGCAGACCCGGGCCCCACAGGAGGAGCAGGAGAGGAAGGCTGGCCACCCGGTGCCCCCTCGACAGCCGAGCGCCTCGCTGCCTCCAAAGCCGCTGGGCGCAGGTGAGCGGGGGGATTCCCAGCGCGGTCCCGCTCAAGCCCCCCGCCCCAGGACAAGCAGCGCACCCCACTCCCTTCCCCCCACCCCCGTGGCCACCTTCGCCTGACTGGGAAAGAAGGAAGGAGGGAGGGGAGAGGAGGGGGTGCGCAGGACAA
>JAHTLZ010000007.1:3914339-3971676 GCA_023846285.1 Phrynocephalus versicolor | reverse complement strand
GGCTCCAAAAATTTGCATGGTCCCATCCCATGGCCAGCCCATCATTGTGCGTGCACAGGTGTAAAAAAATAAAAATAAAATAAAATAAAATAAAATCAACAGAGACGTTTTGTTGCAAGAAAAACCCACTGCTGCTACTGTAAAAATTCAAGCATTTAAAATAGCTAATTTTCGCATGTTTCTGTGGTGCTTTGGTGGGTTTTTGGACCACGATTTCAAAAAAAAAATATTGCAGTCGCCGTTTTAGATCCCCCCGCACTGCATGGCAAATGGAGACGCCGAGGATGCGCCCTCCCAGCCTGGTACAGTCTCAGCAAAACCTGGCCATGCGATTGGTGGAATGGCTCCAAAAATTTGCATGGTCCCATCCCATGGCCAGCCCATCATTGCGCGTGCACAGGTGTAAAAAAAATTAAAATAAAATAAAATAAAATAAAATCAACAGAGACGTATTCTGGCAAGACAAACCCACTGCTGCTACTGTAAAAATTCAAGTATTTAAAATAGCTAATTTTCGCATGTTTCTGTGGTGCTTTGGTTTGTTTTTGGACCATGATTTCAAAAAAAAAAAAATGTGGTCGCCATTTTGGATCCCCCCGCCCGCACACCGCATGGCAAAGGCAGACGAGACGATGCCCCCCCTGCCTGGTACCAGCAGCGCAGCAGTAGCACCAGCCAAGGAGAGGGGGGCAGGGAACCCCCCCCAAATAAAACACCCTTCTGGCCTGGTAGGTGCCCTCAGACAGTTTTCGCCTGCTTTTAGGGCCGGGAATCGGGTTTTTTTTTAACTTTTTAAAACTTTTTTTCTGTGCCGCTTGGCATCGCGGGATCGCCGCGATGCCAGGAATGACAACGACAAATCAGACCCAATTATTCTTTAGTCGGTTTGAGTTCGAGTTCTGGCGGAGTAATTCCCGTTACCGTTTCCGTTCCGTAACGGAAACAAGTAACGGAAACGGAAACGGGAATTCCGCTAAGTCGTGCCCATCTCTATTTGAATGTGATGGTATTGTTTCTTCTTAGCCATTGCCCTATTTTATTTTAAGAGTAAAAACAAAAACTCTGAATATATGACTTGAGCAGATCCAGTTACTGTAATTTCTTTGTGATTAGAGATATATGGGTGCTTCTGTGAGGCTATACCAATTGGAGACAGATGTTTATAATACAAAGGTTTCATAATTTTTCAGCACTTGTGTCAAATGCATGTCTTACAAAGTTGCATATTCACACATAAATACACAAACACACTGCCTGGGCTCTCTGTCAGTCAAATGTGTGCATTTATTGTGTCAGCACTTTGACATTTACAGCTGCCAGCTGGCAAAGGCAAAAAGGCTTACTATTAAAGGCATAATAGTTCTTAGGTTAAGTTTTTAAAATATCCAGTAATCAAAACACACATCATAGCAAGAGTTCCAGAATTTCACTGCCGATTTCCGCTGGTTAGTTGTCTCTCTTGCTATCTGTTTAATCCCAAATAGTGTTATTCAAGAATATTCCTGCTACCCATGAGTGGTTCACTCAAATGTTTATTTAGGTGAGGTGGGGAATACATGGCTAGACTTCTAACCTAAATGCAGTCCCTGAAGGACCACTATAATTGGTTTCTGAAAGAATGTATTGACTTACGCAGCTGAGTTTCATGCTGTGGGTCTACGACACTAAAAATTCTGAATCTGGAATAAATGCTTGAAAAATCTCAAGATGACATTGAAAATGTTGCTTACTAGCCTATAAAACTTAAACAAACAGACATGCATAGGAGACCTCTTCACTGTCTGCACTTTGCTGCCATATGTATACTCATAGTCCTTTGACAAGAGCAACCTTGCCAGGGGAGGGGAATAATAATAAAAGCCTTGGCTGTTGAATTAATGTGTTCTTTATTAATAAAACCTCTGTTATTTTCTGTAACCAGGCACTATGAATTACAAGCTGGCTTTTCAGCAATGTATTTCCTGCAGTTTGCATCAGGATACAATGCCTTCATCTCATGAATTTCAGTTGTGCACTTTCAAAATGTGAAGCTTTCCTGCCACTTTCTCTGTTGTGTCATCTAGTGGATGATACAACATCTAGTTCCAAAATAAGGCATCTTCTGTTTTTAACATTGAAAAATGGGTTTCCACACATGTTGAAAGGGATGGATGGGGATCTAATTTGATGCTCTTCATTGTGTTTATTTTTCTAATATCCATCCACAGCCTTGGTGTTCTTCAGCTTCTGTATGACGTTTAGGAATTGGCTCAGGACAATAGGCTGAAAAAAACATATGCCAATATCATCACAGAGAATGAAAGATATATTTTTGTGAGATACACGTTTTGTAATATAAAGCAACTGGGGAGGGCAGCATTAATCTTAAATGGGCAACTATGACCCTAAATTTCCAAACAATTTGCTTGGAAGGACATGAAATTAGTACAGTGATACCTTGTATAAAGGAATTAATTTGTTCCAAATGGAATTCTGATAAGCAAATTTTACTTTATACAAATTTCCCATAGGAATGCATTGAAAACAGAGTAATCCTTAATCACAACCATTTTTATGTTGTACAGATTCGCACCATAGGCGATTTTGTTACGGAAATTTCCCCCATCTCCGGAATTTTTTATGTTGTACAGATTTTATGTTATACAAACCTTTTGTTATACAAGGGTCCACTGTATAAGTAGTTTATCTATGGATTGACACTGCTCCTTGCATTTTGAATTTTTCTGCAGAGCATGGCTATCATGATGAATGCCTGTATCCCAAATAGACCTCCACCTATGAAGTTAATTACATAATGTGTAAGTGTATGCACATTTTCAGTAGTAGTTAGAGATGGGTACGACTCAAAAAAATGGTGTTTTGTTTGTCGTTTGGTCGTTTAGGGGTCCATTTCGGTTCGTTTTCATTTTGTTGGGTTTTTCACAAATTTTTTGTTTTCGTTTTCATTACGTAACGAAATGAAAAAACAAAAATGAAAAATTGCTGTTTCGTTAACATTCTTTTCAGTTCAATGCATTTGCCGCAACAAAAATGAAAAACACAGCAAAATTTTTCGTTTTGTGTCCGTTTCCGTTTTGTTTTTGAAATTTTTTTGTTTTTATTTTCGTTGCGTAACGAAACGAAAAAACGAAAATGAAAATTTCGCTGAGTCGTGCCCATCTCTAGTGGTAGTATTGCAGTTATAAATTTCATGGAATTTCACAAATGGGTTAGATGAACTATGTGAAGAATGGATATAAATTATGTTAAAGAAAAATTAGCTTGGATGCTTGTATTATCTTCATAATCTATGACCTGACTGAGCTGAATTTGCTTTTTGGAAATGCCAGCTTTACAAGTATTCTCTGAGTGTCTTTGTTCCTAGGTTGCAGACAGAAGAATCCTCCTCTGTATTTAACATCTGTCAGAGAGGCCTGAACTGAAAGATGATGCAGCCTAGGTCAACCTAAAGTTCCTGTTCCTGCCACAGTGCTAGCTAGGAGTTTTCTTTATTGAACAAAAAACAAAGTAGAGCTAGGTCTCAAAAGCTTTCTAGTGTAAACCTGTCTTCCTGATAAATTACAGTTTGGTTCATATCTATCACGTAGCAGTCCCAGAATTGAGAACAGTGGAATTTGTAGTCCAAAAAAAAAAAAAAAATCCCATCCATTGGACACAGTTTCTGGGGAGAAAGCATGAGGGTCTAGACTGGTGAACCTCCCAGCTAATTTTGTGGTTTGGAGTATAAACTCAGTCTGTCACCACAGAAAGAGCATGGTAAAGAATAATTGGTAACATGGCTGATTAAATAGCTCAGTGAGTTGGATATCTGCTTGTGGAGCCTGAGGTTTGGAATTCAGTTTCCCTCTCTGCGCCCTGGAAGAGCCTTCCCGTGCAACCATGGCAAGGTGCAAAATCCCAGGGCACACCCAAAAGGAGGAAATATTAAACCACTTCTGATGATTTTATAACTGTAAAGGGTCAGCATTAGTCTGGAATGATTTGATAACACATAATGATTATTACTATTTTTATTAATGGGTTGTGCATTCTTCCTCCCTCTTTTGGCAACTGAATCCTTTTCTTTCTTTCTTTACAGAATACATTAGACTGTATTGCTCAGTTAAAGCTAGCTGAACTACCTTGATCTTACTGTATACTGTGTTGACAAATGAAAAGGGAACTTCCTTTGGTCTTTGCTGATTAAAAAATGTTTGAGACACTTCCTTAGAAAAGCCTCTCTTTGTTTCTATCAGTGCTTACTGCAGTTACTAGGGATGGGCACCAAATGAAAAAAAAAACACTGATACATCAGTTTGTTATGTAATGAAATGAAACAAAACAAAATGAACCATGGAAGTAGAGATGGGCACGGATAAAAAAAATGACATTTCAGTTTTTCATTTTTCGTTGAGGGTCTGTTTTGGTTCATTTTCATTTTTCGTGAAGTTTTTGAAAAAAATTGTTTTGTTTTTTCATTTTTCGTTTTTCATTTTTACACCCCAGACCAGATGGAAAACAGTAAAAAAAATGATGGTGGCAGAGACACAGTATAGACTAGGTATGCCGGGAGGCTGCAAAGGCAGTGTTGGGCGTTGCCCAGGGCGTAAGGCAGCCGCAGAGTGACTGCACTGCGGGGCAGGGGAGGGTATACACCGAGAGGTACGACTGCACACAAGGAGGCTGCAAGAGAAATCTCTTCTTTCTCTCCCCTAAGAGCCAGGCTGCAGCCAGCAGGAACACAGAGACACACACCTGCCTGGCTGGCCTAAAGTAACGAGTCGCAGAGGCAGCAATCCCACCCTAACTCACACTGCAGACTACAAGGAGGACGGGGGCTGCCAAAGATTTTATGCCCTCTGTGGCTTCGACACCTGCGCAGTCTGCAACCTGGGCATGCTATTGGTTGAAATTGTCCAAGAATTTACATGATCCCATCAGATGGCTTGCATCCATCTTGTGGCTGGAATCCATTTTGTGTCATCCTTAAAAGGAAAAGAAAAAATACATCACGATGGGAGAAAGATAAAAACAAACGTTTTAAGGACCCCTTCCCCCTGGTAGGTAATAATTTCAAATAATTATCACTGCAGTTTTACGGGTGCCCAGGGCATTTTAATACCCAAGAAATCAATATTGAGCATCTGGGAGCCATTTTGGCCCGATGTCCCCTAACTCCCCTTAAAGGAAAAAACAAAACAAAAACAGCGATCTGAGAAAAGACATAAATGTACCTTTTAAGGACCCCAACCCCCCTGGTAGGTATTATCAGGCAGAATAAATAATTATTGCTGGGTTTTTACAGATATTGAGGACATTTTTTAACATTTAAAAACAGCTCATTTCATTGTGCGTTGCCACTAATGAAAACAAAATGTAACAAACCTAATTTTCGTGGTTCTGTTTGGTTCGTTCGAATTTCATCACAATTTTCTTTATTCATTTCGTTACATAACAAAATGAATAATGAATAACGGAACAATTTTTTTTGTTTCATGCCCACCTCTACATGGAAGCACTGTTTCATCACAGATGAAATGAAATGGTGATTTTTTTCCCCGTTTAAAACAAAGAGTTTCATTTCTCTGTAAAACAGCTCTATTGCCTGTTGGTGTCCCTCCGCTGCTGCCACTGGAGCCCAGCCAGCCAGCTGGAGCAGGCAAGCAGACCCGGCAGGCTGGCCTGGATCTCCTCCTCCTCTTTCTCCTCCTCCACTGCTTCCACAGGACCCCTGCCAGCAAACCAGGGAGGGCGAGTGGGCCCAGCAGGTCGGCCTGGCTGTCCTCCTCATCCTCCTCTTCCTCCACCACCACCACTACCATCTCCACAGGCACCCAGTCAGGCTGGAGAGGGCGAGCAGGCCTGGCAGGATGCCCTCGCCTTCTGCTGCCACCGGAGCCCACAAGATGGTAACGAATCATTTCTTTATTGTTTCATTTCATATGAATTTTTTGGTAAAAATGTATATGAAATGAAATGTGTATGGGGGGGATGAAACAAAACAAAACAAAACACTGTTTTTCTGTTTGTGCCCATCCCTAACAGTAACTTTCTTACTTGGCATAGAAAGTTGACAAAAATAGCTGCTGTTCTAGACATCTTGGTTAAGATAAAGATGAAGAATGGAAAAGAAATGTGAGGCATATACAGTAGATATGGTATATGGAGCACAGATGGCTCTGTTTTGATCGGTAGGGGGAATACCTAATCTGCACATGTTTTTACTTAAAACAATCCATCTTTGCCCTTTAAGAGTGGTCACTCAATCTGGCCTAGCAACAGGACATGCATTCTTTTTGGCATGCTCACTGTGTAGCTGAGAGATAGCAGCTTCCAGCAACCTCACCTTCTAGCTGCCATTTTGACTGCAGTTTCCAAGGAGGAGTGAGAGAGAAAATGGAGGGAGAATGAGGGAAGCAAAGTACTAAGGGTGAAAATTGAATGGTATTGACAGAGGGAGAGAGGGACAATGTAAACATATAATTTCACTGCCTCTGACACTCCTTAGATTGTCAGGGGATGTACTTAATTTACAGCTGATTGGGCTACAAGGGTTGTTTGCTAGCACACCCATTGCTCCTCCTACTCCTGACCTCAATATATGTTTTGTAGCCCAATCCACCCCAGCCAATCTGTACATGACCTTAGGTAGGATTTTCTTCTTATACTTTGGGCATCAGCCACTGAAATATAGATCAAAAGGAAAGATGATTCTGGGAGACTGCAACTTGCAGCCCAACTGTTCACACGTTTGCACATATAGCAAGGATTGTTCCTAAAGTATTACAGTTTCAGATTAGGAAATATATCCATTTTAAGGAGTTTTTATTAATTATTGTCTTAATGACATAATTTCCTCCTAGCAAAGTTGAGAGAGCATAACATTAAAATTCTTGAAGGAAGTAAATATTATCTTACCCTCTGAATATCTCAACATGCAGCATTGCCTGTTACAACTCCATGCAGTTTTCACAGCATTATCTTTCCTTCCATTCATCCGAGCATTCCAGAGAGAATGTGAGAGCAGATTGTATGCTATATTGGTCTAGGAGGCACAACATGAAGGCTTTATTCCCTGCAGATCTGTTTAGTTTGTCACAGATCAGTTTAGGGCTCTTACCAGCTGTTCTACATTCACTGTGATTATGCACATTGGAAAATGAGATAAGTAATGCAGAAAGAAGGGGCAGTGGCTGTGAAAAACAGCAAAAACAAAATAAGTGTGCAGCTATCTGTCAAAAGCCGAAATACCCTTAGAGAAATTATCTTCCCTGAATTTTTTGCTGACCTAAGGTCTACTTCTTCCTTCAGTGTTAAAGCAAGCAATGTACTGCTATAAAGCTCCAAAATACTGCCACAATTATATTTCTGAATACAAGCTTGGATTTCATCCTGACTGGAACATTGACTGGATGTAGCCATGAACTGGCGGAAGGTCTGAAACACCACTATTTTGACATAGCATGCCTTCAACAGACCAGATAGAAAGGGCAGAAATCCAAGGGCATATAGGGTTACAAGCTTATTTAGCTGGGTAAATCCAACAGCAACAGTGTTGTTTTTGTCCTGAGCAAGAACCTATGCACCCACATGCCTGAGGTCCAGATACACTCATCGACACATGTCTGTCACAATTGACACCCCCATCCACTGACTCCAGGTGTTTTCTGCCTATGCCATGAATATGTCCTCAGTGCAGCACCTTCCATCATTGCCAGAATTGTTTAACATCTGAACATTGATGTTTGGGATCAACATGGGTGACTGAAACAGAGGTGGCATTGTCAATAAGGACATGCTGATTGTTGCCCTGCACCCTGAAGATCTGGTCAGTTGAGCAAAGTGGCATTTTAGGATTCAGCAAGCAGACCTCGTGCCTGTGGGAAAATGCTAGGAAAAAGATGCTAGTTAGAACTAATTTGTCAGACGTCAACATTTGGGTTCTAACTAGACCATTCCCTATCACAGTCCAATATGAGTTTAGGCCAGTGGTTCTCAACCGGTGGGTCCCCAGATGTTCCTGGACTGCAACTCCCAGAAACCCCTTCCAGCACATCAAGTGGTGGAGGCTTCTGGGAGTTGCAGTCTAAGGACATCTGGGGACCCACAGGTTGAGAACCACTGGTTTAGGCAATATCATTAATTCCGTGGAAAGGTTTTCAGGAAGAAGTAGCTCACCTGCCAACTAATAGTTATGCCTGGAGTTAGAAAGCAGGGAAGATCAGTTTACCAAGAAAGACACACATCTAACAAAGCCCGCCTGGATATAAAAAAAACTTTTCTATGAACATCAGGAAAGGCAGGCTTTTAAGAGTCTTCTTGGAGACCAGAGGTTGACAAATGTTCCCTCAGCTTCATAATGGGGGCAGGGGAGGACCAAAAAAACTACCGACCAGCCTAATGTAACATTGACATGAGTAAAAGCTCCAGCACATATTATTAAGTAGTCAATTTGTGAGGATTCAGAAAAGAAGGTGGCAGCCCTGAAAGCGAACTGTTAGCTAAATTGTTCAGAGTTGATTCCCCTTTCCTAGATTTAACAAACCCTGTTACCACTTCTGGTCAGGACTCAATAAATGTGGGAAAGGAGGAGAGACCACCAACCCTTGGAAGATTTGCAAGGTTCACAGTACTATTTTCCTGCTTATGGTACTTATCATGAATAATGCTGGGACTTTTTTTGAAGCAGCATGATAAATTTAGATAAATGTTTAGTTTTGGAGCTGTTCCATTAGAGAAAGTCTTGTGACAGGAATATAATATATTGCATGATGGGCAAGGTATGGAATGAGAAGCAGATGCCTTTTGTGTTGATAATGAACAAAAGCCAACATTTCATGTAAAAATAAATTGACATGTAAAATCTGAAACTAGCAGGTCACTGCAGAAAGGTGATTTTATTTTATTTTACACTTTATTAATTTGACATCACCCAAAATAATATATAATACTTACACAGGGTTTGGTGTACACTTTCAAGTATTGTGGAATAACAATTTTCATGCAAATATACTCAAGAGTTTAAATGGCATAGCGTAGATGTGGTTAATGTGGAAATTATACTATAGAAAAGTATTGCTTATAGAGGGAAGTTTGCCTATGAAAGTTTTAGCAGGTGACCTTTGGCAATCAGTAGGTCTCCTTTTAAATTTACAAATCTGTTTTCAATATTAGTTATTGTTCTGAGCAACTTGAAAGCACAACATAATATAAATGTAAGAAAATAAATGCAGTGAAGTGTAGTTTTAATGTGGGTTGTAGACAACAAGAAGAAAACAATTTCCTTCGTTGTGAACATTTTATCTGGTATCATATCCCTCCTTATGCCACACAAAGTTTGCAAAATCAGGAGTCCAAACCATCAGGCAATGCTGAAAGGTTTGGAGCACAATCCCTTAACAACTTGCATAATCCCCATTTAAATTGCACTTTCTGGATTCCTCCATTTGTGTGTCTACTCTTTTTTTAAAAAAGCACATGAGTATAAATCAGTGTGTGCCAGTTTTTCTATACCAATTAATGTTCTTATAATGCTGTGATAATGTCATAGTGTATGTTTAATGGCTATAAACATCCAAGCATTCATTTTTATGCTACAGTACAAATAACTAGATATCTGAGCATTCAGTCTGGATAAAATCCTGTTGCACAATTATGCAAAAGTTATAACCTTTGGAAGCAAATTGCAGCAACTTAAAAATCTCTGTGTATTCATTTCTTCAAAACAAAACAAAAACCCTCCAGTTTATGAACGCAAAATATTTTTAAATAAGTGTAAATGGCAGTGAGCAGAAGAGGGTTTCCTATAGACCAGTGGTTCTCAACCTGTGGGTCCCCAGATGTTCCTGGACTACAAGTTCCAGAAGTCTTCATCACTAGCTGAGCTGGCCAGGATTTCTGGGAGTTGCTGTCCAGAAACATCTGGGGACCCACAGGTTGAGAACCACTGCTATAGACCTTCTTGACTGCTGCTGTTTATGTACTGAATTATGTGCATTTGTGAGGATTTTGTTGTTTTAAATATAATTGGAAGAATCAGTGCTATATCTGGAATATGAATTAAAGATTTCTGAATTTCCAGTTTACTTGTGCAATGGTACCTCTACTTAGGAGCAGCTCGACTTAAGAGCAATTCGATTTAAGAGCAAAAAAGTTGGCATTTTAACTTCTGCCTTACAAATTTTAGATGCGTTCTGCTCTACTTACACTTTTAATTTTTTTATTTTTTCCATTTTTTATTTTTTAGATAGGTCTCTACTTAAGAGTTATTCAATTTAAGAGCATGCATTTGGAATTGATTAAACTTGTAAGTAGAGGTACAATTGTATGTTGGCACTCTGGGTGATATATTATCATAATGCCTACCAGACTTGTCATTTATTTTATATGTGTGAATGAATGAATAGCTTTATTATGGTCAAAGACCAAAAACATCAAACAATTTGCAATAAATAAATACAATTAGAAATTTGAAATAAGTACAAAATTATGCATTCTTCCATTAAAATCATAATAAATAAACCCTTACTTACAGGTTCATAAATTACATACTCAACTAAGCTGACTCTATATCCTTAAAATAAGATAAAACCATGACCAGGGTTATGGTGTAGAGGAATTATTATCTATCTTGGGTCATAGCCCGTACATCTGTTTTTTAGTCACTACTGCTGCTGCACATAATTTAACTACTTGTCTGGTAATATTTTATATTTGTGCATTTTATGAACAATAAGGAACACCTAATATCTGTTGAAGGGTTCTGTTACAAAAGAAAACTAAGGTGAGAAGATGGATTCCCCAATCATTTTTAGACAGTTTTGTTTTTGTCCCAGAAGTTAAATATCTTCAATTCTCATGCTCACTGTTGAAAGAGATATTTTCAACATCTTGTGCTTTTTCCCTCTCTGGTAAAATGAGCTGAATATTGAATATAAACATGTCCTTCTCATTTATGCTTATACAATAGCTAAGCTGTGGGTTATATGAAATCTTGATGAAGTGGCAAGATAGCCCTTGCCAGTAAATCTTAAAAGACCATTAAACTCTCCCAAATTTTGGAGTGCCAAGTACTGTCTTTTTCCATGTATAAAACTATATTTTTGCTAAAACTGTAAGACTAAAATTGTTAGTCTAAAAAAGAGAAACTGCCATTTCGGGCTGGAACATTGGGGGTAGTCTTATACAAGGGGGTGTCTTATAGATGGAAAAATACACATTTGTGGGATTAAAACTGGGCCACAATTTATTGATATAAATTCACCCTATTATACTATTCATTGTCTTTCAAGCAAGGAGGCCTAGGAAAAGTGCAAGTTGCTCTATTATTTATTACTGATTACAATAAACAAGGTGCTGCCCACTTGTTCCGTGCCCTCCCAAAGATCTAGCGGTCTGGGCACCCCTCATCTATCACTCTTGGACATATTTTATACATAATCCTACTGTACTATGCCTAAATTACTAATCCACTCCTAATTAGAATTGAGGGCTGCCAATCTAATACATCATATTTTTCACTAACAGTGACAGTCAAAAATTCCCATCTGGACCTTAATGTGACCAGCTCCTCTTCTTTTCTCAGCTGGATGGGAGGGCAGGAAGATGGCCATGATTGAAAGAAGTAAAGTGGCATGTGTCTCTCCCTTTAAATAACCTCTGGACCCAGCCAGATGACCATGTGGGCTTTCATTTCTTTTCCAAACATGCCTGCTTACGAACGGGCAGGCAAAGTGGCCTCTCGAAGTACTAACTTAGGAGCAGCCATTCTTGCCATAAAATGGCAATCTCACTCTGAGCAGTCAGACCTCTAATGTAGGAATAATGTTTTGTATTTGTTTGTGTTCAGCAATGAGGAGCCCACTACATCAAAGGTTTGTTAATGAGACATTGCTATGTCTACTGGATTCAGCAGCAGTATCAGCCATCCCTCTCAGCTGCACAGGCACACAGCACTTCATCAAGCATGCACAGCTCACCCAGTGTTCATGCCCATTTGCTTTTGTTTGTGACTGGAATCCTGCATGCACAGATGGAGCCACTGAGCAGCACTTGGGAGAATTAGAGGGAATGTTGGTTGGAATCTTTTTAAATAGCACAATAAAATAACTTGATGAATCTAATTTGTTATTCTATTAATGTGCATCTTAAATGTAAAGCAAAATAAATAAAATACTAAATATCTTTGAAATATTTTTAGTTAACAAAACATTGCAGTTCTGATGTTGCCTTCCTGTTTGAACTACCTGTTTTATCATAACTGCTGCTACACACTGTCAAGTTGCCTCTGATTTATGAATCAAGTCACACCTATGAATGAGTTACCTCTAAAATGTCCTGTTCTTAACAGCCTTGCTCAGCTCTTGTGAACTCAAGGCTGTGGATTCCAATCCATCTCATATTTTGTCATCCTCTTTTCTTGCCTTCTCATGATATGTCCAAAACAGAGCAGCCTCAGTTTCAACATTTTTGCTTCCAAAGATAGTTCAAGCTTCATTTGATCTAGAACCCACATGTTTCTATTTCTAGAAGTCAAGGTCACTAAGCTCTCCTCCAGCACCACATAGAAAACACATCATATCAGCTTTCTTTACCATCCATCTTTCACATGGTGATCAGGAATACAATAGTGTGGGTGTCTGGAAATTGAGTTATGAAAACTGGACTAATTTTCTTCAGAGACTGAAATGTTTCACTGCTTATCCAAACAGCTTAATCAGTCTGAGGAATGCTAGTCGCTAGTCCTCCATTTTATAGTTCACTTTGACCTCTTGTCCCTCTGGTCCGAAATAGGCTCATAAGATGAATGGCCTGAGTAGGTTCATTAGGTGGACAATAGCCTCAATAGGCCATTAGGTGATCAATGGCCTAAGGTGCTGAAACCCATACAGTATGGGTCATTAGCAGTGGCCTAGGTGGTGGAAGTGTGAAGTATTTTTGATTATCTAGGTATTGTTGAAATCACTGCCTGATAAGTAGCAGATAGACAGTGCCTGAGCTCGCCACCAGTGTTGAGGGAGGGGTTTTCAATACTAAGATGAATGGCTTCCCTGATCCCTCTCTCAAACCACCTATCTTCTCTGTCTAATATGTGTACATCTTCAGCTTTGAATGAGTGTCCTTTGTCTTTCAAGTGGAGGTGTACTGCTGGAGCTGTTGCTCCTCCTATGTTGGGCCATCCTCCTGTTTAGCTTCTCCAATGTAGAGGTCTGTAAACTCCTCAATTCATTGGACTGTGTATACTATTATGTTCCTTTTGTGTTTTGGTGTCAGATTTTTTGGGTGGACGAGTCTCTGCCTTAGTGTGTTTGTGAGTTTGAAAGCTTCGCAGACACTCCAGACATGTAGGGAATGACCAGGTTCTTCTGTCGGCTCTGGGTCTCAGGCTGGTCCCTTGTTCTTCTGGGATGGCCCACTGCTTTGTTGAAGGCCCACTTTGGATATCCACGGGCCTTAAATGCTGTCTTCAGGTGCCTGCCTGCCTTCTTCTTGGGTTCTGTGGAGGTGGGGATGCTCTCTGCTCTGTGGTTTGAGGTCCTGATGACTCTTAATTTGTGTTGTAATGGATGGTGGGAGTCAAACAGTAAGTACTGATCTGGGTGAGTGGGTTTCCTGTAAAATTCTACTCCCAGGCCACGGTAGGGTCTGATGATGACTGCACAATGCAGGAAAGCCAGCCTGTTGTCTTGGGTGTCTTCCCTAGTGAACTTAATACAGTATTAGGGTCCACTGCACTGATGTGGTCTGTAAAGGCCTATACTTCCTGAGTCTTGACTTCCATTCAGGTATCAGCTACATACCTGAACCAGTGGGATGGTGTCATCCCTGGGAAGGTGTTCAGTTCCTTTTTTCTCTACTTCTTCCATGTATAGGTTAGCAACAACGGGGAACCCATGCTTCCGTCTGTAGAAGTCCCCTATGTACATGAAATACCTGGTTTTCAAATACCAGTTCAGGAGCAGGCACATCTGGTTTGGGTTGAGGCATCTTCTGGAGGTGAGGGTGTTGTTTTCTTTTAGTCTTCTCCTTACAGTTGTTAGGGCATTGGTGGAGGGAATGTTGATAAAGAGAGACATAAAATCAAAGGATACCATGGTTTTACCTGTATCCAGTTTCAGCTCCCTTACTTTAGAAACAAACTCCTCTGAATTTTGCAAATGGTGGTCAATGAGTCCAACCAGTGGGACTAGGATAGTTGCCACAGTATTTTGTAATGTTGTACATCACTGAATTTATACTACTGATGATGGGTCTGAGGGGGACTCTTTGCTTGTGGGTCTTGGGAATTCTGTAAAGGCGGGGGATAGTTTCTCCAGGATATAACCAGTGGTAAGATGCCCTGTCATTTGTGTCATCCTTCTCCAAGTGTTTTAAGCATTCTATTACTTTTTTCTTATAATTGCTGGTGGGGTCTCTTTTTAGTTTTTCATATGTGTGTTGGTCATCTAAAAGTGAGATAATCTTTTTGTGGTAGTCCATAGTATTGAGGATGGCACAGTGCATATTCCTTTGTCCACAAGCAGAATGGTGATGTTCTCATCCCCGCCGAGTAATGTAAGAGCACTTCTTTCCTGGCTGGTGAAATTGGATGGTGGTGATTGAGTGTGGGGTGATCTTTGTCTTTAGTGACACATCCTTACACTTGATAATCTTTTTTTATTCCTTCATTGCTGCCTTTTCTAGTCACAGTTTTCTTATTCCTTGGCTGCAGGCTCCATTTGGATTGATGACGGAATCACAGTGTACAAATCTTTAATGATTTCATTTTTTTCATTGTCAGTGTTGAAGTTCTGTAGTTCATAGTCAGGATTTTTAACTTCATAATGTTCAACTGCAATCATGTTTTGTCACTTCAAGTCATTGCTGCTTTCTGGTGATAAGATAACATCATAGCCACATGTTCAATAATTGATGTTTCTTCCACCAATTTTCACTCCTCCTTCATCCAGATCTAGTCTAGCTTTCCATGTGATATGTTCTGCCTACATATTAAACAGATGAGGGAATGAATGCACCCTTATTTGACACCTCTCTATATATTCTATCCTAAAGGTAGAATGTCTCTTTTATTTGCTGAGCAATGTGGCAGAGTGGTTAAACTGCAGTACTGCAGCCAAAAGTGCCCACAAGCCAGGGTTCAATCACATGTAGCTGGCTCAAAGTTCACTGAACATTCTATCCTTATGAGGTCACTAAATGGTAGCATTTTGCTCACAATACAAGTTACACATCAGGACAATCAAGTGCTGAGGAACACCCATTTCTTTCAGTACAGCCCATAGTTTCTCGGGATATAAGCAGTCAAAGACTTTATAAAGCATAGACTGATCTTCTGAAATTGCTTGGTACTCTTCAGCAATCACTGGATATTTGCAATAGAATGGAACAAAATTTGAAAATAGAAAGATAATATTTTGATGTGGTGAAACATTTCTGAATTTTTCCTAATTTTACAAGCCATTCTTAGTGTCTACTAGTATGAATAAGGCCAAAATTCCTAAGAATTACATTTTCATAGCAGAGAACATAGGGTCTTTGTTTAAACAGAAGTAATTTCTGCTATTTATAGTGCTATCCAGCAAAAGTGACTACTGTAAGATAGCTTTACAGCCTCTTGTTCATGGAAAGCCGCTATATTAAGATTTCAATCTGTGGCTTTTCTCCCCACTGCAGCAAGGATCTTTGATACTTCTACATAGAAAGTAACTGCAAAATAGAATTCAGAAGTAAGTAGATTTGAAATTGTAAATATAGTATTACAAAGCAACAAAAACATTATAAGATGTGGTTAGGTGAATGTCTTCTTGGGCAAAAGTAATATGATGTTTACTGACCAACAGATAGTAAGGAAATAAAAAAAACTGTATCTCCCCCCCCCCCCGCTGTATCATTCCCCAAAGAACCATCAGTGCTCACCAGCCAGACTTAATCACCCGTGTGTATTAAAGTAGGCTGTAGAGGCCAAACCAAATCAAGGACATATCCAACATCTATACTTTCCAGATTCAGCACTACTAACAGAGGAGGCCCGCCATTCCTCCTGACATCCCTTTCACTGTGAGCACCTATTTTGGATGGAGGAAATGAAAGAAAGGTGAGTAGAGAAACTATACTTGACCACAATATCACTGCCAGTCCCACTGTCACTGTCCATTAGCTTCCAGTGTGTGTTGCAGACCAGCCTGGAGCCCAGGTGCTATTTAATGTCCATAGCTCAATCCTAACCTTGACTCAATGTCTTTTCCCCCCTGGACTGACTCCTTGTCTATTTAATAGGACGACCCAGTGTCTGTTGCAATATATTAACTGTTGCATATACTGTATAATCCCTCTTCCTTGAAGGGATATTCCTGAAGGAATAGAGGAAGGAGAGGAAAAAGCAGGAAAGGGGGAAAGATGAAGGAAACATTTCAGTTGCCCTTGCCTTTGAAGTACTGTACTGGTCTCTCCTTCATCCTCACCCAGTATCCAGTTGGCTTGATGCACAGCCTTCAACTTCTTGTAGAAATCGGAGAGCATGATCACATTCAGTTTACACCAATTTACATCCTTCAATGTGTTTGAGAGCTGTCTAATCTCCAATAGTGTTAGCCCCTACTACATTATTTCTGGAGTTTTCCTCTGTTGAATTTTGTATCTTTTCATAACGTTCCCTACAGTTTAACACTGCATTCAGTTCAGCACAGGCTTATTTTTCAATAGCCAAAGACTCCCAATCATGCTTTTTCCCATAAAGAAAACCTAAAGGAACTATTAGTTTTCAAGAGATAAAAATGCAGCTACAGGACGAAAATAAATTCCGCCCATGACAGTCTCTGATACATTGAGAAAAGTCCAGGAACTCATAAAAGATCCTTATAACAACACTACAGAGCAGTGCAATATTCATACTATTGGTTTTTTTAGATGATATCATTTCCTGTGGAGAAATTAATCAGCAGAAAGGATCAGTAGCACTTTTTATGCAGTAAGAAGGTTAAGACAAGGGGGTGAATCAAAGAAATATATTTTTGTTCAGAACAGCCCATTAATTATTCCAAGAAGGGAGTGCTTTGTCCTTTCCCTGCTGGAATAAAGAGATATATACAGGTTATGGAGTTAACCAGGACCACACTTTATGAATTCTTACTTTCAGCCTCCTTCATTCTGCAGATAGGACTGAACATACTGCAGATCCTTAGAGCAGGGTACCAGGAATAGTTCTTACCCCTATCCTTTCCCTAAATGGGTGAGTCCCAAACCCCTGGTCAGAGCTGCCCCCTGTACAGCTCATAAGGTAACCCCCCCACACACGCATGCTAGTCATGTCTGACTCTAGGGGCAGTGCTCATCTCCATTTTCAAGCCAAAGAGCCAGTGTTGTGCAAGTCCGTAGCCATGTGGCTTGCATGATTCCTCGAAACACTGTTTACCTTCCTGCTTTTTACAGTGGTACCTGCTTATCTACTTGCATTTACATGCTTTTGAACTGATGCGGGAATTTCAAGCTTTCCATGAAGTTGGCTGTACTATAAAACGGAGCTTGCAAATATCTACAGAAATAGGCTTATCTATTTATAAATGACTCCAATATAAGTCATAACTTTTCCTTTGCTCACTTACTGTGAGGTAAAAGTAAATAAAACATGTTCAACAGAGCAATGGAAAAACAGGCTTTAGATAAAAATAATAGAAATGACAAGAATCTTTGAGATATTATATCGTTCTTGAAAGCTGGTACCTCTTTATTTGACTACCTTAAAAACAATAGACAGGTATATATTCCTTGATTTCATTATAGATCCCTATAAAAAAGATATCATAACTGACTATGAAAATAGGTATTGCAGTGTTGAGGCTGTGGAAATGCATTTGGGTAAGAAACATGCCGGTAACTTCTCTGTAATGAATATTGTCTGCCAGCTGTTGTATGGTTTTGTTTTGTTGTTATTGTTATTGTTATTGTTATTAATTTTCAATTTTGATTTGTAATGGTCAGAGTATAATATATATATTTTTAAAAATATAAGAGGGCTGAAAACAGAAAATGAGCCAACATGTTTTTTTTAAAGAAACCTGAAGCTTCATTGCAGCATTCTAATGGCTTCAGATTTATGCACATTTATTTGAGAGCATCATGTGTAGAAACTGGTGGATTTGCCTCCTAGTAAATATTTATAACTTCTGTTGTTCGGTTTTCATGAGAGTACTCACTTCTATATAAAAGTCTTATCTTTAAAGTTCTTAGCACCGACACGGGAAATATTGACATCTTTCTGACTCTTGTGCAAAATCCTGCTTTGTTGTATCTCAAGAGAGAAACAAATTACATTGTATGAAGGATCAAACTGTTGATCTAATGTTAATTTCTTCTTGTATTTAGTTTCCCATTAAATTTAGATTTACATTTTTATTGGTTTGGAGGTTATTGTTTGTGTATGCTGTGGCATCAGTTTTCTAAATTGCAACTTCGTGCTTTCAAGCATAGCAATCTTCATTTCAAAGAGAATATATGGATAATGCAGTGAAGAGTGCCAAACTGTCACACAACGCTTTCCCAGGGCTAACAGTCCTCTAATCTGTCCCGGATAAAAGTATGAAGAAAATAGCATAGTAGTATTTATAGTAGTATTTCTTTTATTGAGCTTAAATATTTTGAATGAAAAATGAAAAATATTGTTTTCTGGTCATGGCCTAACTTTGTGTCAACATAATGGCTGTAGTCTGGGCTGAGGGTTTTTCTCCCCTACTCCTGCTCTATCTGGCCCTTGCAGGCTCTTCACCCCGGCAGATTTCAGCAAGCACATCAGTTGTGTCAGCACAACCAGTTCCAGAGAATGATATTAGTCAACACAAGAGAATTTTGCTTACAAAAAAGATATCTGCCGATTGTAAGCCTAGTATAGCCCGTACAATGCTGAACTGCATTGCTTGTCAGATCATTTGGCCTTCTATTTTAAATTTATGGAAAGTGAACCATTTACAAATTGGAAATCTACTACAGTGGTACCTCTACTTACAAATTTAATCCGTTCCAAATGCATACTGTTAAGTCGAGCAACTCTTAAGTAGATGACTCCTATCTAATAAATAAATAAATAAATAAATAAATAAATAAATTGAAAAAAAACCCCAAAAAATGTAAGTAGACCAAGACCGCATCTAAAATTTGTAAGGCAGCAGTTAAAACACCACCTGTTTTCTTCTCTTAAGTAGAATTGCTCTTATGTCGAACCACTCTTAAGTAGAGGTACCACTGTACTATGCTTTTTGCTATGTTATGTTTGCATTACTGAAGTCAACTGAGTAGAGTATGTGCCAGAAGAATAATGTATTAAAACCATAGCTATTATCAGAGAAAAATGGAAGAACGGAAAAACCTAGATGGATCATTCTTGAAATTATTTCCAAAGAAGTAGCTGTGTTAATCTGTCTCACCTTGTTGGGAAAAGAAAAAGAAATCTGTGTGTGTGGGGGGGGGGTGAGGCAAAATACAGTAACACTTTACAGACACTCAGTTTTATTTCAGAGTAGGCTTTCATGGATCAAAATCAACTGCTTGAGACTTCACTAACTCTCAGCATAGCTAATGATAGTTGTTATTGGCTGTCAAGTCACCTCTGACTCATGATGTGGGAATTACTATCTTGTAGAATGTCCTGTCATTGAGAGTGCAAACTCAAGGCTGTATTTGTCTTTATGAAGTGAATGTGTTGTATATGGTCCTCCTCTTTTTTGTCTCCCTTCAGATTTTCCAAGACTTCATTTATTTTCCAGTGAATCTTCTCATTTCATGGTATCCTCAAAGTACACCACCCATGTTTTCATTATGTCTGCTTCTTGAGAGAGTTCTGGTTGATTTGATCTTGAACCCACTTGTTTGTCAGCTCTTCTCCAAAACATTTAGATCAAATTGATCTTTCTGTCCAGTTTTCACCTCCATATGCAGCAACCGGGAATTAGAGATGGGCACGAAATGAATAAAAATTTTGCTTTGTTATTTGTTATTAATTTTGTTATGCAACAAAATGAATAACGAACCACTCCCTCAAAGAAAAATGAAATGAAATGAAACAGAAATTTTTGGTTTTTTTCTGGTTCATTTTTCGTTTCCAGTGTCGTCTCCTACCTGATGAAATGTCCTTGGGCCACTGCTGCTGCCACCAGGGAGGGGGCTCCCAGCAGCAAAACAAAACATTTTAAAAAGCAAAGCAAAAAACAAAAACAAAAACGCCGACCAGGCCGGCGCTACAGCTGGTCAGTGGATCACATGGTCGGTGATTCAAAATAAATAAATAAATAAATAAAATAAAAAACCCTATCTGGCCTGTGGTCTGGCCAGTGATCGGCACAATTCAGATAAATAAATAAATAAATAAATAAATAAATAAATAAATAAAGTAAACCCCCAACCTGGCCTGTGGGTTGGGGGTTTACTTTATTTATTTATCGACCTGACCCAGGGACCGCCAAACCAGCCCGTGGGCCATGTGGAAGGCACGATTTAAGAAATCAAAAAAATAAAATTAAAAAATTAAAATTAAAAAAATTAAAACTCTGATCCAGCCAGCGGGCCGCCGATCTGGCCTGTGCGCCGCTGACCCAACCCACAAGCCGCTGAACTGACCCAGAGTCAGAGCGATTCAATAAAATAACATAAAATAAACAATTAAAAATAAATAAAAATTTTAAAATAAAATAAAGTAAAATCCAATAAAATAAAATAAAATAAAATAAAATAAAATAAAATAAAATAAAATAACGCCGACGAGGCCCACACTACAGCTGGCCACGGGGTCGGCGATTCAAAAAACCAACAAAAAAACCCATAAAATTAAAAAAAAAATTAAAATTAAAAAAAATACATCCGGCCTGTGGGCCACTGACCCGACCCACAGGCTCACAGTGAGTGTGATTCCAAAAAATAAAATAAAATAAAATAAAATAAAATAAAATAAAATAAAATAAAAAATTCCTGATCCGGCCTGCGGGCCATCGACCTGACCCACAGGCTGCCAAATTGGCCCACAGGTCACGTAGTCAGCACAATAAAAAAAACCCATTTTTTTAAAAAAATGAAAATAAACCACTCACCAGGCCTACACTACAGCTGATCAGCAGGCCATGTGGTTGGTAGAAAAATAAAAAAAAAATAAAAGAACCAACCTGGCCTGCAGGCCAGCTGGTCAGCACTAAGTAGTAAAATAAAAATAAAATAAAAATTAAAAGTGCTGACCTGGCCCGCGGGCCAGCTGGTCGCCACTAACAGGTTCTAAGAAAAAATGAAACAAAAAAGAAAAATGAAACAAAATAAACCAAATTAAAAAACAATTTTAAAAAATCATTTCATAATTAACAAAAGGAAATGGGTGGGGGAAAACAAATAATGAAACAAAACACCATTTTGGTGTGCCCATCTCTACCTGGAATGCAATGGTGTGGATGATCTTGGCCTTTGTCTTTTGTGATCATCTTCTCTAGTACCTGTATAGCCCTTCTGGATCTTAGTATTATTCTGATTTCTAAAGTTTCCAATTAGATTGAGGACTAAACTGTGGTATACAATTTTTTTTAACACATTTAGTTTTCTTATGGTCAACATTAAAGTTGTGTAGTTGGTCTGAAGTCATGCTTTTGCACTTTCCTCAACACCAACATTATGAGTCATTTCAAGTCATTGCTGTTATCTTCCAGTAATATATCATCTGTGTTTCTTAGGTTGTTGGTGTTTCTTCCACTATTTTTTAGTCCTCTAGTCATCCATATCTAACCCAGATTTCTGTATTACAGACTGAGTTTTGAAAAAGTATAACATTGAAAAGATGTCAGACGAGGTTGCCCAATACCTTTACCTAAATGAAACTACAGTGGTACCTCGGATAATGATGGTAATTCGTTCTCTGAGGTTACCTGTTATCTAAATCTCGTCATTATCCAAAATGCAGTTTCCCATAGGAATGAATGGGAAAACTATTAATCCGTTCCTGAGCCTAGGAAAAGGCACAGACACCTTTTTTTTTTTTTTTTTTTTTTGCTTAAAAATCTTTATAAAGTGCACTTTAAAGGTATAGATGCAGTGTCACCTGGGATAACTCTTTTTTACTGATGCATGATGGAAATTCATTATCTGAGACAGTCCATAGGGAAAATTCATTATCTGAAGCAGTCCATAGGGAAAATTTGTCATCCGAGGCAGCCCATAGAGAAAATTCGTTATCCGAGGCAGACCTATGCCTAGAATTGTGAATTGTTATCTGAGCCAGTGCATAGGGAAAATTCGTTATCAGAGGCAGTCCTATACCCCAAAATTTGCAGATGTTATCCAAAAAATTCGTTATCCGGGGCATTCATTATCTGAGGTACCACTGTATTCTATTTCTCCATATGCTATTCCTCTCATTTATAATAACAGGACAATTAAGGGTTGTGGTACACTCATTTCTTTCAGTGCAATCCATTGCTTCTCATGAACCACATGACCAGAGAGTCTGCTGTAATCTATAAAACATAGACTGATCTTGATCTTGTTACTGATCCTGATCTTGTTGGTGTTCTCCAGTAGCCAATAGATATTTATAATTTATTTATTTATTTATTTATATAGCTTGTATGCCGCCCACTACCCAAAGGTCTCTAGTGATATGATCTTTAGTGCCCAAGGTTTCCTCCAAGGCTCACAGGCAAGGAACTCTCCCCCCCCCTCCATGGAGGGCTTCTCCTTTCCAACAGGCACAGGGGTGTTATTGCACATAGAAGAAAGAGAACCCTTCCCAAGTTAAAAATTAGAGGGGATATTGCTAGTGCATCTTTAAAAATCCAGCCTGAACATCTGGCATTAATCACTCCATATAGGGTAAATGTCGTTGTTGGAACACCTTGAGCATCACTTTTATTGCATGATAAATTAATCCAATGGACCTATAGTTACTGTATTCCTTGATGGTGATTTTTCACCCAACTACAGTGTGCATTTTGTGTATTTAATGTATCCACAACTGTACCTGTTTAAAAGCAGTCATGAATTCTAGTGAGTTTTAACAGGAACCTGAGCCACTTTGTATGAATAGTCTTATTCTCCCAAAGTTCTAGAATCATAGAATCATGCTTTATTTTCAATAGAAACATCATGGTTCATAGAATCATAGAAGCCAACCCCCTGCCATGCAGGAACCCCCATCACTGTACTCCCAACATATGCCCACCCAGCCTCTGCTTAAAAAACCCCAAAGAAGGAGATTCCACCACCCTCTGTGGCAGCATATTCCACTTCCGAACAGCTCTAACTTTCATGAAGTTCTTCCTAATGTTTAAGTCCCCTCTTCAATATGACATCCTTTCAAATATTTAAACATAGCTATCATATCCCCTCTCAGACTTCTTTTTGAAAGGCTAATCATTCCCAGTTCCCTAAACGGTGCCTCATAAGACATTTCTTGCAGACCCTTTATCATCCTGGTTGCCCTCCTCTGTACCCACTTGAGGTTGTCAACATCTTTTTTAAATCAAGGCACACAGAACTGGACACAGTACTCCAGGTGGGAGCAGAATAGAGTGGTATTATCACTTCCCTTGATCTATACATTATGGATTTGATCAGCCTGTTCTCTATTCCCTCCTCCAAGTCATTAATAAAGATATTGAATAGCAGCGGACCCAGAACAGAACCCTGGGGCACCCCACTAGTCACATCTCTTCAAGCTGAAGAGAAGCCATTTATGATTGGTATGATCAGTCAACCAATTACAAATCTACCCAACAGCAGCAGTATCTATCTCACATTCTACTAACTTCTTTGCAAGTATATCATGGGGAACCTTATCAAAGGCCTTACTGAAATCTAGATAAGCAATATCCACATTGATCCCCTCATCCACCAGGCCAAAGAAAGAGATCAAATCTACCAAAGAAAGAGATCATTCTACCAAAGAAAGAGATCAAATTAGTCTGACATGACTTGATTTTAAGAAACCTGTGTTGACTTCTCATAATGACAACATCGCTTGTGAAATAATTACAGACTGTCTGCTTAATTATCTGTTCTAGGATCTTTCCAGGAATTGAAGTCAAGCTGGCTTCTAGTGCTGTGGCAGTCTGTAAACTTTCCATTGTTAGATGGATGGGTGCATTAGTCTGTGAAGCAGTCAGGGCAAAGATCTTCGATCCCTGGCTGGAGTCTGACGACATGCTGACAGGAGCATCCATGACCCGATGCCCCTAAAGGTTTGAAAATTATTGCAGTTGGTCAGGCACAGGAAAAATATTAAAACAATTGTTGAAAACATTTATTGAAAATATTAACTTTTAAGTTCACCTCTTGGCACAGTAGTTAAACTGTACTGTAGCCCAAACTGTACTCATGATATGTGATCCCAAGTGGCCAGCTCATGGTTCACTCAGCCTTTTATCCTTCTGAGGTTGCTACAATGAGTACTCAGATCATGGGGGGGGGGGGAGGATGTGTATCTTGAACAATTAAATTGTAACTCACCCAGAGAGTGCTTTAAGTGCTGTGGGCTAATATATGAGCAGAACACTCGGGCGTTGTTGTTGTTGTTTTGCTTGATTTAGGCAGCTAGCCAAATTCTTGTTTCTTTTGTTTTCATAGATTCATCTACATATAGGTATACATCGGGGGGGGGGGGGGATGAAATCTATATTTAAGCAGATAAAAACATGAGGGGAATCAATGGCTCCCTTCATAAATTGGAGAAAGGGCAATAGATTTCTGTCCTCTTGGGGATGGAATCACATTGCAATTCTGCAACTTTCTCCCCTATGTTGTAAAATAAAAAAAG
Organism: Phrynocephalus versicolor; assembly: GCA_023846285.1. Taxonomy (NCBI): domain Eukaryota; kingdom Metazoa; phylum Chordata; class Lepidosauria; order Squamata; family Agamidae; genus Phrynocephalus; species Phrynocephalus versicolor. The sequence goes on along the minus strand of JAHTLZ010000007.1, from coordinate 3,946,925 downwards.
AAATTTGATATCAAAACTTACATATTTTTTAAAAAATTAGCCAAAATATATGCAATTGGTAAGAGTCACTCTGAAATGTTTATTTAAGATTACTGCATAGATTATGTTTATCTCCCCTGTGAAACTCAGGCATGACATTGATTGTTAATGAGAAATGCACGTGTGCAATGAGGGGAGAATAGAACTGTTTGAAAATAAATCAGCATTTTAGTGCAATAAAAATGATTTAGTGATTTATATGTGAGACGGTATGAAAAGATTTTGTTTCCTTTCACTTCCCAACGGTATTCCACTATGCTCTAATATTTACCACCTACATAGATAGTCAGATAGCCTTAGCAATCATTTATGTACAATCTAAATCAAGGCATATTTTAATCACATCATTTTGTGGCTTTTAAGTAGGTTTATAAAGCTCAGGGGTTAAGAATTCAATTATCTACCATGCTTCTGAATCACTGGCTTCTGCAGGCTGATGCATGCCCATACGTGTGTGCCAAAAAATAATATGTTAAGTGAACCATTCCATTGTAAATTAAATATTAGAATTTCTCATATTCATTGGGAATTATTGAAGTGCAACCAGTATTTACATGCTAATGCATCTTAGAATTCCCCAGAATTACAAACTTTTGAATATTTTCTGCCTTTATAAGGAAATTAGCATAAAAGTACCAGATGCTGCTGGATTTAAGGAAGAACCAAGAAAATCTTAACACATTTTTATGAGTGTCCCGTTCATTAATTTGAACACGGACAGTAGGAAGCTAACTTCCTACTTTATAATAGAGCTGTTCAGCAATGGAATATGCTGCCACGAAGGGTGCTAGAGTCTCCTTCTTTGGAGGTTTTTAAGCAGAGGCTGGATGGCCATCTGTCGGAAGTCCTGTGATGGGGGTTCCTGCATAGCAGCAGGTTGGACTAGATGGCCCTTGGGGTCTCTTCCAACTCTATGATTCTATGATTCTATGATTCCTTAATTTACAGAGGAGTTGTTTTAATCTGCAGTATGTAATTGGGGATAATGGCAACTGCTTCCATTTGTCACTTTCAATATTTCTTCCTGCTAATCCAGTCCTGTCAGACACCCAGGAACTTAACATCTCTCCCTGCAGAAGGAGAAGCTTGGGCAGCAGACTTCTCCAACACTCGTATTTCCGATTTAAATCAAATAACCCCATTACCTATCCTCAGGAATTTCATCTGTGGGATGACTGGGCCTGTGCACCACATTTCTGCATGCCTCATACTACCACTTTTGTTTCTGTGCTATGCGTTTAATTTTTCTGCCATAGCTTCCTTTTGAAGCATTGGAGGAGGGAGTGGGCCAATTCCATTCGGGACATACCTGTTACTGTATTTTAGGAATATTTCCCAATAGGGATGTCCCTGTAAGGGATCTTAGGGTGAAACTTACAGGCATGCATCCAGGCAGTCATCTTCTTCTCTACAGGTGGCATAAAAGCAATCCATAGAATAGCTAATGCCCTCTTAATTAATTGAGCTGATGGACTGGGGTTACCTGAGGGGCTATCTGGTGGTAAAGACACAAATGAACACTGTGATAAAATATGTAACCATAATTACTGTAATTAGGCTATTATACTTTCAACAGATAACTTGTCTTATTTTTTTCCTCTGTGCAAGAGTTTTCTGGGCAATACTGAAAGAGACTGGTGTATAAATAATACTGAAAAAATGTCAGTTTGATTTCCACACACAATAGCAATCAGAACTATGGTCTGTTCCAAAGGTATTGCCATTTCCTTTTGAATTTTCAAGACTTTAATATTGTGAAATTATAATTATAAATTACCAACCATTACATTATACTGTACTTGTATTTTTAACTGTTAATAGGAAACTGATTTGCAAAAAGTGGCTAATCCTTAGATAATGTGGTGTCATAAAGATGGAAAGGCAATAGTTTGGCAAAGCATATGTAATGCTGCAGCTGAGATCCGCTTTATCTGCAGTTAATCTTGGGTAGCAGAGGTTGTAAATCTATAGTGTCAGAGACACTGGAGGGGTATTGCAGATTTTATGCTGATCAGCATTGACACTACCATGTGGTGTGGCTGATTGCTATGAATCAAGAAAAGGCACTTCATTTTTAACCTTATCAAATTGAAAATCTGACATTTTTCATTGTGAGATTCTACGGAAAATTTGTCCCTGTATCTGTTTTCCTTGGCTATTTCAAGGTGGTGACTGTGTTCCATCATAGCTTTCAGGAGAAAATCCTCTAGGTTTATAGAGACTGATACCTTTATTTCTGTGTGAAACAGTCTTGCTGCATCTCCCCACCTCTTGGATCTTGGTCTGTTAGTGATGCTTACAAATCACTGAGACAAAAGGTCCCCATAAAATATATTTTATGAAAAGGACTTCTAAGAATGGAAACAAGTTTGCATTAACTTAATTTACAAATGTATCTAATTAATTGTTTGCAATACTATTAATGAAAATATATGTGTGTCTTATGGTTTCATAAGATACCTTGCCTGAGTCTTCGCCTGAGTCTCCATGCTGAACTGTTTTGGGGCGGAGACCCGGATGAAAGCTGGGCAGCGATTTGTCTGCTCATTCTTAGCTGCAGTTTACTTTCCAGCCATCCTGTTCTTGGGATGCCCAGAGCAGCATGGCTGGAGAGTAAACTGAGGCTATGAATGAGCCAACAAGCCTATGTGAAGACCGGCGTGGAGAGCCATGTAAAGGGAGGGTGGCTGCCCCATTGCCTCATCCCACCTCTTCCTGGATGCTTGGATGTCTTTGTGATGCCTGTTACTATTTATTTCTACCTTATTGTACATTTAAAACCTGTATCATGTATCATATTGAGACAGTACAGTCTTATTTTGCTAAAGAGTATTCTGGTGCAGTGTTTCTAGCTTGGATCCAAAGTACATCAGGTGAATGTAGTTCTCATTGAAACTGAAGTCACTACCAACTTGTTCCATGGGTTTCAGTTCAACTAAAGTAGTTTGGATGCAACTCACTGCTTGCAATGTTATGTGCTGAGACCCACTGTTGTGAAAATGGTGGCATAGCTGCACTGTGAACCGCTCTAGGAGTGAAGAAACATGTTTTGGTTGTGCACTGCATGACCCTTGTGGCTAGGTTAAAGGCAGAGATAAATGAGGTCAGTATCAAAAGTTGACAAGGCTACCCCCCCATACACCACGTTTTGCTTCCCCACTCTTTTTCTGCCAACCTCTTTACAATTCTTACTCTCTCCCAGCCCTGCCACCTTCTTCTTTTCCTTTCCACCTCTCTGGACTGCCTGGCAATGTGTAAGAAGAACAGACTGCTGTTGCTGTGAGCCCAAACCTCTCACTTACAAGGGAACAAAAGGAATTAGATCACTTGTTGCCATTTGGCTTTTTCTGTGTTTCCCCCTATCTGCCATTTCGCTCCCACCAACAACCACATGTAATTAAGTAAATGGTGACATTTAATCCGTGAGCTGCAGGTTGCCAGTCCTGATCTTTTACTGTAACATTACTAGGGGGGAAATTACCTTCACTTATTCCATTCTTCAGCCTTGATGAATAGAGTCTAATTCTACGCAGACTGTAGCAATGATTTATAATGTGAGAGAGGTTAAAAATAGTGGCTCGAAGGAGCAGTTGGCCCAAGGAACTGAAATCCAGAGAAATCACACATGTTGCTTACTCCCTGTCTCTAACACAGGGTAAGGTGTGTGGTAAATAATTCAGTATACTTGAAATATATAATTTTAGTACTTAGAGAAATGGTATCTTTGTTTACAAGTGGTGTTCATTTTTCATGTCATTGTTCTCTCAGGAATTGTCATAAATCAGCAGAGCTCAAATGTACTTAGTTTCATTGTGGGACCCACAGCTGTTTCCCAGAAGTTCAGTTGTGAGACATGAGAGGCACGGTGTGAGTCACAAGTTAGACAGGCAGAGTCCGATGTATCCAGTTTCACACTATGATATACTCACTTTACATGTGCCCACTGGAGATTATGATAACAAAAGAATTGTGTTCAACTTCCTCAAAAAGTGTGAGTTTAAGAAAAGAGTGATATATTTTTTTCTGTAGCATTTTTAAACCATGATGGTATAAAATACAACCAGTCAGTAATGTGATCCCACCAGTGATATGTGGACATATTAAGTAGTGAATAGGCATAACATTAAAACATTCTGCAAGAGCCTAGTTGGCTAAATTCTAAAATGTTAACATAGTAATAGTATACAAAAGAGTGTTCAACATGTATATGTATCCATAAAGTGCCGATAACTTGTTTTAGGTAGATGTGGAAACATTTTGTATCCACAAATAAAACCGGTAAGTCTTTTTTTTTTTTTTTTGCTGGTTGCCTTACAAGAAAAAAAAACAAAATTTAGGATGCTCTTCACAGGTAGAACATTTGAAGTGGGATGCATAAGCCTGCTTACAAATACTTTTGATTAGGGATTGGCACCTTATGAAAAACGACACACTGTTTTGTAATTTTGTAAGTTTAATAAACCTTACAAAATGAAACGAAGCAGCAGTGTGTCATCATGAAATGAAACGAAACACCATTTTTTGTTTTGGACATTAAACGATTCATCCTAGCTTCTTGATTCAGCTATCTTGAGAACAGGAGGTTTATTTTTAAACTGATTGAATTTTTTTTCTTCCCGCGCCTCAGTTGTTGAGATAGCTTATCTCAGATCTTGATCTGCCTGGCACAGCTAGCCTGGAGCTGAGCTCTTCCCTTCACTTGCTGTGTCTGCAAGTTGATTTACACTGATTGTTTTGTTTTCCTTTCATGAGTGAGTAGGACTGTAGAGGTGATTTTTAAAATCTATTTTCCTTCCTTGCCATACTGCCAATCAGCTGTTGAGCTTATCTCTCCAATCTCTCCAATTTCTCCATGCACCAGTTAGCCATTAGTTTTCTAGCTTGTGTACAGAGGGTTCTTTGCTTGAAAGCAAATTGATTGGAAGCTTTGTTGGTCTTTGATTTAAGGCAGTGGGCTCCCTGATAAATAAAAAAAGGAAAGCTCCCCATTATTTATATCCTTGTGAAGCATTTCGTTTCATTTCGTTTCCTGACAAAAATTCTTTTTTTACAAAATGCGGTATTAATAAAATGAAACAAAATGAAGACAAATGAAACGAACCAAAACAAAACACTATATTTCCATTTCATGCCCACCTCTAGTTTTGATTGTAAGAAAGTGGCAGCTATACAGTTGATGGTAGGTAAATTAACTCACAGGCCCCACATTTCCATATCTATTTTATTATGTCTATTTTATCTCTCATCAACATTTTTCTATAGTTTCAAAGGTTTGGATGAACTCAGTGATACTTATATTGAATATTTCTATTAATAATTGGCCAAACAACTACTTTTACAGGATACAGTAATGGATGACATATATTAGAACAAAATATAAGCCATTTCACAAACACATCTGATTGATTTTAGTGGGGAAGAATTGTGCATACATTTTTTTAGTTGGGAAAGTTTATGCATATGGTAATACACTCGTAAATATATGCCACTGAAATTAGTGAAATTCAAAATACAACTTTGAACATGTCTTAATAAAGAAACAAAGAAAAACTATTACATGTTTTTAAAGATGAATCAGGATTTGGTGACTCACAATTCAATAGGCCTACTATAGTTTCAATTAAATATGCTAAGCAACAGGATTATAGTCTGAGTGAATCAATGCATAAGTCCCAGTGAGTTCAGTGGAACTTATTCTATCTTGAATGTCTGATAGATTTCTGCCTAAACTTACCAGTCTCCAACATCTAATGAATGGTATTTGTTATTTGTTTGTTTGATTTATATATGCATTGGAGAGGGCCCTGAAATCAGTATAATGCAAATGTGTGTAACAATGCAATGAAATGAAGCATAATTTAATTATGATTTTTACTTCCACATAGTTTATTTTATTGTGCCTAAAGTCATTAAACTGTATAACTGAAATGAGAAAATCTAAAATGTATAATGAATTAAAATCCTGTGTAGCTAAAATATACTATTGCTACTAAAATAAGACCAGAAGCTATACCACAGGGCTGTCCAACTTTGAACAGCCTGTGGCCTACCTGCTGCTCCCGAAGGCCCCTCGCAGTTGACTTGTGGTTGTGATGGTGGTGGGGGGGGATGGCAGAGACTGTGGGGCAATGTTGGTGTCAGGGGTGGCGGCAGCAGTGGTGGGTGCATCAGGGGCGGTAGCAGCAGTGAGGGGCAGCAGCAGGGATGATAGGGGCAATGTTGGGGGCATTGGCGTCAGTGATGTCAGTGGCAGGGAATGGCGTCGGCGTTGGGTGGTTCTGGTGGTGCGCACAGCACGATCAGTATTTCTGGCAAGCGGGACCAGCAATCTGACTGGGGCCTGCCTCTACAACCACCATGCACGCTGCTGGAACTGCGCTGGGTGTCACTGGAAAACCCAAATGGGCCCAGCAGGCCGATCTGGGCATGCTGCCGCCATTGGAGCCGCTGCCACTGCTAGGCACTTCAGCAGTGCGAGAGTGGAGGAAAATTCCCCCCAGCATGGACCTGGCGGGTGACCTCTGAAGGCACCACAGGCGACATGCTGTACAGGCCTGCTATACCACAATGAGTTGAGAATTGCACTTCACTTGTGCATTTGGAGAGAGTAGTCTTTGCCAAACAAGGACCTAACCAAATTGTTAATGTATGTAGCAGTAAATCTTTATTTCGGTCACTGACCAGACAAAATATAAAATGCATTCCTATATCAATTCAGCATAAAACCACAATAAAAGCATAAAAAAGCAATAAAAGCATGCATGCAAGAATATAACACAATAACATAACCTTTACACCAAAACCAGAGCAGTTAAAATCTCCCCAGTCCAGTAGGCCCAATAGCAGAGCAGTCAACACAATAATAGTCTAGAACAGGGGTGCCCAAACTTTTTGTAAGGAGGGCCAGATTTGGTGGCAGAGAATGTGTCAGGGGCCGGTTGCTCCCCAACCCTGCCACCCCACTGCAAGCCCCACCCACTTTCTTTTAAAAAAACATGGGGTGAAGGAGGGGGAGGGAGGGGTGGACCAGCCAGCCGCGGGCCACTCAGAATGGCCTGGCGGGCCGGATTTGGGCAAAAAAAACCCCGGGCCGGACTTTGGGCAGGCCTGGTCTAGAATATAATCATTTAATCATTGTCTCCAGTTTGGGACCATGCCCATGCTCCAGACCATCATGTGAGGTTATCCATATTCTCGAATATCTTCTTATGAGGAATTAAGGCAACTGCTTCAGTCTCCCCCCCCTCGCCCTTTTATTAATAGCAAATGGTCCTAGTAAGCAATTCCTATCTCTCCTCTCAAGGGAACGGTTTATATCCTACATTCATTTTACACACAAGGGCTATACTGTGTTCTCCTTTTCTGAGATAAATTTAAATATCAGATTTAAAACACAATGAATCATCACAATTGTGGCACCTAATTAGGATATGAAGCACATCAATTCTCACCTGATTTCGAAAGCTAAGCAAGATCGGCCCTGGTTAGTACTTGGATGGGAGACCACCAGGGAATACCAGGTTCTATAGGCACCTGGAATAGGAACTGGCAATCCATTCCAGTATTCCTGCCAAGAAAACTCCATGGATATGGGGTCATAAAGAGTCGGTCACAACTGTAAATGACACAACACACACACATGTGCTTAGCTGAGGAATAAAGGAGTCATTGTAAAAAATAATAGTATTAAATATAAAATAACTTTCTGGTCACTAAATTTGTAACTAGTTGTATCTAGTAAATTATAGCTACTAATATAACATCTACCATGAGCCCAAATCTAAATGAAGTGGACCAGAGCACTACATATACTTTCTGGTAGATTGTAACCAGCTCTCTCTTATTTCCCTATCCTGCTGCTACTGCCTCTGATTCTGCAAGCTGAAGCTTGCAGTTGCTACAGTGTAATAAGCAAACTTAACATCAGATTGGCTAGTGTAGACCAAAGCTTTATGATGGTTGCTGCTTTGAATTAGCATGATTTGTCTTTCATAGTAGTTTTCAAAGGAAAAAGCATTCCCTGAAATCTTCTAACATTTCTGAAAAACATGTTCAAAAGATGTTGCTGTATTCCCTGTGCAGTTCTCTGAAGGTGTTTTCCTGCAGGGTAAGCAGGTGTGAGCATACAGAATGGCTAAGGCTTTTATGATGGTGTGTCAGATGTCTTTTAGATCCTTAAGAAATTAGATTGAAGCGTGGATGGATGGTATAAAAATGTTCAAATAGTTCAAAGCATTGGTGTTATTACAAAATTAATATGCAATGCATCATCCTGAATTGTTTCTTTGCATTCCCTTGTCCCACAGTATAGAAAAAGTTTGATGATGATGATGATGATGAAACTATACATTAGGATGAGAAGCACAGAAGGAATAAGAGTAATAGAGGGCTCCTTAACTATTTATCTACCAGTGGTATTCCCACTGGAAATTATCATGCAAGCTGTTTCTTGCAAGCAAGAAGATTCAGGCACTACATCTTCTGCGTTCATGGATCAAAAGTAGCTTTCGGAAAGTAATTTTTAGCTGTGAGGTGGGCAAAAGTGAACAGTAAAATTTCCCTTCTCTTACATCTTCTGCTATTGCTCATTCATTCAAGTCTTTCTGGTTTATGGAGATGATTTTGCCTTTAAGAGGGTGATACTCAGGAAGACTAGTTTTGTTCATGTGCCGGATAGATATGCATAGTCTCCATGCAAGACGAGAGCATATCAGCCCCTTCATTGATACTGTCCTCTCACAAAAGATATACTGTATGTCTAAAGAGGAGCACCTTTTCTATCAATTGAGGCTTCCTGTGTGAGGTAAAATGCACAACATTGAAGGTCTTACCTCGCATAAAGATCCTTCATGGATAGAACTCGTTTCCCTTTTGTAACACATCACATTTGTTTAAGAAAGCAATTACGATAAGGGAAGTTATCATGCTTCATTACTGATATATGGAGTATTTGTGCTTATTGAAATCTGAATGGTCCTGTCACATCCTTATCTTGATGACTTTATAGAAGTTGGTAAAGAACATATTTCTTAGAAAAGTATTTAGTATATTGTTCAGTCTTACTTTGTTCTTATTGTCCCTATTCCTAAAAATATTTAATTGCTATTGTTTTATATTATCAGCTGTTTTCATGTTTTATCTTATGTTGTAAATTGATAGGATGTTTTTGATTAAGCCATTGACATTATTGTGAAAATGCCTTGCAATAAAACACCACAAAACACCATAAATTGTCTTGGGAAAGTTATTTTGGGAAGATGAGTACAGATGACTGAACCATGGAGTTCTCACAGTTTAAAAAAGTTTTTCCCACTTAAATGCAAAACCCATAGGATAATATTTTAGAAGCTGGATCATCTATGATGTACACACTTTAAATCTCCCCAGTTCCCATCCTGTACTTAAGAACATACTCTGAACTGCTGCTCATCTGCTTTGTTTTTCTTTAATGTTTAACTAGATGTGCTGGGGGCACGTCATACTTTGTAGCTATTCCTGCACTAATGTAAATTTGGTGTACACTTGACTGTAAGTTTGGGTGGCCACACAGCTCCTTTCCCCTTCCCTTTGTGCCTAGATTCCTCTGTTTGACTTCTTAAGCATCCAACAAGGGCAGGAGCTGAGCAAATGTTTTAAAAAGTCTGAGCAGTAGACAATTCATGTCTGTAGTGTATTGGGCAATTTAAAGGAGGTTTCAGAGAGCAGCAGAAGAGAGGTGGACCTTGTAATGAACGAGGTGATGCCTAGATGGGCTGATTGGTGTGTGTGTGTGTGTGTGTGTGTGTGTGTGTGTGTCTGTGTGTGTCTGTGTGTGTGTGTGGAGTGATGTGTTATGTATGGGATGTGTGTTCTGTGTTCGTTATGTCATCTTTGGAATAAAGAAAGCTATGCTGTCGTACGTTATCATGTCTGGATCCACTACATAATAATGCCCTTTTTATTAGCATTTTTCATACAAGGGTGATTTCCCATGATGAGCAAAACAATGTCAGCTGTTGAGAGGCAAGATGAAGCAGAACAGACTTTTCAGCAGCGGAGAGGAGTTCTATTTGAGGAGTGACCGGTCTGCTACAGAAGATGGCACAGCCATACAAAATTCCACAAGTGATCTTTCTTCCACATCTTGCCCATCTCAAATATTGGAAATAAGCTCATCTTGGAATAGTAGTTTTACTTGGGAAAACATGACAAATTAAATTTAATTATGATTGATTTGTTGATTTTTACTTAGTTAAATTTTGTATAATGCATTATTTATTGTATTATCTATGTTTAAATTTTTATAAATCTCCCAGAATAACATTTGGTCTGCTGGTGTGATATAGCAAGCAAGCAAACAAACAAACAAACTAGTCTACTGCTAATTCAATTGAAAATGCTATGGAAAAATAACTAGGTGCACCATGGTAGCAAAGTGTCTACCACTGGGTGTTGTTTAAAATAGATTATTCTAGTTCATGATGCTATTTTTCTGTGGTGTTGATAACTTGCAGAGACTCATCCATCAGTGTTCCATTTGTTTACTTTCCTTGGGAAGTGAACAATGATTCCATTGTTAGGCAATATTACCTACCCTATCTATTTAAAGGAAGACTCATAGAATCATAGAATCATAGAGTTGGAAGAGACCTCAAGGCCCATCCAGTCCAACCCCCTGCCATGCAGGAACCCCCATCATAGTATTTCTGACAGATGGCCATCCAGTCTCTGCTTAAAAACCTCCAAAGAAGAAGACCCCACTCCCCACCCACCCCACTTCATAGCAGCATATTCCACTGCCAAACAGCTCTAACCGTCATGAAGTACCTCCTTAGGTTCAAATGGAATCTCTTTTCCTGCAGTTTGAAACCACTAAATGAAAGAATATAAGTCAAAAGGTTGCAAGACCTGTATCTATTAACAAAATTAAGATTGCATATTCATATACAGTACAGTGGGCCCTTGTATAACGAACAGCTTGTATAACATAAAATTTGTACAACATAAAAAAATCCGGAGATAGGGGATATTTGCTTAACATAATCGCCTATGGGGAGAATCCATACAACATAAAAATGGGATCATTCTGTTTTCAATACATTCCTATGGGAATTTGTATAAAGGAAAAATTGCTTAACATAATTTCATTTGGAACGAATTAATTCCTTTATACAAGGGACCACTGTATTTAAAAGTTAAGCCAAGTGATTCCTGCTCTTCTGGCACTTAACTGGTATTCCATTCTCCCCTGTAGCACGTTTAAACTTAATTATGATTTGTGTCTGCATAAATCAATAAAGGCTCATTTTTCCAGAACTACATAATGCAAATTATTTGACAATTGCTGCTGGATGCTCCAACATGACTTGTCATGGCAAAGAAGAAGGCAAGAGACAGAAAACAGGTGTCCTACAATTAGTTAGCAGGTATAGCCTATTGATTAGTGCTTTTTTCCTTCTAAGGATGCATTATGTTATTTAGTGCTGCTCCATCATAGGTTCTTTTAATCTAGAAACAGAAGCATAAAAACAATACTGTAATTTAAAGGGAAAGGAAAGTCTTACTACTCCCTCACTACTACATGGTTCCTGGCTTCCCTTTATCATTGCACCTTAATCCACCTTACTGGTATGCTTGCAATTTAAACTGGTCCAAAACCATCACACCATCATTCAAACCAGTAGCTTTCTGTGAGATCTTCAGTCTGCAGTTCTTTGGAGGGATGGAATCAAGAGTATCTTGGGGCACAAAAGAGCAGTCAGTTTACTGCTGAGCTGCAGGGCAAGGCACCCTCTCTTGCTTGGATCAGGTTGCCAGTCGCTCTGACTGGCTCCATTCCCATCCTTATCTGCTCCTGCCAGTGACCATGCTGCCGTGTCCTTTCCATCCTATGCAATGGGAGACCTGTTACAGTGAACAGTTAATGCATCCATCTGCATCCTATTTTCTTGTTGCTTTATGATACAAGTCTTTCAGATATCACCTTAGTATGCATGATGCATACAAAAGACTAGAACTTAAGATGGGTTAAGCATATGGTATTTTAAAAATTACCTTCAATGAGTACTTTTCATGGAGATGCATATTTAATACAAAAATTACACCAATGTTACTTTCATGTTTCCCAGTTATCTTACTTTTGGTATGGCTACTGTTTGAATAGCTCAGTAATTTGGGTACTTGGTTGTGCAACCAGATCTTGGGAGTTTATTTCTGGGCTATGCGTTGCAGGAGAACACCAAACCAGTGTAGCCATGTGCAAGCTGCACAGCCCTAGAGTAACTCCAGAAAAGGGGAATGGTAAACAATGAGAAAACCCCTGTGGCACAGTAGTTAAACAGTTGTACTGCATCTATAACTATGCTCACAACCTGGGGTTCAGTTCCAGGTAGCCAGTTCATGGTTGACTCGGCCTTCTATCCTTCTGAGGTTAGCAAAATGAGTATTCAGCTTGGGGTGTGTGTGTGTACCTGCATAAATAAATTGTAAACTGCCCAGAAAGTGCTTTAAGCAGTATGGGGTGATATATAAGCAAAACACTTTGCTTTGCTTTTGCTTCTGAGCATGCTACACCTATAAATCCCTAGAAAGGGCCACCATGAGTAGGAATTGGCTTGACTGCACATCAAGTCAAGTTACGTTACCACGTTGTTAACACTGAAAAAACAGTATTCAACTCTTACCCATCCAACCCACATATACCAGTCAATATTTTCTGTACAGTTTGAATTACCACATATAAGAAGAAATCTAAATGTTCACAGTATTAGTTTAGGAGACTTAAGTTACTGTTTTTAATAGATTTATGTAATGGCCACATAGTTTTCTTATATATATATATGATTGAATAGGAAGGAATATATTGTCTAGGTTGACATGAGAAAACCATGCTAAGTATACACAAAAAACACAAAGTTTCTTTCTCTCCCTCCTCTTCCATATTCACAAAGAAGTGACTGAAAGCTTCCATTTTTAGTTTTAAGCTAATGCACAGTTCCCAGTGCTGACTGCACTTAGCAAAATCTATTTTATTTCAAGTTGCAGATAATGACAAACTAGGAATTGTGCCTTAGTTTTATATCCGTGCTTTTTCTCAAACTATGGATATCCAACTTTGGACATAATGATGAAATAGGGTAACTTTAAAGCCCAAAGTTAAATAGTGAACAAATGTTTTATTCCCCAAATGAGAAAATATTCAGGCATTCTCTTTTAAAACATGTGGGCATTGAGACTGAAATGATTATTACAGTTTTTATGCAAATATGCACTTCTCTAATGCTACAGCATTTTGTAGCGTCATTTGAATGATACCTCTGTTTAAGATATAGATTCCAGTACCCTATTGTCATGCACATTGAGATCAAATATTTCACTGACAATGTGTATGAAGTGTAATTGAGAAAGAATTTCACAAGAAATAGTTACGTCTGTTTTAAAGTCTTTCAAAGAATCAGAGGCTAAAATAACAGAGAAGGAAGGTCCACTTGTCCTCTGTGCCATTCTGCTAATCATAGTTTAGACTAATATAAGCTTCCTGATCCCCTTGTAACATAACAGCTGTAACCTAAAATTCAGTCTGCCACTTGCTCACTGTTGCAGCACTTCGTTTTGGACAGGAGCCCACATTTTGTCCTTTCTAAATCTCTCAGAACTCCTCTGAGCATGTGGACTTGGAATTTCATAGTGCTTCTAAGTATAACAAACATAGGACTATGTTTTTATTGTTATAGCCCCTCCTAATAATTAATTACAGTGATATGGCATCCTGCCAGGTATCAAATTGCCTCCTATCAAGAATACTGAAAAGAGAACACAATATGCAACCCAGACTGAAGAGCATCATGATCATGCTTGGGGGAAAAAGTTAGAGCTTGTGATAGACAAGTGACAATACCAGTAACAGTAGGGAGGGGTAGAACAACATTTGTTTTCTTGAAGGCTTTAGAACGTTCACCATAAGTTTTGTGTGCCAGCAGTGAATGAAGCTGTGAGGACACAGCCAAACATATCTCTTTCTCCTTGTCTTTGAGTTTTACCCTTTCCCCCCTCTTATTCCTTCTTCCCTTCCCTAGTTGTAAATTATCAGGAGAGCAATGAAAACTCTGCCAGAAGTGACTCCAAACTAATTCCTCTCAGAGGTCTTTTGAAGTTAAGCTAAGGGCTGCATGTTATTAACGCCAAGGAACACAGTTTCCTCATCCCTGTGTTAGAATAATAAATAGAGAACTGCAGAGGTGGAAAGAACAGTATAGATCACCATGTCCAACCCCTGCCAAAGACACAGAGTGGAAAATTGGACTCCCTATTTCTGGCTCTGCACCCAGATAAATAAACAACTTAGCTATCCAGCAGTTCAGTTAGGCCAGTGGGCAGTGGATGCTGGATGGTGCTGTAAGTATACATTTTGACATCTAGGGCAGATAGCTTCATCTCCCACACACTCAGCTGTGAGTGAGATGGCAGTATATTTCCCTAACATTCACCAGTATACAGACTTGCCTCATAAGACGAATTTAATTCATTCTACGAGTCAATTTGTTTTATAAAAAAAATGGTTATGAAACAGGAATGAATAGGAAATTGATTAATCAATTCCAGAGTTCAGAAAAAAGGCCAAAAATAAAAGACATTTTTCCAGACCTCTTTATAAAGTCTGTTTTGATATAATTGCTAGATAGCTCAGGATGTTTAGGCATCTGGCTGTGGAGCCAGAGGTTGGGAGTTTTATTCACTGTGCTTCCGTTAAGAGAAGTTGGACTTAGTGATCATTAGGGTCCCTTTCCAGTTCTGCAGTTTTAAGAGGAGGAGGAGGAGGAGGAGGAAATTTTGAGGGAAGGACCGACGTTCCATTGTGGAGATCCAACTTTGCCCCTGGAAGTTCCCTGGTTTAATCTCCAGTTGGGTATAGGAAACTCCTCCATGAAAATTTAAATGTTTCAGTCAGTGTTGACAATACTAGGCTAGATGCCCTTGCTTAGTAATCTAATATTTCTTAAAACCTATTTGGTTCATAGGAACATAGGAAGCTGCCTAATACTGAGATAGGCTGTGGGTCCCACTAGCACAGAATTATCAATTCTGACTGGAGTGCCTGTGGCATTTACCCCACCCCCACCCCAAAATAATCAAATGTGTTTGTGCAGGAGAATGTAAAGGGCTAATGCTGTAGATCAATTAGGGAGTTGTGAAGGCGGAGCCCACATGTTTAAAAGGCTCACCTTGAGGGACGAGTGAGGGGGATAAGGTTAAGAAAAGTTAAGATAAGGAAGATGAGTTAAAGATTAGAGAGAGATGAGATGTGAGTTGTGAGACAGATGAGAGAGGTTTGAGAATAGTAAAAGGACATAATTTGAGTGTAATCTGCTTAGAGGAACTTTCAATTAAGGGTAAGCAAACAGACAGGTTGTTGACTTCAATAAACATTATTTTACTTTGTTAACATTACAACTTGACTCAGACTCAGTTGTTTCAACTGGGTAACCCCGACTGGTGGCAGTGAGAGTAAAAAGAAGGTATGTACATGACAATGGTCCATGAAATGACTTGGGGTGCTGTATGGGTTCACCGCAGTGCCACTCCAAATACTTCTCTAGCCTTATCTGGAGATTGCTTGCATTTTCACATGGATTCTGAATACTAACCCAGCCTAATCTTACATGGGCTCTGAAGTGGGCTGAGTTTCTGTACATATCACATTGTATGGTTTACCATGTTAAGTAAGTTTAGGGCATACTTTTTGACTCAGTGGGTGAGGGTTTCTCATGGTGTCTAGTCTTGAACAACAACAAGAAAATCTTGCACAAGCTCTGATAATAGTACCCAGCTCTATCTGCTGATGTTGTTGCTGCCATCTATTTTTATAATGCAATTTTAACAAAAAAGTTTCCCTAATGTACTAATCAGTTTTAAATAAAGGTAAGTAGGAGTAAATGAATTGGAACAGCTTCAAATATCTGAATAAAGTGGGTTGGACTCATGATTAAATTTCTACTGAAACAACAGTGTTATTTTAATTAAAAATACACCTTTTAGTTTTATAGTCTGTATCTTGCTATACCATATGCATGCAGTTTCTGGCAAAACTAATGGGACATTAATTAAAATCATTATTAAAATCATTTTTAATTTTTTTACATAGATTTGTTGATATATGCCATCTAGTCAACACATAGCAACTCTAATAGAGCTTTCAAGGTAAGTGAAATAGTTAATGAGTAGTTTTACCAATTCCATATTCACATTGACCTTTCATGGCTGAGCAGGGATTCAAACCCAGGCCTCCTGCGTCCTAATCCATCTCTCTATATCTACTACATGATACCGGGATCCCAAATAGATTTTAGTAGGATGGGTTTTATATTACAGAGAAAACAAGATTTCCACTGGCACCTCTTCCATTCAAGTGCTCTGTTCCATATCTTGCTCTGTTCCTAAAAAATATGTCAAACCACAGAGGTGAATTTGTGAAGCACAGGAGCAGGGAAAGGCAGGCAATGTGCATTAACATTTCCATTCACAAAAGAACTTGAGATTTAGATAATTAACTTAATGTGAACCCAGCCCATGAACTTATTTTTCTGCTTTAAAAGTCACAGGACTCATGAGATACTTTCATATTTATCAGTTACAGTGATACCTTGTATAAACTAATGAATTCATTCCAAATGAAATTCTGTTAAGCAAATTTGCCTTTATACAAATTTCCCATAGGAATGCATTGAAAACAGAGTAATCCCTAATCACAACCATTTTTATGTTGTACGGATTCTCCCCATAGGCAATTCTGTTAAGCAAATTTCCCCCATCTCTGGAATTTTTTATGTTGTACAGATTTTATGTTATACAAACCCTTTGTTATACAAGGGTCCACTGTATATTGTTTTTCTAGTCCATATTTGCCTTTCAGTGGTTCTACTGAAAGGCAAATACAGCATGTCTTGAATCAAAATCAAAATTCAATGGTTTATGAATAGAAACCCATCCTTGTTTATTAAGTAGGCTTTTTAGTCTCTCTAGAAAGCACTTCCTAAAACTGGTCTCTCTCTTCTCTGTGTAGGGCACAGAACAGCTATAAGATAGGCATGCCATTCTGCTTTTCTGCTCATGCCATTGAGCTTTTGTGCCTCATTTGCACTTGCTTCTCAAGTTTCACAACTTACGATTATGATCTAAATTGGGATTTAGCAGCATGCTCTGAGCGAGGTTGAAACCAGATGATGTGGCAGGCCCTTCTGACCTGCAGTTATGTGACTCAATGAAGATTTTTATTATGTGCTTGTGTGCTGTCTTCCTAACAGTTGTGTTAGCTGTAGGATTACAGAAATGTCAATAATAAGCATTAATGCCCCACCAACACACGTACAGCAACCTAACATACAGTAGCATAGTAAATTGCACCAGAGTAGGTGTAGTTGGTAATAAATTGCAGTTAGAGTAGGTGGATTAGAATAAATTAGACTTATTGAGCTGACCACAAAATACTCCTTGATCAAATGGAGATTATGTGATCTCTCATTGATTTTTTTCTATTCAATTTATATGCTGCCCATACTACCCGAAGGTCTCTGGGTGGCTTACAATATATTATAATTGTTAAAAAGTTACAAATACAATACCCTAAAAAGTTGCCAACAGGACCCTCAGTCTATATTATTTCAATTAAATAAACTTCTGAAATAGGAAGGTTTTGACCTGGCGCTGAAATGTTATCAGTGTTGGTGCCAGATGAATCTCATTCAGGAGGGTGTTTCATAGTACGGGACAGCTGCCAAAAAGACCCTTTGTCTGCAAGCCATCTAGAATCTAGATCTTAGTTGTCAAGTAAGTTCATATGGAAGGATGTTATAATTCAGGTACCCAGGGCCCAAGCTGTATAGGGCTTTATATGTCAAAACAAACACTTTGAATCGGGCTCAGGCAGCAACTGGAAACCATTGTAATTTAAATAGAAACAGTATGATATTTTGTTCTAGCAGCCTCTTCATTCACCAGTCACACAGCTCAATTCTGAACCAGCTGCAGTTGCCGGACCGTCTTCAAAGGCTGCCCCACACACAGTGCATTGCAGTAATCTATATGAAATGTTACCAGTGCATGTGTAATTATCATGAGACTCCGCTGGCCCAGGTAGGAGCACACTGGTGTAACTTCTGCAGCTGAAGGAAGGTGCTCCTGGCCACCGAGTCCAGCTGGGCCTCCAGAGTTAGATCAGAATCCAGGAACATCCCCAGGCTACGGACCTTGTCCCTGAGGGTGAGTGCAATCCCATCCAGGGGAGGGAAATGGCCCTCCAACCTATCTGGCGAGGCAGGCACCCTCTAGCAGCACTATGCTATGTACCAGGATTTTGGTCAGTGAGAATTTTAAAACATGCAGTAGAGATTAGTAGGACATGTAGTGGAGCTGCTGGACAACTCAGCTGCAGGACCAGAGGCTGAGAGTTCCGTTCCTCACTGTGCCTCCTTTGCAGGGGATGCTGTTAATTATCCATAGGTTCTCTTCCAGCGCTGCAGTTCTAAGATTATTATTCTAAGATTATTATTATATAGGACAGTGATGGCAAACCTTTTAGAGACCGAGTGCCCAAACTGCAATTCAAAACCCACTAGTTTTTTTGCAAAGTGCCAGTACATTAATTTAACCTGTATACAGGTGGCTATGAAGGGGCGATGTCAGGTGCCTACAGAAAGGGCTCCGAGTGTTGGACAGACTCCTTCTCAAGTATTGAGTAGCCTGGTATAACATACTCCATAATGGAAGTAGCTGTACATGTTGAAATTGATGGTTAAGAGTTTTGTTTGCTCTTGTTTTTGTTTGTTTGTTTGTTTGTTTGTCTGTTTTATAAGAGCATACCTATGTTGCATTGTTGGTTTTATTGGACCGTATTCTGGTGTTGAGTGCAATTAATAATGATGATAATAATAATAGCCTGGTCTCAGTTGACTGCATGTTGATCTAATTTAGAAAGCTTGAACACTGAAAAGACACAGTGATGTTTAACCAGGCAGGCAGTCTGCAGAAGTACTGGCTACAGATCTGCCGCGTGCTTCCACATGTACAAGCAATAGCTCTTTTTGTCCACCTTTGCTTCCCTTCCACATAGTAACGTAACTTCAAGGTTCCAGTGTCTCTGGTGCACACAGAAGCAACAGTGTTTCTAGTGTTCCTAAGGCAAACAGTTTTATTTAAGCAAAGATTCTGCAAATGTTCACATCCCAGTTATTTTCTTCTTCTTAGATAAATACATCATTCTGTGACCAGGGTAACAAGGGTGGTAGTGGTGGTGAGGGAACTCTCTTCCGCTCTCATTTCTGTTTGATTTCCCTTTTATCCCCCTATAGTGTTCTAGGGAATTGGTGTGGCAGGATTCTGTTCCAAACACATGTTTTTCTCTGTATTTGGATACCCATAAAACTATACTGTCAAAGTGCAACTTTATCCTTTTTCCTTTCCCTACATCTGCACTCCATTGAGCATTGAAAATGAATTTCCTCATCTTGCTATATGACACCCAAGACCAAGTTAATCCCTGCTGTAAGTTCCTGGACTTGCACCAGAGAAGTGTTGTTTTTGCTGTTGCAGTTCTTTGCTCTGCAAATTCTTTGAGCAGACAGCAGCAGATGATGGGGAATTGATCACAAAGATCAGTGTGACTCAGTCCAAAAGGACAGTAATGAAACATTTAGAAGCACACTACTTTGGAAACTGGGCAGGAACATTGTTTCTCCTAAACAAGAAGAAAAAAGTAACAGGCTACCCTAAATTCTAACCAGATACAACAGCATTGGACACTGTTAGTGTTTACATAGTGACTAAACTACTGTAACATATGTTATGACATCAGTCATTTATTGTTAAATATAGATTTGTAAAACAATGGTTCCTAAAATTCATTTCTCTGATGTATTGGTCTTTATCCCTAATAAAATCCAGTCACTATGGACTTCCGTCGGACTTCCAAGCAAAGGTTAATTCATTGAGGCAGGATGAGCATCCTCGTTCCTACAAAAATCATTATACTGGTGCAGCCAGGTATTCTTCAGCCCTTTCAAAGGACTACCCTTAATAAACTACCATGAATAAAAGAAACTTTATATGTGGAATGTGTTACAACAACAGCATGGGATACTAGTTCATTTCTGCGCCCAAATCAAAGTACTGTTCATCACCTATACATTCCTTTACAGCTTAGGTACTGGATATCTAAAGGATCGTAAGCATTCCTGAAGGAAAAATATACATTCTGTTCCACCTTTCTGTGTCACTGCTCTGCTAGTTATAGCCCCAGCCTCCCAATGTAGAGCAGGAAATTTTGCAGGAGTTTTCCTGGAGTTTTACTTATAAGGTGGCCTATCCACCTTATAAGTAGAAATGGCAGTCTCCCTCTAATAACTTGATTGGTCCCAAGCTTCTGATGAAACTGTTCTTTAATGGAGGTGGTACTTTCCACAGTGGTTCCCCATCATGATTTCCTGAGATATGTCTCAGGAGACTGAGTTTCCCACAGAAGTCCCCCGGATACAGTCAGTTCAGTACTGGCTTCAGTTCCCATCACTGAGGCCCTGTTATGTCCTTGTAATAAACAAGCCCCATCTGGTACTGGGCTTGAAACCTCTCAGCGAGGGCCAGCAGAAGTGTCTGTCAAGTGGCTTTCCTGAACAGCTAGCCCTTACTCTTCAGCATGCCTTCTCATCCTCTTCTCGGTGTTGGTACCACCAGCACCTTAAATGAGTGTGTGTGTGGGGGGGGTGGACATAGGAGGACCCATTGGGCATTTCAGGTGCTGTGGTGGCAGAGCAGTCTCTGGTTATGGCCTCTAGCCACTCAGAAGTTGCTTAAAGGTTCTTTCTCTCCTACTCTATTTTCACAGAGTATAGTTCCAGGGCCTCTGCTGCTGACTCCCAAGTACTGTATCTGCTCATGACCTGAGTTTGATCCCTGGTTCAGAAAGCTGGCTTATGGTTGACTCAGCCTTCCATCCTTCCATCAGTACATTGAGTACCTAGCTCACTATGTGTTCATGCAATGAGAAGTTCACATAATTAAATTGTAAACTGCCCAGAAAGAGCCTTAAGCACTCAGGTATATAAGTATCACACTTGATTCTCTATGAGTCTGGGGCACTACTATATCTTAAATGTAATTGATAACTTCTGAGTTAATGGGGTCCAGGTTCATGCTACCATTCAACCACGAAGATCACTGGGTGTCACCTTTCAGTCTGTGTTTTCTCGCAGGCTTGTTGTGAGGCTAAAGTGAAAAGACCATATGTGCTGCCAGAGAGGAAATTAGAAGCAAATGTGACTATAAAAAGTAAATAAATGTCAGACTCAAGGTTACAGATAGGTATATATCTGAATAGCATAGTTTTAAAATCAAAACCTGAATTACTCAACTTAAAATTTATGGAACATTTCATTCGATCAGTCTCATTAAAGACTTGTAAATTTTGGAAATAAAATTATACACTTTGTAACACAAAGATGTAACACAAAGCTTTCCCTGAAAAGTCACCTTTATGTGACTTTTCATTGATTGTTTTGTACTGCTACTGATTTTGTAGTACTACTTGTGTTCCACTTTTAATTTTCTATCTCTCAGAGTGGCATTTTTCCATTTTATTTATTTAGTTCTTTTTGTTAGCTTCAGTATTGCTTGAACATCTTAGTTCTCAGCCTTGAGTTTCATCTTTAGTGTTCTTGATAAGTATTCTACACTCATAGTCTCAGACTTTGTACAGGTATATTGTTTATGGCTGTATTATGTTGATTCCTTTGACATTTGTAAATGAAAATGTTTGAAGCAGCTATGTTATGAATTCAGTGCTTAGCATAGCCAGTATGTAGCAAGCATTACTGTATTAATCATGCCTCCTGATGCCATGGGGAATGAATTCATACAAAATAAGTTTATTAAAAAGTCAAACAACACAGGAATACTTCACTAGACATAAAATCAATAAATGGAAAAGAAAGTGAAATTTGAAAGATACAGAATCAGCACAAAATAAAGAAGATTCATGAATGGAAAAGCTTATACCAGCATTAATTTGCAGATTCAGCATAATTCTATTATATGTTCAACACTTCTTATAGTCTTAACAGTAGCACAGTAGCTTCTTAGATGCAATATACCTTTTGGCATCTAAAGTCTATCTAATAAAGTGTCCATTAGAAGTGTCTAATACGCATTGTTGCATAGCAGTTGTCAGTTGGTATGGTTTATTATTAGATAATGGCTTCACCCTGAGAATTGCTCTAAAAGGAAATGCTTGGTTATGACATACTGAATGCTGTAGCCAAACAAATACAGTACTTTGACTTGTGGACACAAAGAAGTGCTTAAGGCTGCAGTTCAGATCATAGGGATATTCAGATCAAGGAGAACTAGCAGATAGTTGCTTTTATTATTCCCGCTTTAATAGTTTGAACAGAGAAGCACACCAGAAATGTCTGAATTTAAAAGGTAGCTTATAGAAACAGAAAGGTATTCTAGCAAAACCAGAGGATAATGCTCCAACTGTATCTGTTGTTCCTTTCTCTCTAATGCATGGACATTTTTTTTTTTTTGGATTTCAGATACATTGTGTTTAGTAATGCATTTAATTGGGCTTACTTGTTTTTTTATTGGAGAGATCTACAGTACTGCCAAATAAAGTTTTAGGCCAAAGGTCTCCAATTCTTCAAATGCTCCAGAACATCCCAAAATAAGATAGATTTTTAGATGCTGCTGCTTCTTTGCTGAAATGTGACCAGATCATAATTTTAAGAATAGTCAGGCATGGGCAAACTTGTGTCCTCTAGGAACTTTGCATGATGATATCCATCAGGTAACGTCAATGGTTAAAGATCACAGGAGTCACTAAAAACATCTAGAGAGTATTGTTTTGCCTCAAAAGCATATCCATATAATATATTTTGCAACCTTCTTCTTTGTTCCATCCAGTTTGGTTAAGATTGGAATCCCCAGGAAAGTGTCCCCCAGATACAACAGACCTGCAGAGTGGTTTCTGCCACCTCTCCTCCACAGTCCCTCTTATTCGGGTGAAGATTGGCTTTCAGTCAACTGAGTTATACACCCACAAAGTGGGGGCTCCTAGGAAAGTGTCCTTTAGAAACTGGGTTGGAAAAACCCAATCTGCACCAATCATGGAGAGGTTTTAGAAGAGAGGCAAAGGCAGCTTCTCTGCAAGTTTGGAGGGGCCTGTGGAAAACCTTCCTGAGGGGAGGGCTATTCCTGAGTGGTGCTACCGACGCACTGTGCAGTTTGCACAGGAGAGACTTAACTGGAAAGGAGACCCACAAAGAGGGCATGAGAAGGAGAAACCCTTCTTGCCCTTCCCCACTGTTCCCCCTGGATCTGCCCCCTTTATGGGTGGGTGAGACACAGTTGGGGGGGGGAGGTTGCAAAAAATGACATTGTCCCCAGGCGCTCCAAACTCTAGCTGCACCACTGAGCACAGAGAAACTTTAGTACTAAAGAAATATTAATGCCAGTTTACCATTGGTAGTACCAATGCTGGCAGTGATGGTCTGATAATGAGTTTTTACTGTGAATGCTCTCCCATTCTGAGAACTCCAGTGGGTTTCCTAAGCCAAGGGGGGCCCTGGGAAGCCTCAGAACATGAAATGATTTAGGGTGAATAGAAAGCTTTCAATTCATTTAATTATTTTGATACTAACTTCTGGTTTGGTCTGGTGTAGCTATACCATCAGGATTTTGCGCATAGGTGACTTTAGCTGGGGAAAGCAACTAGACTCAGGTCACTGTTTGTTTGTTTGCTTGCTTGCTTGATATGCAACCTTTCTCCCAATAAGGGGAGCCAAGGCAGCTCACAGTATTAAAAGGAACAGAGTTACAAGCATTATTTGAACATTAAAAACAATTAAACTATATGTTTGTCACAATACAATAGAAAGTGAACATTAAACATATCTTAACTCTAAGAAAGCATCCAGGTCTGAATCATGACTGTTAAAAAATGCTCTCTCTTGTGTCCCTATCAGCCGTGCCTGTGTAGGCAATGTGACCTTTAGTAGGAACTTCTATGATAATCCTAAATGCTGAGAAGGCTCAAATGGGGAGATACAGACCTTTCAGATAGCCTGGACCTAATCTGTAAAGGACTTTATAGGTGATAATCAGCATTTTTAATTGAGCCCAAAAGTGAACCACTAGCCAGTGCAATTGTTGTATCAGGGGCTTCAGTAAGTAGTCTGGCTGCTGGATGTTGCACCAGCTGAAGTTTCCAAACCAGACATTGATACAGAGTAAGAAATATTGGCAAAGGAAATATAGGTTCTATAAGACCTCAAATTAATAAGCTAATATTCATGGGATAAGTTTGTACCCTGTTGGCTAAGGTAGCCCATAGCTTGGAGGAATTGAAAGAGATAAAAAATGTGTGTATGAGGCCCTCAGAAATGGAGTAGCAATACATCTCTCCCAGAGTAACAGATAAAAGGCATCGTTGTTAAAAACAAAATAAAAGTAAAGAGTTAAAAAAAAAAGACAAAAATATGATGGTACCTGAAAAGCTGATTTTTATATATACGGTATATTTTTAATGTGAGCATTTGTGGACAATTCCACTTCATCAGCAATCTTTCATACAATAATCCGCCACCACATCACGGTTCATATTTTGCAGTCTCTTTATGTCGCAAATTTTTATTTGGAGTGTGTGTGTGTGGGGGGAAGCAGTGGCAGGTTACTGTCACAGAGAAAAAAAGAGCCAGCCCTCCTGCAATCCCAGGCACCTGGAGGAATGAGTGGGAGGGCTCTGTGTGGAACAGGGTCTGTGAGAGTGCGTGCATGCACTTGTAAATCCCGGGAGACTGTTCCTCCACATCCCTCCAACAGGGTCTCTTTGCCGCCTCTCTATGCCTGTCACAGGTAATCCTTGAGATCCCCAGTAGGGGAAAGGTGTGCAGGAGATTTGTCAGCTCAGTCCTGGTCCCCTTTTGTGGCTGCAGCCAAGGTACAGGCAGAGGCAGTGGCAGCTCGAAAGGCTTTTCCCCTCAGGTTCAACCTCTACTGCCTGCTTGCTTGCTTTCCCTCCTGCTTCTCCAGTTTATGTCGGTGTGTTCTCCCCGGGAGAGGAAGTCATCCAGCTGAGGAGAGGGAAGGAAGCGAAAGGAGCCAGTGTATTTGGGGCCGGGATGAGTGAAAAGGATGGGATGGTGGTGGCGGCAGAGGAGGAGGAAGCACGTGTGTGTGTGCGTGTGTTGTGTCGATGGGGGGTGTCTGTGATGGTGATCTGATGCTGCTTCCCCGCACACTCACCTAGCGTCCGCATATCACAGATTTTCCTTTATTGTGGGTGGTTTGGGAACCTAACCACCGTGATGTATGAGGGACTACTCTACAACGGAATTTGCTGTTGCAGAATGTGATGCTGGCCAGCAATTTAAATGATTCTCAAAAAAAAAAAAAAAAAAGATTTAGAAAAAAAACATGGTCATTATTATGGTGAATTCTACTGGATATAAGTTGCTGAGGGGAAGTATTGTTTGCTTGTGATTTTTTTTCATAAATATGTCATTGAACACTGTAAGAAACAGGATGATGTGCTAGATTTATCTTTCTGATGCAACAGGGCTATTGTTATGCTCATATATGTGATGAAGAGCCCCCAAATGAAGTCATATATTTGATAGTTTTTGTTACCATCTCTAAAGAAATAGAAATCTAGTTATCGGAGAATGAATGTAGTTGCTGTAGAATTCTGAAAGTGTTATGAAATACTGAGTACAGCATTTCTAGTGCATGTGGAGTAATAAGGTATTTGTGATGATAAAAATGTATAGCTGAATTCCACACTGATCCCTTAAGGCTTCAAGCTTGCATAATTATGATAGGCATAAATTACATTTCACTTAAATCAGTTGACAATTTTCATAAATCATGAAAAAAATATTAGGCAGATATCAAATCATGGTGCTTAGAGATAATGTATATTTTCCAAACTCATGCTGCCTTTTCAGACTATCTGTCAACCAGAGTTCTACATCACAAAACAGATAAACTTGGAATTAACATGGACATACCTTTGACCTGCATATAGCTAATTCAGGTGTTTGCTGACTATATAATAAAGATAGATTGCATGCAGTGATGGATAGGCATATTTATATTTCATTGTGAATGGATCACATGCCTGTACGATGATGAAGCGGGAAGCTGAATTACTGAATCATCAGAGAAACTGATTTCTTTACATAATTTATGAAAATCTAGAACAAAACTGTTAGTGGTATCACTGTGCTAATAATTAATGTATTTCTAATTATGGTGTCCCAGTATACTTTCCTGGCTTCATGTATTCAAGTTAACACTCTATAGACAGTCACTGTTAAAAAGTTTTCTATATATGATACATTTTCAATAATCTGTATTTTTTAAGTAAGTATACCCACACCTTAGTTGGGCTGACTTTATCAGGTGGGATGCGGGCAATCTTAAGAATGGCCAAAAACATTCACATTAAAGGTATTTTTCTACTCTTCCACCAACCACAAGCCATCAATACTTTACTATGTTGTTTGATTGTCTGTTCATTTGTTTCCTTTCCTTCTACAAAGGCTGAAATAAAAGGCGACTTACCATACAGTTAGAAAGCAGTATTATTAGGAAAAGAAATACATTATAAATATTAAAAGTTGCTGTATTTTTTGCCCTGTAAGACACACTTTTCCCACTCTCAAAAGTAAGGGGAAATGTCTGTGTGTCTTATAGAGCAAATACAGCAGTCCCCGCTACATATATATCACAGATTTTCATTTAGAGATAGGATACCTGCACAGAGCCGCTCCCATCTCATGATGCAGCTGGGATTTCACAGTTCCTATCACCCAATTTTCAAGGAGGCTTCCTCCAGGGAGCCTCTCCCCACCCCTCCCCTTCTGCAGCCAAGATTCCACAATCACCTTGTTTGCAAGGAGGTTTCCACGGAGCCTCTGTCCTCCCCTTCTGAAGCTCCAATTACCTCGTTTGCAAGCCTCCCCTTTTGCAGCTTGGATCCCACAGCTCTAATTACTTCATTTGCTAGATTCCCTTTTGCAGCTTGGATTCCACAACCCCAATTACCTTATTTGCAAGCCTCCCCTTTTGGAGCTTGGATTCCACAGCTCCAGTTACCTCATTTGCAGGCCTTCCTTGTTGCAGCTTGGATTCCACAGCTCCAATTACTTTGTTTCCAAGGCTCTCCTTCCTCCAACATAAAACTTAGGCTAAACTTTTTTCTTAATTTTCTCCTGTATAAACTAGGTGTGTCTTATGGCCCAGTGCATCTTATAGGGCAGTGGTGGTGAACCTTTGCACTCCAGATGTTTTTGACCACAACTCCCACAGTCCTTTGTCATTGGCAATATGGGCTTGGAATTCTGGGAGTTGTGGTCCAAAACATAAGGAGTGCCAAAGGTTTGCCACTGCTGTCATAGGGCAAAAAATACGGTACTTAAATCGATTATGGTATTAAAACAGAGTTAAATTAAAAGAAGTAATAGAGTAAAAGGAGATCAAGGGATAGGGAATGCAACCTGTACTGGATGGGATTACCCCCCAATTGAAAAAAGAGGTGCAACGCTTGGGCGTGCTCCTGGACTCATCCTTGGGCTTAGATGGCCAGGTCACAGCTGTGGCCAGGAGTGCATTTACAAAATTAAAGCTAGTATGCCAGTTACGCCTATTTCTTGAGAAAGCTGCTCTAGCCACTGTAACACATGCCCTAGTGACCTCCCGGCTGGACTACTGTAATGCGCTCTATGTGGGGCTACCAATGGAAAGACTCATGAAAATTCAATGGGTCCAAAATGCAGTGGCCAGATTGCTAACTGGGAAAGGTTACAGAGATCACATTACACCCCTATTAAAGCAGCTCCTCTGGCTGCCAATCAGTTATCGGGCACAATTCAAGGTGCTGACTTTAACCTACAAAGCACAAAATGGCCTGGATCCGTGCTACCTCAAAGATCGAATCTCGCAGTATGAACCAGCTCGGGTGCTAAGGTCATCAGGGGAGCCGTCTCAAAAGAACATATAAAAGGGCCTTCTCTGTTGCTCCTCCCAGATTTTGGAACTCCCTCCAACCAGAGGCCAGGACTGCCCCATCTCTGCTGTCTTTCTGGAAGCAGGCAAAGACCTTCCTCTTCAGGCAAGCTTTCCCTGAATTTGGGACTACTTACTGTGACTTTTATATGGATTACCATACATCAGTGGTGGCCAAACGTCAGCCCTCGGGATATTTTGGATTACAACTCTCAGAATTCCAAGCCTGTATTACCAGTGACAAAGGACTCTGGGAGTTATGGTTCAAAACATCTGGAGAGCTGAAGTTTGGTCACCACTGCTATACATGATTGAATTGACTGATTTCATAAGAGCACCAGTGTTTTCCATGTTAATTTCCACCCCTCATAATGGATTTTTTTCTTTTTGTGTGTTCTTTGTAGCTTTAGTGTTACCTTTTAATGTTCTAAGATGCATCTTCTAGTTCCCTATTCTTAACATGAATATGTATTAAATGTTCTGTGCTGTATATTGTCCCTCATTGGGTCCTTTTTCAAGGAGAAAGGTGGGGTAAAAATATTCCAAAATAGAGTCACACCCGCCATTTCGCAGTTCAGGTACTGTGGTCCCACTATATTGCGGGATCACAGTACCTGCGCCTTGGGGCCGCGCAGGGAGGGGGCGGTGGGGGACGATCACATTGCCCCGTGCCGCCCCCGGGCCCCTCCGAGAAGCCTTGGAGCCATGTGGGGGGCATCGGGGGCCGATCACATCGCCCCGTGCCGCCCCCGCGCTCCTCTGAGAAGCCTCGGAGCCGCACGGGGGGCATCGGGGGCGATCACATTGCCCCGCACCACCCACCAGGCCCCTCAGAGAAGCCTTGGAGCCACGCAGGGGGGGCGGGGAGCGATCACATCACCCCACACCACCACCCCAGGCCCCACCTGACACACTTCCACATATTGCGGATTTTCAAGCATTGCAGGTCGGGTGGGTCCCTAACCCCTGTGATAGGCGGGGGGTTACTTTAAAACAAAATAAATCAATTTTCCATATGATTTATGAAATTTTATCTTTAAGATGTCTTAATTAAAATACTGACAATTTCTATTTGATAAATGTAGGAAATTAAAAGTTTAAATTCCAATGCTTATCACACAGACAGCTGTCAATGATCTGCCTGAATAAACATGTTTTTGTTTGCTGTCAAAGTGAATTTAAAGATCAGGATAATGGGCCCTTGCTCCCATAGTGATCCAAAACCAATGAGGAGGCCCTTTATGACCCCAGCCCCAAAATAAAGAGAGGATACAAGAATTGTGGAGTTCAAATTGGGCCACAATTTATTGATTAACGTCATGAGGCAAAAGAGGTAAGGAAACCTTCAGTGAAGCCTGATATTGGCTCCTAGCCTGATGGACCACTTGGTCCACAATTTGGATGTCACATCTGGTACAGAGAGGCAAAGGAGCACCTCCCAGCACTGAAAGGCTGTTCAGAGCAGCCATTCTTAGACTCTCATCAAATAAACCTTTGAGAGTGGCAGTACTAACACATTGCCTTTCCTATAGATTTCAAACAGGCAGAGATGTGTAGCAAAGGATGATCTTTCAGATAGCCTAGGATTGTGTAGGTCATGGCAGTCATTTGAATTCTTATATGTTTCGGATAACCAGCCTAGGCAATTATCCTCCTGAAGTTTCTGAAAAGACAGTCCTATGTAGACCATATTAGAGTAATTAAAGAGCTTTGTAACTAAGGTGCACACCAATATAGTCAAATCAAACAGTTCTATAACAAAGTTCAGCTGTCACACTGATATTAATTATGCAAATACATTCCTAACCACTACAGAACCCTGGAAATCCACGTACTCAAACTGTGTCTTCGTGGCTAGTGTAACTCAGTCCAACAAACATTGAGTCACTTATCCCTTGGTCTGCCCTTTCATTGTCCAGGGACATCTCTCTCTTGTTTGGATTAAGCTTCAGTTTGTTAACCTTCATCCAGTTTGCATTTTTGGCACCAGATACTGTTTTAGAACCAAAATAAATTTAGACGGAAAGCATAAATGGAATTAGGCATCATCATTCTACTGGTGGCATAAGTATTTGCATAATCTCTGGACAATTTATTCATTTTCAGTATGCAGCAATTAAGATCTTTATGAAGCAGTCTTGAGGGATATGAGCACTTATATAATATGAGTATAATTATAAAAAATTTAGTAGTATGACCACAAGTCTTGTCCAGTAGTATTTGCATATTGTGGTTGTTTATATTGTACAGGTGAAACTCAAAAAAATTAGAATATCATGCAAAAGTTCATTTATTTCAGTAATGAAACTTTAAAGGTGAAACTAATATATGTGATAGACTCATTACATGCAAGGGGATATAGTTCATACCTTAATCTGTTATAATTGCGATGAATATGCCATACAGCTTATGAAAACCCCAAATTCACAATCTCAGACAATTAGAATATTACATGAAAGCAATAAAACAAGGATTGTAGATAGAACATTATTGGACCTCTGAAATATATAAACATGCATATGTACTCAGTACTTAGTTTGGGCCCCTTTTGCATCAGTTACAACCTTAGTGTAGCATGCCATGGATGCTGAGGCACTGCCGAGGTGTTATGGAAGACCAGGATGCTTCAATAGGTTCAGTCTCATGTCCCTCATCTTTTTCTTGGCATTGCTCCATTGAATCTCTATGGGGTTCAGGTCAGGCGAGTTTGCTGGCCAATCAAGCACAGTAATCCCATGGACATTGAACCAGGTTTTGGTACTTTTGACAGTGTGGGCAGGTGCCAAGTCCTGCTGGAAAATGAAGTCAGCATCCTCATAAAGCTCGTCTGCAGAAAGAAGCATGAAGTGCTCCAAAATCTCCTGGTAGATGGCTGCATTCACCCTGGACTTAATGAAGCACAGTGGACCAACACCAGCAGATGACATGGCTCCCCAAATCAACACAGACTGTGGAAACTTCGCACTGGACTTCAAGCATCGTGCATTGTGTGCCTCCATTCTTCCTCCAGACTCTGGGTCCTTGGTTTCCAAATGAGATGCAAAAGTTGCTCTCATCAGAAAGAGGTCTTTGGACCACTGAGCAACAGACCAGTTCTTTTTTTCTTTAGACCAGGTAAGATGTTTCTGATGTTGTTTGTTGTTCAGGAGTGGCTTGACAAGAGGAATATGATTTGAGGCCCATTTTCCAGGCTCCGTCTCTGTTTGGTAGCTCTTCATCCTCTCCAGGGTGCGGTCATCCCTGCTGCTTGTGCACCTTTTTCCTTCCACACGTTTCCCCTCCACATAACCTTCTATTGATGTACTTTGATACAGCACTTCAGGAACATCCAACTTCTTTTGCAGTTACCTTTTGAGGCTTTCCCTCCTTATGAAGGGTGTCAGTGATGGTTTTCTGCATAACTGTCAGGTCAGCAGTCTTTCCCATGATTGTGATTCCTACTGAACCTGACTGAGAGACCATTTAAAAGGCTAAGGAACCCCTTGCAGGTGTTATTGATTAATTAGCTGAATAGAGTGGGACACTTTCAGCCTAGAATATTAAACCTTTTCACAATATTCAAATTGTCTGAGATTGTGAATTTCGGATTTTCATAAGCCATAACAATCACAATTATAACAAATTAAGGCTTGAACTATCTCACTTTGCATGCAATGAGCCTATTTCATATATTAGTTTCACCTTTAAAGTTGCATTACTGAAATAAATAAACTTTTGCACAATATTCTAATTTTTTGAGTTTCACCTGTATATATTTCAGATATTTCACACCTGAAATTCTTGGTGTGGCTCCAGGTTTCAACTGTGATGTACACTTTCTGTGTAACATATGATTTGTTAATCAATTACAGTGCGGTGTGGATTTGTTGTGTTGCTGTGCACTGAAAATACTAGGTTACGTTTCCCCATAACGTTTTATTCAGGAAACCTCTGTGACTTAGGTTCATACTATCTGGTAAGACTAAAGTAAAAGAAACAAAGAGTCACACTTCAGTTTCTTCCCACGCCAATGTCACACTTCCAGGAAATACTACCCAGCTATAGGAAGCACTATTCACTGTAGGAGGGATCTGTAGTATGGTCTGCTCCCTCTTGCCGATCATATTACCTAAGATTTGCAGAATGGAACTGTGCTGATGCAGCTTCCACAGAACAAATGTAATATAAGAAGGTAGTCTTCTTAAATATGATAGGCTTCATGATGTGCAGTCTGTTTCACAACTCCACAACCATTCTTTTCATTGTAATAAGCACAACAATTTAATTGAAATCATTTGGGAAACGATAAAAGATAATTAGATTGTTAGTCTGGGTAATATGATTCATATTAAACTACTTTGAGGAGGGCCTTCCTTTTAAATGAACATTGTTGTGCATTTAATTACATTATTATTGTTGCTATATTGCTATATTGTTATACGGGTTCTAGTTATAAGCTACATTTGGTGCATCAGAGTGTAAAATGTGGAAGATTATTATTATTATTATTATTATTATTATTATTATTATTATTATTAT